>BSDF01000094.1:0-71776 GCA_027925045.1 Hypotaenidia okinawae | reverse complement strand
ACGTTCGGCCTCTTTGGACTGGAAAGCTGCTGCGGCCGAGTCAATGGCTAGGGAAGTAGTATGAGGAGGGTTCCCCGCAAGAGGAAAGTCCTTAGGCCCGGGGTGAGAGGGGTTGCTTCTGAGCTTCCATGGGCGTTGTCAGGGCAGGTATGTCTTTGGTTCGGGACTGCCTGCGTTTGGCAGCTATTCCTGGACGTTCGGCCTGTTTGGACTGGAATGCTGCTGCGGCTGAGCCCAATGGCTAGGGAAGTAGTATGAGGAGGGTTCCCCGGAAGAGGAATGTCCTTAGGCCCAGGGTGAGAGGGGCTGCTTCTGAGCTTCCATGGGCGTTGTCAGGGCAGGTATGTCTTTGGTTCGGGACTGCCTGCGTTTGGCAGGTATTCCTGGACGTTCGGTCTGTTTGGACTGGAAGGCTGCTGCGGCCGAGCCCAATGGCTAGTGAAGTAGTATGAGGAGGGTTCCCCGGAAGTGTTAAGTCCTTAGGCCCGGGGTGAGAGGGTCTGCTTCTGAGCTTCCATGGGCGTTGTCAGGGCAGGTATGTCTTTGGGTCGGGACTGCCTGCGTTTGGCATCTATACCTGGACGTTCGGCCTGTTTGGACTGGAAGGTTGCTGCGGCCGAGACCAATGGCTAGGGAAGTAGTATGAGGAGGGTTCCCCGGAAGAGGATAGACCTGAGGCCATGGATGAGAGGGGCTGCTTCTGAGCTTCCATGGGCGTTGTCAGGGCAGGTATGTCTTTGGGTCGGAACTGCCTGCGTTTGGCAGGCTATTCCTGGACGTTCGGCCTGTTTGGACTGGAAGGCTGCTCCGGCCGAGACCAATGGCTAGGGAAGTAGTATGAGGAAGGTTCCCCGGAAGAGGAAAGTCCTTATGCTCAGGATACTCGGGGTGAGAGGGGCTGCTTCTGACCTTCCATGGGCGTTATCAGGACAGGTATGTCTTTGGGTCGGGACTGCCTGCGTTTGGCAGCTATTCCTGGACATTTGGCCTGTTTGGACTGGAAGGCTGCTGCGGCCGAGACCAATTGGTTGGGAAGTAGTATGAGGAGGGTTCCCCGAAAGAGGAAAGTCCTTAGGCCCCGGGTGAGAGGGGCTGCTTCTGAGCTTCCATGCGATTTGTCAGGGCAGGTATGTCTTTGGGTCTGGACTGCCTGCGTTTGGCAGCTATTCCTGGACGTTCGGCCTGTTTGGACTGGAAGGCTGCTCGTGCCGAGTCAATGGCTAGGGAAGTAGTATGAGGAGGGTTCCCCGGAAGAGGAAAGTCCTTAGGCCCAATGTGAGAGGGGCTGCTTCTGAGCTTCCATGGGCGTTGTCAGGGTAGGTATGTCTTTGGTTCGGGACTGCATGCGTTTGGCAGGTATTCCTGGACGTTCGGCCTGTTTGGACTGGAAGGCTGCTGCGGCCGAGCCCAAGGGCTAGGGAAGTAGTATGAGGAGGGTTCCCCGGAAGTGTTAAGTCCTTATGCCCGGGGTGAGAGGGGCTGCTTCTGAGCTTCCATGGGCGTTGTCAGGGCAGGTATGTCTTTGGGTCGGGACTGCCTGCGTTTGGCATCTATACCTGGACGTTCGGCCTGTTTGGACTGGAAGGTTGTTGCGGCCGAGACCAATGGCTAGGGAAGTAGTATGAGGAGGGTTCCCCGGAAGAGGATAGACCTGAGGCCATGGGTGAGAGGGGCTGCTTCTGAGCTTCCATGGGCGTTGTCAGGGCAGGTATGTCTTTGGGTCGGAACTGCCTGCGTTTCGCAGCTTTTCTTGGACGTTCGGCCTGTTTGGACTGGAAGGCTGCTCCGGCCGAGACCAATGGCTAGGGAAGTAGTATGAGGAATGTTCCCCGGAAGAGGAAAGTCCTTATGCCCGGGGTGAGAGGGGCTCCTTCTGAGCTTCCATGGGCGTTATCAGGACAGGTATATCTTTGGGTCGGGACTGCCTGCGTTTGGCAGCTATTCCTGGACGTTTGCCCTGTTAAGACTGGAAGGCTGCTGCGGCCGAGACCAATGGCTAGGGAAGTAGTATGAGGAGGGTTCCCCGAAAGAGGAAAGTCCTTAGGCCCTGGGTGAGAGGGGCTGCTTCTGAGCTTCCATGCGATTTGTCAGGGCAAGTATGTCTTTGGGTTGGGACTGCCTGCATTTGGCAGCTATTCCTGGACGTTCGGCCTGTTTGGACTGGAAGGCTGCTGCGGCTGAGCCCAATGGCTAGGGAAGTAGTATGAGGAGTGTTCCCCGGAAGAGGAAAGTCCTTAGGACCGGGGTGAGAGGGGCTGCTTCTGAGCTTCCATGGGCGTTGTCAGGGCAGGTGTGTCTTTGGGTCGGGACTGCCTGCGTTTGGCAGCTATTCGTGGACGTTCGGCCTGTTTCTACGTCAAGGCTGCTGCGGCCGAGCCCAATGGCTAGGGAAGTAGTATGAGGAGGGTTCCCCGGAAGAGGAAAGTCCTTAGGCCCGGGGTGAGAGGGGCTGCTTCTGAGCTTCCATGGGCGTTGTCAGGGCAGGTATGTCTTTGGGTCGGGACTGCCTGCGTTTGGCTGCTATTCCTGGACGTTCGGCCTGTTTGGACTGGAAGGCTGATGCGGCCGAGACCAATGGCTAGGGAAGTAGTATGAGGAGGGTTCCCCGGAAGAGGATAGACCTGACGCCATGAGTGAGAGGGGCTGCTTCTGAGCTTCCATGGGCGTTGTCAGGGCAGGTATGTCTTTGGGTCGGGACTGCCTGCGTTTGGCATCTATTCCTGGACGTTCTGCCTGTTTGGACTGGAAGGCTGCTGCGGCCGAGACCAATGGCTAGGGAGGTAGTATGAGGAGGGTTCCCCGGGTGAGGAAAGTCCTTAGGCCCAGGTTGAGAGGGGCTGCTTCTGAGCTTTCACGGTCGTGTTAAGGGCAGGTATGTCTTTGGTTCGGGACTGCCTTCGTTTGGCAGGTATTCCTGGACGTTCGGTCTGTTTGGACTGGAAGGCTGCTGCGGCTGAGCCCAATGGCTAAGGAAGTAGTATGAGGAGGGTTCCCAGGAAGAGGAAAGTCCTTAGGCCCAGGTGAGAGGGGCCGCTTCTGACCTTCCATGGGCGTTGTCAGGGCAGGTATGTCTTTGGGTCGGGACTCCCTGCATTTGGCAGCTATTCCTGGACGTTCGGCCTGTTTGGACTGGAAGGCTGCTGCGGCCGAGACCAATGGCTAGGGAAGTAGTATGAGGAGGGTTCCCCGAAAGAGGAAAGTCCTTAGGCCCCGGGTGAGAGGGGCTGCTTCTGAGCTTCCATGTGATTTGTCAGGGCAGGTATGTCTTTGGGTCTGGACTGCCTGCGTTTGGCAGCTATTCCTGGACGTTCGGTCTGTTTGGACTGGAAGGCTGATGCGGCCGAGACCAATGGCTAGGGAAGTAGTATGAGGAGGGTTCCCCGGAAGAGGATAGACCTGACGCCATGAGTGAGAGGGGCTGCTTCTGAGCTTCCATGGGCGTTGTCAGGACAGGTATGTCTTTGGGTCGGAACTGCCTGCGTTTCGCAGCTTTTCTTGGACGTTCGGCCTGTTTGGACTGGAAGGCTGCTTTTGCCGAGCCCAATGGCTAGGGAAGTAGTATGAGGAAGGTTCCCCGGAAGAGGAAAGTCCTTATGCCCGGGGTGAGAGGGGCTGCTTCTGACCTTCCATGGGCGTTGTCAGGGCAGGTATGTCTTTGGGTGGGGACTGCCTGCGTTTGGCAGCTTTTCTTGGACGTTCTGTCTGTTTGGACTGGAAGGCTGCTGCGGCCGAGCCCAATGGCTAAGGAAGTAGTATGAGGAGTGTTCCCCGGAAGAGTTAAGTCCTTAGGCCCGGGGTGATAGGGGCTGCTTCTGAGCTTCCATGGGCGTTGTCAGGGCAGGTATGTCTTTGGGTCGGGACTGCCTGCGTTTGGCAGCTATTCCTGGACGTTCGGCCTGTTTGCACTGGAAGGCTGCTGCGGCCGAGCCCAATGGCTAGGGAAGTAGTATGAGGAGGGTTCCCCGGAAGAGGATAAACCTGAGGCCATGGGTGAAAGGGGCTGCTTCTGAGCTTCCATGGGCGTTGTCAGGGCAGGTATGTCTTTGGGTCGGAACTGCCTGCGTTTGGCAGCTATTCCTGGACGTTTCGACTCTTTGGACTGGAAGGCTGCTGCGGCCGAGACCAATGGCTAGGGAAGTAGTATGAGGAGGGTTCCCCGGAAGAGGAATGTCCTTAGGCCCAGGGTGAGAGGGGCTGATTCTGACCTTCCATGGGCTTTGTCAGGGCAGGTATGTATTTGGGTCGGGACTCCCTGCATTTGGCAGCTATTCCTGGACGTTCGGCCTGTTTGGACTGGAAGGCTGCTGCGGCCGAGCCCAATGGCTAGGGAAGTAGTATGAGGAGGGTTCCCCGGAAGAGGAATGTCCTTAGGCCCGGGGTGAGAGGGGCTGCTTCTGAGCTTCCATGGGCGTTGTCAGGGCAGGTATGTCTTTGGGTCGGGACTGCCTGCGTTTGGCATCTATTCCTGGACGTTCTGCCTGTTTGGACTGGAAGGCTGCTGCGGCCGAGACCAATGGCTAGGGAGGTAGTATGAGGAGGGTTCCCCGGGTGAGGAAAGTCCTTAGGCCCAGGTTGAGAGGGGCTGCTTCTGAGCTTTCACGGTCGTGTTAAGGGCAGGTATGTCTTTGGTTCGGGACTGCCTTCGTTTGGCAGGTATTCCTGGACGTTCGGTCTGTTTGGACTGGAAGGCTGCTGCGGCTGAGCCCAATGGCTAAGGAAGTAGTATGAGGAGGGTTCCCTGGAAGAGGAAAGTCCTTAGGCCCAGGTGAGAGGGGCCGCTTCTGACCTTCCATGGGCGTTGTCAGGGCAGGTATGTCTTTGGGTCGGGACTCCCTGCATTTGGCAGCTATTCCTGGACGTTCGGCCTGTTTGGACTGGAAGGCTGCTGCGGCCGAGACCAATGGCTAGGGAAGTAGTATGAGGATGGTTCCCCGGAAGAGGTAAGTCCTTAGGCCCGGGGTGAGAGGGGCTGCTTCTGAGCTTTCACGGTCGTGTTAAGGGCAGGTATGTCTTTGGGTCGGGACTGCCTGCGTTTGGCAGGTATTCCTGGACGTTCGGCCTGTTTGGACTGGAAGGATGCTGCGGACGAACCCAGTGGCTAGGGAAGTAGTATGAGGAGGGTCCCCCGGAAGAGGAAAGTCCTTAGGCGCACGGTGGGAGGGGCTGCTTCTGAGCTTCCATGGGCGTTGTCAGGGCAGTTATGTCTTTGGGTAGGGACTGCCTGCGTTTGGCAGCTACTCCTGGACGTTTGACCTGTTTGGACTGGAAGGCTGCTGCGGCCGAGACCAATGGCTAGGGAAGTAGTATGAGGAGGGTTCCCCGAAAGAGGAAAGTCCTTAGGCCCCGGGTGAGAGGGGCTGCTTCTGAGCTTCCATGCGATTTGTCAGGGCAGGTATGTCTTTGGGTCTGGACTGCCTGCGTTTGGCAGCTATTCCTGGACGTTCGGCCTGTTTCTACTGCAAGGCTGCTGCGGCCGAGCCCAATGGCTAGGGAAGTAGTATGAGGAGGGTTCCACGGAAGTGGAAAGTCCTTAGGCCCGGGGTGAGAGGGGCTGCTTCTGAGCTTCCATGGGCGTTGTCAGGGCAGGTATGTCTTTGGGTCGGGACTGCATGTTTTTGGCAGCTATTCCTGGACGTTCGGCCTGTTTGGACTGGAAGGCTGCTCGTGCCGAGTCAATGGCTAGGGAAGTAGTATGAGGAGGGTTCCCCGGAAGAGGAAAGTCCTTAGGCCCATGTGAGAGGGGCCGCTTCTGAGCTTCCATGGGCGTTGTCAGGGTAGGTATGTCTTTGGTTCGGGACTGCATGCGTTTGGCAGGTATTCCTGGACGTTCGGCCTGTTTGGACTAGAAGGCTGCTGCGGCCGAGCCCAAGGGCTAGGGAAGTAGTATGAGGAGGGTTCCCCGGAAGTGTTAAGTCCTTATGCCCGGGGTGAGAGGGGCTGCTTCTGAGCTTCCATTGGCGTTGTCAGGGCAGGTATGTCTTTGGGTCGGGACTGCCTGCGTTTGGCATCTATACCTGGACGTTCGGCCTGTTTGGACTGGAAGGTTGTTGCGGCCGAGACCAATGGCTAGGGAAGTAGTATGAGGAGGGTTCCCCGGAAGAGGATAGACCTGAGGCCATGGGTGAGAGGGGCTGCTTCTGAGCTTCCATGGGCGTTGTCAGGGCAAGTATGTCTTTGGGTCGGAACTGCCTGCGTTTCGCAGCTTTTCTTGGACGTTCGGCCTGTTTGGACTGGAAGGCTGCTCCGGCCGAGACCAATGGCTAGGGAAGTAGTATGAGGAATGTTCCCCGGAAGAGGAAAGTCCTTATGCCCGGGGTGAGAGGGGCTCCTTCTGAGCTTCCATGGGCGTTATCAGGACAGGTATATCTTTGGGTCGGGACTGCCTGCGTTTGGCAGCTATTCCTGGACGTTTGCCCTGTTAAGACTGGAAGGCTGCTGCGGCCGAGACCAATGGCTAGGGAAGTAGTATGAGGAGGGTTCCCCGAAAGAGGAAAGTCCTTAGGCCCTGGGTGAGAGGGGCTGCTTCTGAGCTTCCATGCGATTTGTCAGGGCAAGTATGTCTTTGGGTTGGGACTGCCTGCATTTGGCAGCTATTCCTGGACGTTCGGCCTGTTTGGACTGGAAGGCTGCTGCGGCTGAGCCCAATGGCTAGGGAAGTAGTATGAGGAGTGTTCCCCGGAAGAGGAAAGTCCTTAGGACCGGGGTGAGAGGGGCTGCTTCTGAGCTTCCATGGGCGTTGTCAGGGCAGGTGTGTCTTTGGGTCGGGACTGCCTGCGTTTGGCAGCTATTCGTGGACGTTCGGCCTGTTTCTACGTCAAGGCTGCTGCGGCCGAGCCCAATGGCTAGGGAAGTAGTATGAGGAGGGTTCCCCGGAAGAGGAAAGTCCTTAGGCCCGGGGTGAGAGGGGCTGCTTCTGAGCTTCCATGGGCGTTGTCAGGGCAGGTATGTCTTTGGGTCGGGACTGCCTGCGTTTGGCTGCTATTCCTGGACGTTCGGCCTGTTTGGACTGGAAGGCTGATGCGGCCGAGACCAATGGCAAGGGAAGTAGTATGAGGAGGGTTCCCCGGAAGAGGATAGACCTGACGCCATGAGTGAGAGGGGCTGCTTCTGAGCTTCCATGGGCGTTGTCAGGACAGGTATGTCTTTGGGTCGGAACTGCCTGCGTTTCGCAGCTTTTCTTGGACGTTCGGCCTGTTTGGACTGGAAGGCTGCTTTTGCCGAGCCCAATGGCTAGGGAAGTAGTATGAGGAAGGTTCCCCGGAAGAGGAAAGTCCTTATGCCCGGGGTGAGAGGGGCTGCTTCTGAGATTCCATGGGCGTTGTCAGGGCAGGTATGTCTTTGGGTGGGGACTGCCTGCGTTTGGCAGCTTTTCTTGGACGTTCTGTCTGTTTGGACTGGAAGGCTGCTGCGGCCGAGCCCAATGGCTTGGGAAGTAGTTTGAAGATGTTTTCCCGGAAGAGGAAACACCTTAGGCGCTGGGTGAGAGGGGCTGCTTCTGAGCTTCCATGGGTGTTGTCAGGGCAGGTATGTCTTTGGTTCGGGACTGCCTGCGTTTGACAGCTATTCTTGGATGTTCGGCGTGTTTCACTGGAAGGCTGCTGCGGCCGAGGCCAATGGCTAGGGAAGTAGTATGAGGAGTGTTCCCCGGAAGAGTTAAGTCCTTAGGCCCGGGGTGATAGGGGCTGCTTCTGAGCTTCCATGGGCGTTGTCAGGGCAGGTATGTCTTTGGGTCGGGACTGCCTGCGTTTGGCAGCTATTCCTGGACGTTCGGCCTGTTTGCACTGGAAGGCTGCTGCGGCCGAGCCCAATGGCTAGGGAAGTAGTATGAGGAGGGTTCCCCGGAAGAGGATAAACCTGAGGCCATGGGTGAAAGGGGCTGCTTCTGAGCTTCCATGGGCGTTGTCAGGGCAGGTATGTCTTTGGGTCGGAACTGCCTGCGTTTGGCAGCTATTCCTGGACGTTTGGCCTCTTTGGACTGGAAGGCTGCTGCGGCCGAGACCAATGGCTAGGGAAGTAGTATGAGGAGGGTTCCCCGGAAGAGGAATGTCCTTAGGCCCAGGGTGAGAGGGGCTGATTCTGACCTTCCATGGGCTTTGTCAGGGCAGGTATGTCTTTGGTTCGGGACTCCCTGCGTTTGGCAGCTATTCCTCGACGTTCGGCCTGTTTGGACTGGAAGGTTGTTGCGGCCGAGACCAATGGCTAGGGAAGTAGTATGAGGAGGGTTCCCCGGAAGAGGAACGTCCTTAGGCCCGGGGTGAGAGGGGCTGCTTCTGAGCTTCCATGGGCGTTGTCAGGGCAGGTATGTCTTTGGGTCGGGACTGCCTGCGTTTGGCAGCTATTCCTGGACGTTCTGCCTGTTTGGACTGGAAGGCTGCTGCGGCCGAGACCAATGGCTAGGGAGGTAGTATGAGGAGGGTTCCCCGGGTGAGGAAAGTCCTTAGGCCCAGGTTGAGAGGGGCTGCTTCTGAGCTTTCACGGTCGTGTTAAGAACAGGTATGTCTTTGGTTCGGGACTGCCTTCGTTTGGCAGGTATTCCTGGACGTTCGGTCTGTTTGGACTGGAAGGCTGCTGCGGCTGAGCCCAATGGCTAAGGAAGTAGTATGAGGAGGGTTCCCAGGAAGAGGAAAGTCCTTAGGCCCAGGTGAGAGGGGCCGCTTCTGACCTTCCATGGGCGTTGTCAGGGCAGGTATGTCTTTGGGTCGGGACTCCCTGCATTTGGCAGCTATTCCTGGACGTTCGGCCTGTTTGGACTGGAAGGCTGCTGCGGCCGAGCCCAATGGCTAGGGAAGTAGTATGAGGAGGGTTCCCCGGAAGAGGTAAGTCCTTAGGCCCGGGGTGAGAGGGGCTGCTTCTGAGCTTTCACGGTCGTGTTAAGGGCAGGTATGTCTTTGGGTCGGGACTGCCTGCGTTTGGCAGGTATTCCTGGACGTTCGGCCTGTTTGGACTGGAAGGATGCTGCGGACGAACCCAGTGCCTAGGGAAGTAGTATTAGGGGGGGTCCCCGGAAGAGGAAAGTCCTTAGGCCCGCGGTGAGAGGGGCTGCTTCTGACCTTCCATGGGCGTTGTCAGGGCAGTTATGTCTTTGGGTCGGGACTGCCTGCGTTTGGCAGCTACTCCTGGACGTTTGACCTGTTTGGACTGGAAGGCTGCTGCGGCCGAGCCCAATGGCTTGGGAAGTAGTTTGAAGAGGGTTTCCCGGAAGAGGAAACACCTTAGGCGCTGGGTGAGAGGGACTGCTTCTGAGCTTCCATGGGCGTTGTCAGGGCAGGTATGTTTTGGGTCGGGACTGCCTGTGTTTGGCAGCTATTCCTGGAAGTTCGGCCTGTTTGGACTGGAAGGCTGCTGCGGCTGAGCCCAATGGCTAAGGAAGTAGTATGAGCAGGGTTCCCCGGAAGAGGAAAGTCCTTAGGCCCAGGTGAGAGGGGCCGCTTCTGACCTTCCATGGGCGTTGTCAGGGCAGGTATGTCTTTGGGTCGGGACTCCCTGCATTTGGCAGCTATTCCTGGACGTTCGGCCTGTTTGGACTGGAAGGTTGCTGCGGCCGAGTCCAATGGCTAGGGAAGTAGTATGAGGAGGTTTCCCCGGAAGAGGTAAGTCCTTAGGCGCGGGGGAGAGGGGCTGCTTCTGAGCTTCCATGGTCGTGTTCAGGGCAGGTATGTCTTTGGGTTGGGACTGCCTGCGTTTGGCATCTATTCCTGGACGTTTGGCCTGTTTGGACTGGAAGGCTGCTCGACCGAGACCAATGGCTAGGGAAGTAGTATGAGGAGGGTCCCCCGGAAGAGGAAAGTCCTTAGGCCTGGTGTGAGAGGGGCTGCTTCTGAGCTTCCATGGGCGTTGTCAGGGCAGGTATGTCTTTGGGTCGGGACTGCCTGCATTTGGCAGCTATTCCTGGACGTTTGACCTGTTTGGACTGGAAGGCTGCTGCGGCCGAGCCCAATTGGTTGGGAAGTAGTATGAAGAGGGTTCCCCGGAAGAGCAAAGACCTTAGGCGCGGGGTGAGAGGGGCTGATTCTGACCTTCCATGGGCTTTGTCAGAGCAGGTATGTCTTTGGTTCGGGACTCCCTGCATTTGACAGCTATTCCTGGACGTTCGGCCTGTTTGGACTGTAAGGCTGCTGCGGCCGAGCCCAATGGCTAGGGAAGTAGTATGAGGAGGGTTCCCCGGAAGAGTTAAGTCCTTAGGCCCGGGGTGAGAGGGGCTGCTTCTGAGCTTCCATGGGCGTTGTCAGGGCAGGTATGTCTTTGGGTCGGGACTGCCTGCGTTTGGCAGCTATTCCTGGACGTTTGGCCTCTTTGGACTGGAAGGCTGCTGCGGCCGAGCCCAATGGCTAGGGAAGTAGTATGAGGAGGGTTTCCCGGAAGAGGAAAGTCCTTAGGCCCAGGTTGAGAGGGGCTGCTTCTGAGCTTTCACGGTCGTGTTAAGGGCAGGTATGTCTTTGGTTCGGGACTGCCTGCGTTTGGCAGGTATTCCTGGACGTTCGGTCTGTTTGGACTGGAAGGCTGCTGCGGCTGAGCCCAATGGCTAAGGAAGTAGTATGAGGAGGGTTCCCAGGAAGAGGAAAGTCCTTAGGCCCAGGTGAGAGGGGCCGCTTCTGACCTTCCATGGGCGTTGTCAGGGCAGGTATGTCTTTGGGTCGGGACTCCCTGCATTTGGCAGCTATTCCTGGACGTTCGGCCTGTTTGGACTGGAAGGCTGCTGCGGCCGAGACCAATGGCTAGGGAAGTAGTATGAGGAGGGTTCTCCGGAAGAGGATAGACCTGACACCATGGGTGAGAGGGGCTGCTTCTGACCTTCCATGGGCGTTGTCAGGGCAGGTATGTCTTTGAGTCGGGACTGCCTGCGTTTGGCAGCTATTCCTGGACGTTCGGCCTGTTTGGACTGGAATGCTGCTGCGGCCGAGCCCAATGGCTAGCGAAGTAGTTTGAGGAGGGTTCCCCAGAAGAGGAAAGTCCTTAGGCCCAGGTGAGAGGGGCCGCTTCTGACCTTCCATGGGCGTTGTCAGGGCAGGTATGTCTTTGGTTCGGGACTGCCTGCGTTTGGCAGCTATTCCTGGACTTTCGGCCTGTTGGACTGGAAGGCTGCTGCGGCCGAGCCCAATGGCTAGAGAAGTAGTATGAGGAGGGTTCCCCGGAAGAGTTAAGTCCTTAGGCCCGGGGTGAGAGGGCCTGCTTCTGAGCTTCCATGGGCGTTGTCAGGGCAGGTATGTCTTTGGGTCGGGACTGCCTGCGTTTGGCATCTATTCCTGGATGTTCGGCCTGTTTGGACTGGAAGGTTGCTGCGGCCGAGACCAATGGCTAAGGAAGTAGTATGAGGAGGGTTCCCCGGAAGAGGATAGACCTGAGGCCATGGGTGAGAGGGGCTGCTTCTGAGCTTCCACGGGCGTTGTCAGGGCAGGTATGTCTTTTGGCACGGAACTGCCTGCGTTTCGCAGCTTTTCTTGGACGTTCGGCCTGTTTGGACTGGAAGGCTGCTCCGGCCGAGACCAATGGCTAGGGAAGTAGTATGAGGAAGGTTCCCCGGAAGAGGAAAGTCCTTATGCCCGGGGTGAGAGGGGCTGCTTCTGAGCTTCCATGGGCGTTATCAGGACAGGTATGTCTTTGGGTCGGGACTGCCTGCGTTTGGCAGCTATTCCTGGACGTTTGGCCTGTTTGGACTGGAAGGCTGCTGCGGCCGAGACCAATGGCTAGGGAAGTAGTATGAGGAGGGTTCCCCGAAAGAGGAAAGTCCTTAGGCCCGGGGTGAGAGTGGCTGCTTCTGAGCTTCCATGGGCGTTGTCAGGGCAGGTATGTCTTTGGGTCGGGACTGCCTGCGTTTGGCAGCTATTCCTGGACGTTCGGCCTGTTTGGACTGGAAGGCTGCTGCGGCCGAGCGCAATGGCTAGGGAAGTAGTATGAGGAGGGTTCCCCGGAAGAGGAAAGTCCTTAGGCCCAGGTGAGAGGGGCCGCTTCTGAGCTTCCATGGGCGTTGTCAGGGCAGGTATGTCTTTGGTTCGGGACTGCATGCGTTTGGCAGGTATTCCTGGACGTTCGGCCTGTTTGGACTGGAAGGCTGCTGCGGCAGAGCCCAATGGCTAGGGAAGTAGTATGAGGAGGGTTCCCCGGAAGTGTTAAGTCCTTAGGCCCGGGGTGAGAGGGGCTGCTTCTGAGCTTCCATGGGCGTTGTCAGGGCAGGTATGTCTTTGGGTCGGGACTGCCTGCGTTTGGCATCTATACCTGGACGTTCGGCCTGTTTGGACTGGAAGGCTGCTGCGGACGAGACCAATGGCTAGGGAAGTAGTATGAGGAGGGTTCCCCCGAAGAGGATAGACCTGAGGCCATGGGTGAGAGGGGCTGCTTCTGAGCTTCCATGGGCGTTGTCAGGGCAGGTATGTCTTTGGGTCGGAACTGCCTGCGTTTGGCAGCTATTCGTGGAGGTTCGGCCTGTTTCTACGTCAAGGCTGCTGCGGCCGAGACCAATGGCTAGGGAAGTAGTATGAGGAGGGTTCCCCTGAAGAGGAAAGTCCTTCGGCCCGGGGTGAGAGGGGCTGCTTCTGAGCTTCCATGGGCGTTGTCAGGGCAGGTATGTCTTTGGGTCGGGAGTGCCTGCGTTTGGCAGCTATTCCTGGACGTTCGGCCTGTTTGGACTGAAAGGCTGCTGCGGCTGAGCCCAATGGCTAAGGAAGTAGTATGAGGAGGGTTCCCCGGAAGAGGAAATACCTTAGGCGCTGGGTTAGAGGTGCTGCTTCTGAGCTTCCATGGGCGTTGTCAGGGCAGGTATGTCTTTGGGTCGGGACTGCCTGCGTTTGGCAGCTATTCCTGGACGTTCGGACTGTTTCTACTGCAAGGCTGCTGCGGCCGAGCCCAATGGCTAGGGAAGTAGTATGAGGAGTGTTCCCCGGAAGGGGAAAGCCCTTAGGCCCGGGGTGAGAGGGGCTGCTTCTGACCTTCCATGGGCTTTGTCAGGGCAGGTATGTCTTTGGGTCGGGACTCCCTGCATTTGGCAGCTATTCCTGGACGTTCGGCCTGTTTACTGGAAGGCTGCTGCGGCCGAGCCCAATGGCTAGGGAAGTATTATGAGGAGGGTTCCCCGGAAGAGGAATGTCCTTAGGGCCGGGGTGAGAGGGGATGCTTCTGAGCTTCCATGGGCGTTGTCAGGGCATGTATGTCTTTGGGTCGGGACTGCCTGCGTTTGGCAGGTATTCCTGGACGTTTGGCCTGTTAGGACTGGAAGGCTGCTGCGGCCGAGCCCAATGGCTAGAGAAGTAGTATGAGGAGGGTTCCCCGGAAGAGGATAAACCTGAGGCCATGGGTGAAAGGGGCTGCTTCTGAGCTTCCATGGGCGTTATCAGGGCAGGTATGTCTTTGGGTCGGGACTGCATGTTTTTGGCAGTTATTCCTGGACGTTCGGCCTGTTTGGACTGGAAGGCTGCTGCGGCCGAGCCCAATGGTTAGGGAAGTAGTATGAGGAGGGTTCCCCTGAAGAGGAAAGACCTTAGGCCCGGGGTGAGAGGGGCTGCTTCTGAGCTTCCTTGGGCGTTGTCAGGGCAGGTATGTCTTTGGGTCTGGACTGCCTGCGTTTGGCATCTATACCTGGAAGTTCAGACTGTTTGGACTGGAAGGCTGCTGCGGCCGAGACCAATGGCTAGGGAAGTAGTATGAGGAGGGTTCCCAGGAAGAGGATAGACCTTAGGCCATGGGTGAGAGGGGCTGCTTCTGAGTTTCCATGGGCGTTGTCAGGGCTGGTATGTCTTTGGGTCGGGACTGCCTGTGTTTGGCAGCTATTCCTGGACGTTCGGCCTGTTTGGATTGGAAGGCTGCTGCCGCCGAGCCCAATGGCTAGGGAAGTAGTATGAGGAGGTTTCCCCGGAAGAGGAAAGTCCTTAGGCCCGGGGTGAGAGGGGCTGCTTCTGACCTTCCATGGGCGTTGTCAGGGCAGGTATGTCTTTGTGTCGGGACTGCATGTTTTTGTCAGGTATTCCTGGACGTTCGGCCTGTTTGGATTGGAAGGCTGCTGCGGCCGAGGCCAATGGCTAGGGAAGTAGTATGAGGAGGGTTCCCCGGAAGAGGTAAGTCCTTAGGCGCGGGGTGAGAGGGGCTGCTTCTGAGCTTCCATGGTCGTGTTCAGGGCAGGTATATCTTTGGGTCGGGACTGCCTGCGTTTGGCAGCTATTCCTGGACGTTCGGCCTGTTTGGACTGGAAGGCTGCTGCGGCCGAGCCCATTGGCTAGGGAAGTAGTATGAGGAGGGTTACCCGGAAGAGGAAAGTCCTTAGGCCCGCGGTGAGAGGGGCTGCTTCTGAGCTTCCACGGGCGTTGTCAGGGCAGTTATGTCTTTGGGTCGGGACTGCCTGCTTTTGGCATCTATTCCTGGACGTTTGACCTGTTTGGACTGGAAGGCTGCTGCGGCCCAGCCAAACGGCTTGGGAAGTAGTTTGAAGAGGGTTTCCCGGAAGAGGAAACACCTTAGGCGCTGGGTGAGAGGGACTGCTTCTGAGCTTCCATGGGCGTTGTCAGGGCAGGTATGTATTTGGTTCGGGACTGCCTGCGTTTGACAGCTATTCCTGGACGTTCGGCCTGTTGGGACTGGAAGGCTGCTGTGGCCGAGCCCAATGGCTAGGGAAGTAGTATGAGGAGGGTTCCCCGGAAGAGTTAAGTCCTTAGGCCTGGGGTGAGAGGGGCTACTTCTGAGCTTCCATGGGCGTTGTCAGGGCAGGTATGTATTTGGGTTGGGACTCCCTGCATTTGTCAGGTATTCCTGGACGTTCGGCCTGTTTGGACTGGAAGGCTGCTGCGGCCGAGATCAATGGCTAGGGAAGTAGTTTGAGGAGGGTTCCCCGGAAGAGGAAACACCTTAGGCGCTGGGTGAGACGGGCTGCTTCTGAGCTTCCATGGGGGTTGTCAGGGCAGGTATGTCTTTAGGTTGGGACTGCCTGCGTTTGGCAGCTTTTCTTGGACGTTCGGCCTGTTTCGACTGGAAGGCTGCTGCTGCCGAGCCCAATGGCTAGGGAAGTAGTATGAGGAGGGTTCCCCGGAACAGGAATGTCCTTAGGCCCGGGGTGAGAGGGGCTGCTTCTGAGCTTCCATTGGCGTTGTCAGGGCAGGTATGTCTTTGGGTCGGGACTGCCTGCGTTTGGCAGCTATTCCTGGACATTCGGCCTGTTTCTACTGCAAGACTGCTGCGGCCGAGCCCAATGGCTAGGGAAGTAGTATGAGGAGGGTTCCCCGGAACAGGAAAGTCCTTAGGCCCGGGGTGAGAGGGGCTGCTTCTGAGCTTCCATGGGCGTTGTCCGGGCAGGTATGTCTTTGGGTCGGGACTCCCTGCCTTTGGCAGCTATTCCTGGACGTTCGGCCTGTTTGGACTGGAAGGCTGCTGCGGCCGAGCCCAATGGCTAGGGAAGTAGTATGAGGAGGGTTCCCCGGAAGAGGATAAACCTGAGGCCATGGGTGAAAGGGGCTGCTTCTGAGCTTCCATGGGCGTTGTCAGGGCAGGTATGTCTTTGGGTCGGGATTGCCTGCGTTTGGCAGCTATTCCTGGACGTTTGGCCTGTTTGGACTGGAAGGCTGCCTCGGCCGAGCCCAATGGCTAGGGAAGTAGAATGAGGAGGGTTCCCCGGAAGAGGAATGTCCTTAGGCCCGGGGTGAGAGGGGCTGCTTCTGAGCTTCCATGGGCGTTGTCAGGGCAGGTATGTCCTTGGGTCAGTTTTGACTCACTGCGTTTGGCAGCTATTCCTGGACGTTCGGCCTGTTTACTGGAAGGCTGCTGCGGGCGAGCCCAATGGCTACGGAAGTAGTATGAGGAGGGTTCCCCGGAAGTGCAAAGTCCTTAGGCCCGGGGTGAGAGGGGCTGCTTATAACCTTCCATGGGCGTTGTCAGGGCAGGTATGTCTTTGGGTCGGGACTCCCTGCATTTGGCAGCTATTCCTGGACGTTCGACCTGTTTGGACTGGAAGGCTGCTGCGGCCGAGACCAATGGCTAGGGAAGTAGTATGAGGAGGGTTCCCCGCAAGATTAAAGTCCTTAGGCCCGGGGTGAGAGGGGGTGCTTCTGAGCTTCCATGGGCGTTGTCAGGGCAGGTATGTCTTTGGTGCGGAACTGCCTGCGTTTGGCAGCTTTTCTTGGACGTTCGGCCTGTTTGGATTGGAAGGCTGCTGCGGCCGAGCCCAATGGCTAGGGAAGTAGTATGAGGAGGCTTCCCCGGAAGAGGAAAGACCTTAGGCCCTGGGTGAGACGTGCTGCTTTAGATTTCCATGGGTGTTGTCAGGTCAGGTATGTCTTTGGGTCGGGACTGCCTGCGTTTGGCAGCTATTCCTGGACGTTCGGCCTGTTTGGACTGGAAGGCTGCTGCGGCCGAGGCCAATGGCTAGGGAAGTAGTATGAGGAGGGTTCCCCGGAAGAGGTAAGTCCTTAGGCGCGGGGTGAGAGGGGCTGTTTCTGAGCTTCCATGGGCGTTGTCAGGGCAGGTATGTCTTTGGGTCGGGACTGCCTGCTTTTGGCATCTATACCTGGACGTTCGGCCTGTTTGGACTGGAAGGCTGCTGCGGCCGAGCCCAATGGCTAGGGAAGTAGTATGAGCAGGGTTCCCCGGAAGAGGATAAACCTGAGGCCATGGGTGAAAGGGGCTGCTTCTGAGCTTCAATGGGCGTTGTCAGTGCAGGTATGTCTTTGGGTCGGAACTGCCTGCGTTTGGCATCTATACCTGGACGTTCGGCCTGTTGGGACTGGAAGGCTGCCTCGGCCGATCCCAATGGCTAGGGAAGTAGTATGAGGAGGGTTCCCCGCAATAGGAATGTCCTTAGGCCCGGGGTGAGAGGGGCTGCTTCTAACGTTCCATGGGCGTTGTCAGGGCAGGTATGTATTTGGGTCGGGACTCCCTGCATTTGGCAGCTATTCTTGGACGTTCGGCCTGTTTGGACTGGAAGGCTGCTGCGGCCTAGCCCAATGGCTAGGGAAGTAGTATGAGGAGGGTTCCCCGGAACAGGAATGTCCTTAGGCCCGGGGTGAGAGGGGCTACTTCTGAGCTTCCATGGGCGTTGTCAGGGCAGGTATCTCTTTGGGTCGGGACTGCCTGCCTTTGGCAGCTATTCCTGGACGTTCGGCCTGTTTGGACTGGAAGGCTGCTGCGGCCGAGCCCAATGCCTAGGGAAGTAGTATGAGGAGGGTTCCCCGCAAGATTAAAGTCCTTAGGGCCGGGGTGAGAGGGGGTGCTTCTGAGCTTCCATGGGCGTTGTCAGTGCAGGTATGTCTTTGGGTCGGGACTGCCTGCGTTTGGCAGCTATTCCTGGACGTTCGGCCTGTTTGGACTGGAAGGCTGCTGTGGCTGAGCCCAATGGCTAAGGAAGTAGTATGAGGAGGGTTCCCCGGAAGAGGAAAGTCCTTAGGCCCCGGTGAGAGGGGCTGTTTCTGAGCTTCCATGGGCGTTGTCAGGGCAGGTGTGTCTTTGGTTCGGGACTGCCTGCGTTTGGCAGCTATTCCTGGACGTTCGGCTTGTTTCTACTGCAAGGCTGCTGCGGCCGAGACCAATGGCTAGGGAAGTAGTATGAGGAAGGTTCCCCGGAAGAGGAAAGTCCTTAGGCGCTGGGTGAGAGGGGCTGCTTCTGAGCTTCCATGGGCGTTGTCAGGGCATGTATGTCTTTGGGTCGGGACTGCCTGCGTTTGGCAGCTATTCCTGGACGTTTGGCGTGTTTGGACTGGAAGGCTGCTGCGGCCGAGCCCAATGGCTAGGGAAGTAGTATGAGGAGGGTTCCCCGGAAGAATTAAGTCCTTAGGCCCGGGGTGAGAGGGACTGCTTCTGACCTTCCATGGGCTTTGTCAGGGCAGGTATGTCTTTGGGTCGGGACTCCCTGCGTTTGGCAGCTATTCCTGGACGTTCGGCCTGTTTGGACTGGAAGGCTGCCGCGGCCGAGACCAATGGCTAGGGAAGTAGTATGAGGAGGGTTCCCCGGAAGAGGAATGTCCTTAGGCCCGGGGTGAGAGGGGCTTCTTCTGAGCTTCCATGGGCGTTGTCAGGGCAGGTATGTCTTTGGGTCGGGACTGCCTCCGTTTGGCAGCTATTCCTGGACCTTCAGCCTGTTTCTACTGCAAGGCTGCTGCGGCAGAGACCAATGGCTAGGGAAGTAGTATGAGGAGGGTTCCCCGGAAGAGTTAAGTCCTTAGGCCCGGGGTGAGAGGGGCTGCTTCTGAGCTTCCATGGGTGTTGTCAGGGCAGGTATGTTTTTGGGTCGGGACTGCCTGCGTTTGGCTGCTATTCCTGGAGGTTCGGCCTGTTTGGACTGGAAGGCTGCTGCGGGCGAGCCCAATGGCTAGGGAAGTAGTATGAGGAGGGTTCCCCGGAAGAGGATAGACCTGAGGCCATGGGTGAAAGGGGCTGCTTCTGAGCTTCCATGGGCGTTGTCAGGGCAGGTATGTATTTGGGTCGGAACTGCCTGCGTTTCGCAGCTATTCCTGGACCTTCGGCCTGTTTGGACTGGAAGGCGGCTGCGGCCGAGCCCAATGGCTAGGGAAGTAGTATGAGGAGTGTTCCCCGGAAGAGGAAAGTCCTTATGCCCGGGGTGAGAGGGGCTGCTTCTGAGCTTCCATGGGCATTGTCAGGGCAGTTATGTCTTTGGGTTGGGACTGCCCCCGTTTGGCAGCTATTCCTGTACGTTTGGCCTGTTTGGACTGGAAGGCTGCTGTGGCCGAGCCCAATGGCTAGGGAAGTAGTATGAGGAGGGTTCCCCGGAACAGGAATGTCCTTAGGGCCGGGGTGAGAGGGGCTGCTTCTGAGCTCCCATGGGCGTTGTCAGGGCAGGTATGTCTTTGGGTCGGGACTGCCTGCGTTTGGCAGCTATTCCTGGACGTTCGGACTGTTTCCGCTGCAAGACTGCTGCGGCCGAGCCCAATGGCTAGGGAAGTAGTATGAGGAGGGTTCCCCGGACGAGGAAAGTCCTTAGGCCCGGGGTGAGAGGGGCTCCTTCTGAGCTTCCATGGGCTTTGTCAGGGCAGGTATGTCTTTGAGTCGGGACTGCCTGCCTTTGGCAGCTATTCCTGGACGTTCGGCCTGTTTGGACTGGAAGGCTGCTGCGGCCGAGACCAATGGCTAGGGAAGTAGTATGAGGAGGGTTCCCCGGAAGAGTTAAGTCCTTAGGCGCTGGGTGAGAGGGGCTGCTTCTGAGCTTCCACGGGCGTTGTCAGGGCAGGTATGTCTTTGTGTCGGGACTGCATGTTTTTGTCAGGTATTCCTGGACGTTCGGCCTGTTTGGACTGGAAGGCTGCTGCGGCCGAACCCAATGGCTAGGGAAGTAGTATGAGGAGGGTTCCCATGAAGAGGAAAGACCTTAGGCCCGGGGTGAGAGGGGCTGCTTCTGAGCTTCCATGGTCGTGTTCAGGGCAGGTATGTCTTTGGGTCGGGACTGCCTTCGTTTGGCAGGTATTCCTGGACGTTCGGCCTGTTTCTACGGCAAGGCTGCTGCGGCGGAGCCCAATGGCTAGGGAAGAAGTATGAGGAGGGTTCCCCGGAATAGTTAAGTCCTTATGCCCGGGGTGAGAGGGGCTGCTTCTGAGCTTCCATGGGCGTTGTCAGGGCAGGTATGTCTTTGGGTCGGGACTGCCTGCGTTTGGCATCTATTCCTGGACGTTTGGCCTGTTTGGACTGGAAGGCTGCTGCGACCGAGCCCAATGGCTAGGGAAGTAGTATGAGGAGGTTTCACCGGAAGAGGAAAGTCCTTTGGCCCCATTGAGAGGGGCTGCTTCTGAGCTTCCATGGGCGTTGTCAGGGCAGGTATGTCTTTGGGTCGGGACTGCCTACGTTTGGCAGCTATTCCTGGACGTTCAGCTTGTTTCTACTGCAAGGCTGCTGCGGCCGAGCCCAATGGCTAGGGAAGTAGTATGAGGAAGGTTCCCCGGAAGAGGAAAGTCCTTATGCCCGGGGTGAGAGGGGCTGCTTCTGAGCTTCCATGGGCGTTGTCAGGGCAGGTATGTCTTTGGGTCGGGACTGCCTGCGTTTGGCATCTATACCTGGACGTTCGGCCTGTATGGACTGGAAGGCTGCTGCGGCCGAGCCCAATGCCTAGGGAAGTAGTATGAGGAGGGTTCCCCGCAATAGGAATGTCCTTAGGCCCGGGGTGAGAGGGGCTGCTTCTAACCTTCCATGGGCGTTGTCAGGGCAGGTATGTCTTTGGGTCGGAACTGCCTGCGTTTGGCAGCTTTTCCTGGACGTTTGGCCTGTTTGGACTGGAAGGCTGCTTTTGCCGAGCCCAATGGCTAGGGAAGTAGTATGAGGAGGGTTCCCTGGAAGAGGAAAGACCTTAGGCGCTGCGTGAGAGGGGCTGCTTCTGAGCTTCCATGGGTGTTGTCAGGTCAGGTATGTCTTTGGGTCGGGATTGTCTGCGTTTGGCAGCTATTCCTGGACGTTTGGCCTTTTTGGACTGGAAAGCTGCTCCCGCCGAGACCAATTGCTAGGGAAGTAGTTTGAGGAGGGTTCCCCGGAAGAGGAAAGACCTTAGGCGCTGGGTGAGAGGGGCTGCTTCTGAGCTTCCATGGGCGTTGTCAGGGCAGGTATGTCTTTGGGTCGGGACTCCCTGCATTTGGCAGCTATTCCTGGACATTTGGCCTGTTTGGACTGGAAGGCTGATGCGGCCGAGCCCAATGGCTAGGGAAGCAGTATGAGGAGGGTTCCCCGGAACAGGAATGTCCTTAGGCCCGGGGTGAGAGGGGCTGCTTCTGAGCTTCCATGGGCGTTGTCAGGGCAGGTATGTCTTTGGGTCGGGATTGCCTGTGTTTGGCAGCTATTCCTGGACGTTCGGCCTGTTTCTACTGCAAGGGTGCTGCGGCCGAGCCCAATGGCTAGGGAAGTAGTATGAGGAGGGTTCCCCGGAAGAGGAATGTCCTTAGGCCCGGGGTGAGATGGGCTGCTTCTGAGCTTCCATGGGCTTTGTCAGGGCAGGTATGTCTTTGAATCGGGTCTGCCTGCCTGCTTTTGGCAGCTATTACTGGACGTTCGGCCTGTTTGGACTGGAAAGCTGCTGCGGCTGAGCCCAATGGCTAGGGAAGTAGTATGAGGAGGGTTCCCCGCAAGATTAAAGTCCTTAGGCCCGGGGTGAGAGGGGGTGCTTCTGAGCTTCCATGGGCGTTGTCAGGGCAGGTATGTCTTTGGGTCGGGACTCCCTGCGTTTGGCAGCTATTCTTGGACGTTCGGCCTGTTTGGACTGGAAGGCTTCTGCGGCCGAGACCAATGGCTAGGGAAGTAGTATGAGGAGGGTTCCCCGGAAGAGTTAAGTCCTTAGGCGCTGGGTGAGAGGGGCTGCTTCTGAGCTTCCATGGGCATTGTCAGGGCAGGTATGTCTTTGTGTCGGGACTGCATGTTTTTGGCAGTTATTCCTGGACGTTCGGCCTGTTTGGACTGGAAGGCTGCTGCGGCCGAGCCCAATGGTTAGGGAAGTAGTATGAGGAGGGTTCCCATGAAGAGGAAAGACCTTAGGCCCGGGGTGAGAGGGGCTGCTTCTGAGCTTCCATGGGCGTTGTCAGGGCAGGTATGTCTTTGGGTCTGGACTGCCTGCGTTTGGCATCTATACCTGGACGTTCAGACTGTTTGGACTGGAAGGCTGCTGCGGCCGAGACCAATGGCTAGGGAAGTAGTATGAGGAGGGTTCCCCGGAAGAGGATAAACCTGAGGCCATGGGTGAAAGGGGCTGCTTCTGAGCTTCCATCGGCGTTGTCAGGGCAGGTATGTCTTTGGGTCGGAACTGCCTGCGTTTGGCAGCTATTCCTGGACGTTCGGCCTGTTTGGATTGGAAGGCTGCTGCCGCCGAGCCCAATGGCTAGGGAAGTAGTATGAGGAGGGTTCCCCGGAAGAGGAAAGTCCTTAGGCCCGGGGTGAGAGGGGCTGCTTCTGACCTTCCATGGGCGTTTTCAGGGCAGGTATGTCTTTGTGTCGGGACTGCATGTTTTTGTCAGGTATTCCTGGACGTTCGGCCTGTTTGGATTGGAAGGCTGCTGCGGCCGAGGCCAATGGCTAGGGAAGTAGTATGAGGAGGGTTCCCCGGAAGAGGTAAGTCCTTAGGCGCGGGGTGAGAGGGGCTGCTTCTGAGCTTCCATGGTCGTGTTCAGGGCAGGTATATCTTTGGGTCGGGACTGCCTGCGTTTGGCATCTATTCCTGGACGTTCGGCCTGTTTGGACTGGAAGGCTGCTGCTGCCGAGCCCAATGGCTAGGGAAGTAGTACGAGGAGGGTCACCCGGAACAGGAAAGTCCTTAGGCCCGGGGTGAGAGGGGTTGCTTCTGAGCTTCCATGGGCGTTGTCAGGGCAGTTATGTCTTTGGGTCGGGACTGCCTGCTTTTGGCATCTATTCCTGGACGTTTGACCTGTTTGGACTGGAAGGCTGCTGCGGCCCAGCCAAACGGCTTGGGAAGTAGTTTGAAGAGGGTTTCCCGGAAGAGGAAACACCTTAGGCGCTGGGTGAGAGGGACTGCTTCTGAGCTTCCATGGGCGTTGTCAGGGCAGGTATGTATTTGGTTCGGGACTGCCTGCGTTTGACAGCTATTCCTGGACGTTCGGCCTGTTGGGACTGGAAGGCTGCTGCGGCCGAGCCCAATGGCTAGGGAAGTAGTATGAGGAGGGTTCCCCGGAAGAGTTAAGTCCTTAGGCCCGGGGTGAGAGGGGCTGCTTCTGAGCTTCAATGGGTGTTGTCAGGGCAGGTATGTCTTTGGGTCGGGACTGCCTGCGTTTGGCAGATATTCCTGGACGTTCGGCCTGTTTGGAGTGGAAGGCTGCTGCGGCCGAGACCAATGGCTAGAGAAGTAGTATGAGGAGGGTTCCCCGGAAGAGGAAAGTCCTTAGGCCCAGGTGAGAGGGGCCGCTTCTGACCTTCCATGGGCGTTGTCAGGGCAGGTATGTCTTTGGGTCTTGACTACCTGCATTTGGCAGCTATTCCTGGACGTTCGGCCTGTTTGGACTGGAAGGTTGCTGCGGCCGAGGCCAATGGCTAGGGAAGTAGTATGAGGAGGGTTCCCCGGAAGAGGTAATTCCTGAGGCGCGGGCTGAGAGGGGCTGCTTCTGAGCTTCCATGGTCGTGTTCAGGGCAGGTATATCTTTGGGTCGGGACTGCCTGCGTTTGGCTGCTATTCCTGGACGTTCGGCCTGTTTGGACTGGAAGGCTGCTGCGGCCGAGCCCAATGGCTAGGGAAGTAGTATGAGGAGGGTCCCCCGGAAGAGGAAAGTACTTAGGCCCGGGGTGAGAGGGGTTGCTTCTGAGCTTCCATGGGCGTTGTCAGGGTAGTTATGTCCCCTTTGGGTCTGGACTGCCTGCGTTTGGCAGCTATTCCTGGACGTTTGGCCTGTTTTGACTGGAAGGCTGCTGCGGCCGAGCCCAATGGCTTGGGAAGTAGTTTGAAGAGGGTTTCCCGGAAGAGGAAACACCTTAGGCGCTGGGTGAGAGGGGCTGCTTCTGAGCTTCCATGGGCGTTGTCAGGGCAGGTATGTATTTGGTTCGGGACTGCCTGCGTTTGACAGCTATTCCTGGACGTTCGGCCTGTTTGGACTGGAAGGCTGCTGCGGCCGAGCCCAATGGCTAGGGAACTAGTATGAGGAGGGTTCCCCGGAAGAGGAATGTCCTTAGGTCCGGGGTGAGAGGGGCTGCTTCTGACCTTCCATGGGCGTTGTCAGGGCAGGTATGTCTTTGGGTCGGGACTCCCTGCATTTGTCAGGTATTCCTGGACGTTCGGCCTGTTTGGACTGGAAGGCTGCTGCGGCCGAGACAAATGGCTAGGGAAGTAGTTTGAGGAGGGTTCCCCGGAAGAGGAGACACCTTAGGCGCTGGGTGAGACGGGCTGCTTCTGAGCTTCCATGGGCGTTGTCAGGGCAGGTATGTCTTTGGGTCGTGACTCACTGCATTTGGCAGCTATTCCTGGACGTTCGGCCTGTTTACTGGAAGGCTGCTGCGGGCGAGCCCAATGGCTACGGAAGTAGTATGAGGAGGGTTTCCCGGAATAGGAAAGTCCTTAGGCCCCGGTGCGAGGGGCTGCTTCTGAGCTTCCATGGGCGTTGTCAGGGCACGTATGTCTTTGGGTCGGGACTCCCTGTATTTGGCAGCTATTCCTGGACGTTCGGCTTGTTTCTACTGCAAGGCTGCTGCGGCCGAGACCAATGGCTGGGGAAGTAGTATGAGGAGGGTTCCCCGGAAGTGCAAAGTCCTTAGGCCCAGGGTGAGAGGGGCTGCTTATAACCTTCCATGGGCGTTGTCAGGGCAGGTATGTCTTTGGGTCGGGACTCCCTGCATTTGGCAGCTATTCCTGGACGTTCGACCTGTTTGGACTGGAAGGCTGCTGCGGCCGAGACCAATGGCTAGGGAAGTAGTATGAGGAGGGTTCCCCGCAAGATTAAAGTCCTTAGGCCCGGGGTGAGAGGGGGTGCTTCTGAGCTTCCATGGGCGTTGTAAGGGCAGGTATGTCTTTGTTGCGGAACTGCCTGCGTTTGGCAGCTTTTCTTGGACGTTCGGCCTGTTTGGATTGGAAGGCTGCTGCGGCCGAGCCCAATGGCTAGGGAAGTAGTATGAGGAGGCTTCCCCGGAAGAGGAAAGACCTTAGGCCCTGGGTGAGACGTGCTGCTTTAGATTTCCATGGGTGTTGTCAGGTCAGGTATGTCTTTGGGTCGGGATTGCCTGCGTTTGGCAGCTATTCCTGGACGTTCGGCCTGTTTGGACTGGAAGGCTGCTGCGGCCGAGGCCAATGGCTAGGGAAGTAGTATGAGGAGGGTTCCCCGGAAGAGGTAAGTCCTTAGGCGCGCGGTGAGAGGGGCTGTTTCTGAGCTTCCATGGGCGTTGTCAGGGCAGGTATGTCTTTGGGTCGGGACTGCCTGCTTTTGGCATCTATACCTGGACGTTCGGCCTGTTTGGACTGGAAGGCTGCTGCTGCCGAGACCAATGGCTAGGGAAGTAGTATGAGGAGGGTTCCCCGGAAGAGGATAAACCTGAGGCCATGGGTGAAAGGGGCTGCTTCTGAGCTTCAATGGGCGTTGTCAGTGCAGGTATGTCTTTGGGTCGGAACTGCCTGCGTTTGGCATCTATACCTGGACGTTCGGCCTGTTTGGACTGGAAGGCTTCTGCGGCCGAGCCCAATGGCTAGAGAAGTAGTATGAGGAGGGTTCCCCGCAAGAGGAAAGTCCTTAGGCCCGTGGTGAGAGGGGCTGCTTCTGAGCTTCCATGGGCGTTGTCATGGCAGGTATGTATTTGGGTCGGAACTGCCTGCGTTTGGCAGCTTTTCCTGGACGTTTGGCCTGTTTGGATTGGAAGGCTGCTGCGGCCGAGCCCAATGGCTAGGGAAGTAGTATGAGGAGGCTTCCCCGGAAGAGGAAAGACCTTAGGCCCTGGGTGTGAGGGGCTGCTTCTGAGCTTCCATGGGTGTTGTCAGGTCAGGTATGTCTTTGGGTCGGGATTGCCTGCGTTTGGCAGCTATTCCAGGACGTTTGGCCTGTTTGCACTGGAAAGCAGCTCCCGCAGAGACCAATTGCTAGGGAAGTAGTTTGAGGAGTGTTCCCCGGAAGAGGAAAGTCCTTAGGTCCGGGGTGAGAGGGGCTACTTCTGAGCTTCCATGGGCGTTGTCAGGGCAGGTATCTCTTTGGGTCGGGACTGCCTGCCTTTGGCAGCTATTCCTGGACGTTCGGCCTGTTTGGACTGGAAGGCTGCTGCGGCCGAGCCCAATGCCTAGGGAAGTAGTATGAGGAGGGTTCCCCGCAAGATTAAAGTCCTTAGGGCCGGGGTGAGAGGGTGTGCTTCTGAGCTTCCATGGGCGTTGTCAGGGCAGGTATGTCTTTGGGTCGGGACTCCCTGCATTTGGCAGCTATTCTTGGACGTTCGGCCTGTTTGGACTGGAAGGCTGCTGCGGCCTAGCCCAATGGCTAGGGAAGTAGTATGAGGAGGGTTCCCCGGAACAGGAATGTCCTTAGGCCCGGGGTGAGAGGGGCTGCTTCTGAGCTTCCATGGGCGTTGTCAGTGCAGGTATGTCTTTGGGTCGGGACTGCCTGCGTTTGGCAGCTATTCCTGGACGTTCGGCCTGTTTCTACTGCAAGACTGCTGCGGCCGAGCCCAATGGCTAGGGAAGTAGTATGAGGAGGCTTCCCCGGAAGAGGAAAGTCCTTAGGCCCGGGGTGAGAGGGGCTGCTTCTGACCTTCCATGGGCGTTGTCAGGGCAGGTATGTCTTTGAGTCGGGACTGCCTGCCTTTGGCAGCTATTACTGGACGTTCGGCCTGTTTGGACTGCAAGGCTGCTGCGGCCGAGCCCAATGGCTAGGGAAGTAATATGAGGAGGGTTCCCCGCAAGATTAAAGTCCTTAGGCCCGGGCTGAGAGGGGGTCTTCTGAGCTTCCATGGGCGTTGTCAGGGCAGGTACGTCTTTGGTGCGGAACTGCCTGCGTTTGCCAGCTTTTCTTGCAGTCCTGGACGTTCGGCCTGTTTAGATTGGAAGGCTGCTGCGGCCGAGCCCAAAGGCTAGGGAAGTAGTATGAGGAGGCTTCCCCGGAAGAGGAAAGACCTTAGGCCCTGGGTGAGACGTGCTGCTCTTGATTTCCATGGGTGTTGTCAGATCAGGTATGTTTTTGGGTCGGGATTGCCTGCGTTTGGCAGCTATTCCTGGACGTTCGGCCTGTTTGGACTGGAAGGCTGCTGTGGCTGAGCCCAATGGCTAAGGAAGTAGTATGAGGAGGGTTCCCCGGAAGAGGAAAGTCCTTAGGCCCCGGTGAGAGGGGCTGTTTCTGAGCTTCCATGGGCGTTGTCAGGGCAGGTGTGTCTTTGGTTCGGGACTGCCTGCGTTTGGCAGCTATTCCTGGACGTTCGGCTTGTTTCTACTGCAAGGCTGCTCGGCCGAGACCAATGGCTAGTGAAGTAGTATGAGGAGGGTTCGCCGGAAGAGGAAAGTCCTTAGGCCAGGGGTGAGAGGGGCTGCTTCTGAGCTTCCATGGGCGTTGTCAGGGCATGTATGTCTTTGGGTCGGGACTGCCTGCGTTTGGCAGCTATTCTTGGAAGTTTGGCGTGTTTGGACTGGAAGACTGCTGCGGCCGAGCCCAATGGCTAGGGAAGTAGTATGAGGAGGGTTCCCCGGAATAGGAATGTCCTTAGGCCCGGGATGAGAGGGTCTGCTTCTAACCTTCCATGGGCGTCGTCAGGGCAGGTATGTCTTTGGGTCGGGACTGCCTGCGTTTGGCAGCTGTTCCTGGACGTTCGACCTGTTTGGACTGGAAGGCTGCTGCGGCCGAGCCCAATGGCTAGGGAATTAGTATGAGGAGGGTTCCCCGGAAGAGGAAAGACCTTAGGCCCTGGGTGAGAGGGGCTACTTCTGAGCTTCCATGGGTGTTGTCAGGTCAGGTATGTCTTTGGGTCGGGATTGCCTGCGTTTGGCAGCTATTCCTGGACGTTTGTCCTGTTTGGACTGGAAGGCTGCTCCCGCCGAGACCAATGGCTAGGGAAGTAGTTTGAGGAGTGTTCCCCGGAGGAGGAAAGACCTTAGGCGCTGGGTGAGAGGGGCTGCTTCTGAGCTTCCATGGGCATTGTCAGGGCAGTTATGTCTTTGGGTTGGGACTGCCTGCGTTTGGCAGCTATTCGTGGACGTTTGGCCTGTTTGGACTGGAAGGCTGCTGCGGCTGAGCCCAATGGCAAGGGAAGTAGTATGAGGAGGGTTCCCCGGAAGAGGAAAGTCCTTAGGCCCGGTGTGAGAGTTGATGCCTCTGAGCTTCCATGGGCGTTGTCAGGGCAGGTATGTCTTTGGGTCGGGACTGCCTGCATTTGGCAGCTATTCCTGGACGTTCGGCCTGTTTCTACGGCAAGGCTGCTGCGGCCGAGCCCAATGGCTAGGGAAGTAGTATGAGGAGGGTTCCCCGGAAGAGGAAAGTCCTTAGGCCCGGGGTGAGAGGGGCTGCTTCTGAGCTTCCATGGGCGTTGTCAGGGCAGGTATGTCTTTGGGTCGGGACTGCCTGTGTTTGTCAGGTATTCCTGGACGTTCGGCCTGTTTGGACTGGAAGGCTGCTGCGGGCGAGCCCAATGGCTAGGGAAGTAGTATGAGGAGGGTTCCCCGGAAGAGTTAAGTCCTTAGGCGCTGGGTGAGAGGGGCTGCTTCTGACCTTCCATGGGCTTTGTCAGGGCAGGTATGTCTTTTGGTCGGGACTGCCTGCTTTTGGCAGGTATTCCTGGACGTTCGGCCTGTTTGGACTGGAAGGCTGCTGCGGCCGAGCTCAATGGCTAGGGAAGTAGTATGAGGAGGGTTCCCAGCAAGAGGAATGTCCTTAGGCCCGGGGTGAGAGGGGCTGCTTCTGAGCTTCCATGGGCGTTGTCAGGGCAGGTATGTCTTTGGGTCGGGACTGCCTGCGTTTGGCAGCTATTCCTGGACGTTCGGCCTGTTTGGACTGGAAGGCTGCTGCGGCTGAGACCAATGGCTAGGGAAGTAGTATGAGGAGGGTTCCCCGGAAGAGGAAAGTCCTTAGTCCCCGGTGAGAGGGGCTGCTTCTGAGCTTCCATGGGCGTTGTCAGGGCAGGTATGTCTTTGGGTCGGGACTCCCTGCATTTGGCAGCTATTCCTGGACTTTCGGCCTGTTTGGACTGGAAGGCTGCTGCGGCCGAGACCAATGGCTAGGGAAGTAGTATGAGGAGGGTTCCCCGGAAGAGTTAAGTCCTTAGGCGCTGGGTTAGAGGGGCTGCTTCTGAACTTCCATGGTCGTTGTCAGGGCAGGTATGTCTTTGGGTTGGGACTGCCTGCGTTTGGCAGGTATTCCTCGACGTTCGGCCTGTTTCTACGGCAAGGCTGCTGCGGGCGAGCCCAATGGCTAGGGAAGTAGTATGAGGAGGGTTCCCCGGAAGAGGAATGTCCTTAGGCACGGGGTGAGAGGGGCTGCTTCTGACCTTCCATGGTCGTTGTCAGGGCAGGTATGTCTTTTGGTCGGGACTCCCTGCATTTGGCAGCTATTCCTGGACGTTCGGCCTGTTTACAGAAGGCTGCTGCGGCAGAGCCCAATGGCTAGGGAAGTAGTATGAGGAGTGTTCCCCGGGAGAGGTAAGTCCTTAGGTGCTGCGTGAGAGGGGCTGCTTCTGAGCTTCCATGGTCGTGTTCAGGGCAGGTATATCTTTGGGTCGGGAATGCCTGCGTTTGGCAGCTATTCCTGGACGTTCGGCCTGTTTCTACGGCAAGGCTGCTGCGGCCGAGCCCAATGGCTAGGGAAGTAGTATGAGGAGGGTTCCCCGGAAGAGGAAAGTCCTTAGGCCCAGGGTGAGAGGGGCTGCTTCTGAGCTTCCATGCGCGTTGTCAGGGCAGGTATGTCTTTGGGTCGGGACTGCCTGCGTTTGGCAGGTATTCCTGGACGTTCGGCCTGTTTGGACTGGAAGGCTGCTGCGGCCGAGCACAATGGCTAGGGAAGTATTATGAGGAGGGTTCCCAGCAAGAGGAATGTCCTTAGGCCCGGGGTGAGAGGGGCTGCTTCTGAGCTTCCATGGGCGTTGTCAGGGCAGGTATGTCTTTGGTTCGGGACTGCCTGCGTTTGGCAGCTATTCCTGGACGTTCGGCCTGTTTCGACTGGAAGGCTGCTGCGGCTGAGACCAATGGCTAGGGAAGTAGTATGAGGAGGGTTCCCCGGAAGAGGAAAGTCCTTAGTCCCCGGTGAGAGGGGCTGCTTCTGAGCTTCCATGGGCGTTGTCAGGGCAGGTATGTCTTTGGGTCGGGACTCCCTGCATTTGGCAGCTATTCCTGGACTTTCGGCCTGTTTGGACTGGAAGGCTGCTGCGGCCGAGACCAATGGCTAGAGATAGTAGTATGAGGAGGGTTCCCCGGAAGAGTTAAGTCCTTAGGCGCTGGGTTAGAGGGGCTGCTTCTGAACTTCCGTGGTCGTTGTCAGGGCAGGTATGTCTTTGGGTCGGGACTGCCTGCGTTTGGCAGGTATTCCTCGACGTTCGGCCTGTTTCTACGGCAAGGCTGCTGCGGCGGAGCCCAATGGATAGGGAAGTAGTATGAGGAGGGTTCCCCGGAAGAGGAATGTCCTTAGGCACGGGGTGAGAGGGGCTGCTTCTGAGCTTCCATGGTCGTTGTCAGGGCAGGTATGTCTTTGGGACGGGACTGCCTGCGTTTGGCAGCTATTCCTGGACGTTCGGCTTGTTTCTACTGCAAGGCTGCTGCGGCCGAGACCAATGGCTAGGGAAGTAGTATGAGGAGGGTTCCCCGGAAGAGGAAAGTCCTTAGGCCTGGTGTGAGAGGGGCTGATACTCAGCTTCCATGGGCGTTGTCAGGGCAGGTATGTCTTTGGGTCGGGACTCCCTGCATTTGGCAGGTATTCCTGGACGTTCGGCCTGTTTGGACTGGAAGGCTGCCTCGGCCGAGCCCAATGGCTAGGGAAGTAGTATGAGGAGGATTCCCCGGGAGAGGAAAGTCCTTAGGCCTGTGGTGAGAGGGGCTGCTTCTGAGCATCCATGGGCGTTGTCAGGGCAGGTATGTCTTTGGGTCCGGACTGCCTGCGTTTGGCAGCTATTCCTGGACGTTCGGCCTCTTTGGACTGGAAGGCTGCTGCGGCCGAGGCCAATGGCTAGGGAAGTAGTATGAGGAGGGTTCCCCGGAAGAGGAATGTCCTTAGGCCCGGGGTGAGAGGGGCTGCTTCTGAGCTTCCATGGGCGTTGTCAGGGCAGGCATGTCTTTGGGTCGGGACTCCCTGCGTTTGGCAGCTATTCCTGGACGTTCGGCCTGATTCTACTGCAAGGCTGCTGCGGCCGACACCAATGGCTAGGGAAGTAGTATGAGGAGGGTTCCCCGGAAGAGTTAAGTCCTTAGGCCCAAGGTTAGAGGGGCTGCTTCTGAGCTTCCATGGGCGTTGTCAGGGCAGGTATGTCTTTGGGTCGGGACTGCCTGCGTTTGGCAGCTATTCCTGGACGTTCGGCCTGTTTGGACTGGAAGGCTGCTGTGGCCGTGCCCAATGGCTAAGAAAGTAGTATGAGGAGGGTTCCCCGGAAGAATTAAGTCCTTAGGCCCGGGGTTAGAGGGGATGCTTCTGAGCTTCCATGGGCGTTGTCAGGGCAGGTATGTCTTTGGGTCGGGACTGCCTGCCTTTGGCAGGTATTCCTGGAAGTTCGGCCTGTTTCTACTGCAAGGCTGCTGCCGCCGAGACCAATGGCTAGGGAAGTAATATGAGGAGGGTTCCCCGGAAGTTGAAAGTCCTTATGCCCGGGGTGAGAGGGACTGCTTCTGAGCTTCCATGGGCGTTGTCAGGGCAGGTATATCTTTGGGTCGGGACTTCGTGCGTTTGGCAGCTATTCCTGGACGTTCGGCCTGTTTGGACTGGAAGGCTGCTGCGGCTGAGACCAATGGCTAGGGAAGTAGTATGAGGAGGGTTCCCCGGAAGAGGAAAGTCCTTAGGCCCTGGTGAGAGGGGCTGTTTCTGAGCTTCCATGGGCGTTGTCAGGGCAGGTATGTCTTTGGGTCGGGACTGCCTTCGTTTGGCAGGTATTCCTCGACGTTCGGCCTGTTTCTACGGCAAGGCTGCTGCGGCCTAGCCCAATGGCTAGGGAAGTAGTATGAGGAGGTTTCCCCGGAAGAGGAAAGTCCTTAGGCCCGGGGTGAGAGGGGCTGCTTCTGAGCTTCCATGGGCGTTGTCAGGGCAGGTATGTTTTTGGGTCGGGTCTGCCTTCGTTTGGGAGCTATTCCTGGACGTTCGGCCTGTTTGGACTGGAAAGCTGCTGCGGCCGAGCCCAATGGCTAGGGAAGTAGTATGAGGAGGGTTCCCCAAACCAGGAAAGTCCTTAGGCCGAAGGTTAGAGGGGCTGCTTCTGAGCTTCCATGGGCGTTGTCAGGGCAGGTATGTATTTCGGTCGGGACTGCTTGCGTTTGGCAGCTATTCCTGGACGTTCGGCATGTTTGGACTGGAAGGCTGCTGCGGACGAGCCCAATGGCTAGGGAAGTAGTATGAGGAGGGTTCCCCGGAAGAGTTAAGTCCTTAGGCGCTGGGTGAGAGGGGCTGCTTCTGAGCTTCCATGTGCGTTGTCAGGGCAGGTATGTCTTTGGGTCGGGAGTGCGTGCGTTTGTCAGCTATTCCTGGAGGTTCGGCCTGTTTACTGGAAGGCTGCTCCGGCCGAGCCCATGTTTATGGAAGTAGTATGAGGAGGGTTCCCCGGAAGAGTTAAGTCCTTAGGCGCTGGGTTAGAGGGGATGCTTCTGAGCTTCCATGGGCGTTGTCAGGGCAGGTATGTCTTTGGGTCGGGACTGCCTGCGTTTGGCAGCTATTCCTGGACGTTCGGCCTGTTTGGTCTGGAAGGCTGCTGCGGCCGAGCCCAATGGCTAGGGAAGTAGTATGAGGAGGGTTCCCCGGAAGAATTAAGTCCTTAGGCCCGGGGTGAGAGGGGCTGCTTCTGAGCTTCCATGGGCGTTGTCAGGGCAGGTATGTCTTTGGGTCGGGACTGCCTGCGTTTGGCAGCTATTCCTGGACGTTCGGCCTGATTCTACTGCAAGGCTGCTGCGGCCGACACCAATGGCTAGGGAAGTAGTATGAGGAGGGTTCCCCGGAAGAGTTTAGTCCTTAGGCCCGGGGTTAGAGGGGATGCTTCTGAGCTTCCATGGGCGTTGTCAGGGCAGGTATGTCTTTAGGTCGGGACTCCCTGCGTTTGGCAGCTATTCCTGGACGTTCGGCCTGTTTGGACTGGAAGGCTGCTGCGGCCAAGCCCAATGGCTAGGGAAGTAATATGAGGAGGTTTCCCCGGAAGAGGAAAGTCCTTAGGCGCTGGGTCAGAGGGGCTGCTTCTGAGCTCCATGGGCGTTGTCAGGGCAGGTATGTCTTTGGGTCGGGACTGCCTGCGTTTGGCAGCTATTCCTGGACGTTGGGCCTGTTTCTACTGCAAGGCTGCTGCGGCCGAGACCAATGGCTAGGGAAGTAGTATGAGGAGGGTTCCCCGGAAGAATTAAGTCCTTAGGCCCGGGGTTAGAGGGGATGCTTCTGAGCTTCCATGGGCGTTGTCAGGGCAGGTATGTCTTTGGGTCGGGACTGCCTGCGTTTGGCAGGTATTCCTGGAAGTTCGGCCTGTTTCTACTGCAAGGCTGCTGCGGCCGAGCCCAATGGCTAGGGAAGTAATATGAGGAGGGTTCCCCGGAAGTTGAAAGTCCTTATGCCCGGGGTGAGAGGGACTGCTTCTGAGCTTCCATGGGCGTTGTCAGGGCAGGTATGTCTTTGGGTCGGGACTTCGTGCGTTTGGCAGCTATTCCTGGACGTTCGGCCTGTTTGGACTGGAAGGCTGCTGCGGCTGAGACCAATGGCTAGGGAAGTAGTATGAGGAGGGTTCCCCGGAAGAGGAAAGTCCTTAGGCCCCGGTGAGAGGGGCTGTTTCTGAGCTTCCATGGGCGTTGTCAGGGCAGGTATGTCTTTGGGTCGGGACTCCCTGCATTTGGCAGCTATTCCTGGACGTTCGGCCTGTTTGGACTGGAAGGCTGCTGCTGGCGAGCCCAATGGCTAGGGAAGTAGTATGAGGAGGGTTCCCCGGAAGAGTTAAGTCCTTAGGCGCTGGGTTAGAGGGGCTGCTTCTGAACTTCCATGGTCGTGTTCAGGGCAGGTATGTCTTTGGGTCGGGACTGCCTTCGTTTGGCAGGTATTCCTCGACGTTCGGCCTGTTTCTACGGCAAGGCTGCTGCGGCCGAGCCCACTGGCTAGGGAAGTAGTATGAGGAGGTTTCCCCGGAAGAGGAAAGTCCTTAGGCCCGGGGTGAGAGGGGCTGCTTCTGAGCTTCCATGGGCGTTGTCAGGGCAGTTATGTCTTTGGGTCGGGACTGCCTGCGTTTGGCAGCTATTCCTGGACGTTCGGCCTGTTTGGACTGGAAGGCTGCTGCGGCTGAGCCCAATGGCTAGGGAAGTAGTATGAGGAGGCTTCCCCGAAGAGGAAAGTCCTAAGGCCTGGGGTGAGAGAGGCTGCTTCTGAGCTTCCATGGGCGTTGTCAGGGCAGGTATGTCTTTGGGTCGGGACTCCCTGCATTTATCAGCTATTCCTGGACGTTCGGCCTGTTTGGACTGGAAGGCTGCTGCGGGCGAGCCCAATGGCTAGGGAAGTAGTATGAGGAGGGTTTCCCGGAAGAATTAAGTCCTTAGGCCCGGAGTGAGAGGGGCTGCTTCTGAGCTTCCATGGGCGTTGTCAGGGCAGGTATATCTTTGGGTCGGGACAGCCTGCATTTGGTAGCTATTCCTGGACGTTTGGCCTGTTTGGACTGGAAGGCTTCTGCGGCCGAGAACAATGGCTAGGGAAGGAGTATGAGGAGGGTTCCCCGGAAGTTGAAGGTCCTTATGCCCGGGGTGAGAGGGGCTGCTTCTGAGCTTCCATGGGCGTTGTCAGGGCAGGTATGTCTTTGGGTCGGGACAGCATGCGTTTGTCAGCTATTCCTGTACGTTCGGCCTGTTTCTACTGCAAGGCTGCTGCGGCCGAGCCCAATGGCTAGCGAAGTAGTATGAGGAGGGTTCCCCGTAAGAGGAAAGACCTTAGGCCCGGGGTGAGAGGGGCTGCTTCTGAGTTTCCATGGGCGTTGTCAGGGCAGGTATGTCTTTGGGTCGGGACTGCCTGCGTTTGGCAGGTATTCCTGGACGTTCGGCCTGTTGGGCCTGGAAGGCTGCTGCGGGCGAGCCCAATGGCTAGGGAAGTAGTATGAGGAGTGTTCCCCTGAAGAGGAAAGTCCTTATGCCCGGGGTGAGAGGGGCTGCTTCTGAGCTTCCATGGCCGTTGTCAGGGCAGGTATGTCTTTGGGTCGGGACTGCCTGCGTTTGGCAGCCATTCCTGGACGTTCGGCCTGTTTGGACTGGAAGGCTGCTGCGGCCGAGCCCAATGGCTAGGGAAGTAGTATGAGGAGGGTTCCCCGGAAGATTTAAGTCCTTAGGCGCTGGGTGAGAGGGGCTGCTTCTGAGCTTCCATGTGCGTTGTCAGGGCAGGTATGTCTTTGGGTTGGGAGTGCGTGCGTTTGTCAGCTATTCCTGGAGGTTCGGCCTGTTTACTGGAAGGCTGCTCCGGCCGAGCCCATGTTTATGGAAGTAGTATGAGGAGGGTTCCCTGGAAGAGTTAAGTCCTTGGGCCCGGGGTTAGAGCAGATGCTTCTGAGCTTCCATGGGCGTTGTCAGGGCAGGTATGTCTTTGGGTCGGGACTGCCTGCGTTTGGCAGCTATTCCTGGACGTTCGGCCTGTTTGGTCTGGAAGGCGGCTGCGGCCGAGCCCAATGGCTAGGGAAGTAGTATGAGGAGGGTTCCCCGGGTGATTAAAGTCCTTAGGCCCGGTGTGAGAGGGGCTGCTTCTGAGCTTCCATGGGCGTTGTCAGGACAGGTATGTCTTTGGGTCGGGACTCCCTGCGTTGGCAGCTATTCCTGGACGTTCGGCCTGTTTGGTCTGGAAGGCTGCTGCGGCCGAGACCAATGGCTAGGGAAGTAGTATGAGGAGGGTTCCCCGGAAGAATTAAGTCCTTAGGCTCGGGGTGAGAGGGGCTGCTTCTGAGCTTCCATGGGCGTTGTCAGGGCAGGTATGTCTTTGGGTCGGGACTGCCTGCGTTTGGCAGCTATTCCTGGACGTTCGGCCTGATTCTACTGCAAGGCTGCTGCGGCCGACACCAATGGCTAGGGAAGTAGTATGAGGAGGGTTCCCCGGAAGTTGAAAGTCCTTATGCCCGGAGTGAGAGGGGCTGCTTCTGAGCTTCCATGGGCGTTGTCAGGGCAGGTATGTCTTTGGGTCGGGACTCCCTGCGTTTGGCAGCTATTCCTGGACGTTCGGCCTGTTTGGAATGGAAGGCTGCTGCGGCCAAGCCCAATGGCTAGGGAAGTAATATGAGGAGGTTTCCCCGGAAGAGGAAAGTCCTTAGGCGCTGGGTCAGAGGGGCTGCTTCTGAGCTCCATGGGCGTTGTCAGGGCAGGTATGTCTTTGGGTCGGGACTGCCTGCGTTTGGCAGCTATTCCTGGACGTTGGGCCTGTTTCTACTGCAAGGCTGCTGCGGCCGAGACCAATGGCTAGGGAAGTAGTATGAGGAGGGTTCCCCGGAAGAGGAAAGTCCTTAGGCCCGGGGTGAGAGGGGCTGCTTCTGAGCTTCCATGGGCGTTGTCAGGGCAGGTATGTCTTTGGTTCGGGACTGCATGCGTTTGGCAGCTATTCCTGGACGTTCGGCCAGTTTGGACTGGAAGGCTGCTGCGGGCGAGCCCAATGGCTAGGGAAGTAGTATGAGGAGGGTTCCCCGGAATAGGAATGTCCTTAGGCGCTGGGTGAGAGGAGCTGCTTCTGAGCTTCCATGGGCGTTGTCAGGGCAGGTATGTCTTTGGGTCGGGAGTGCGTGCGTTTCTCAGCTATTCCTGGAGGTTCGGCCTGTTTACTGGAAGGCTGCTCCCGCCGAGCCCAATGGCTAGGGAAGTAGTATGAGGAGGGTTCCCCGGGTGAGGAAAGTCCTTAGGCCGGGGGTGAGAGGGGCTGCTTCTGAGCTTCCATGGGCGTTGTTAGGGCAGGTAAGTCTTTGGGTCGGGACTGCCTGCGTTTGGCAGCTATTCCTGGACGTTCGGCCTGTTTGGACTGGAAGGCTGCTGCGGCTGATCCCAATGGCTAGGGAAGTAGTATGAGGAGGCTTCCCCGAAGAGGAAAGTCCTTAGTCCTGGGGTGAGAGGGGCTGCTTCTGAGCTTCCATGGGCGTTGTCAGGGCAGGTATGTCTTTGGGTCGGGACTCCCTGCATTTATCAGCTATTCCTGGACGTTCGGCCTGTTTGGACTGGAAGGCTGCTGCGGGCGAGCCCAATGGCTAGGGAAGTAGTATGAGGAGGGTTTCCCGGAAGAATTAAGTCCTTAGGCCCGGAGTGAGAGGGGCTGCTTCTGAGCTTCCATGGGCGTTGTCAGGGCAGGTATGTCTTTGGGTCGGGACTTCGTGCGTTTGGCAGCTATTCCTGGACGTTCGGCCTGTTTGGACTGGAAGGCTGCTGCGGCTGAGACCAATGGCTAGGGAAGTAGTATGAGGAGGTTTCCCCGGAAGAGGAAAGTCCTTAGGCCCTGGTGAGAGGGGCTGTTTCTGAGCTTCCATGGGCGTTGTCAGGGCAGGTATGTCTTTGGGTCGGGACTGCCTTCGTTTGGCAGGTATTCCTCGACGTTCGGCCTGTTTCTACGGCAAGGCTGCTGCGGCCTAGCCCAATGGCTAGGGAAGTAGTATGAGGAGGGTTCCCCGGAAGAATTAAGTCCTTAGGCCCGGGGTGAGAGGGGCTGCTTCTGAGCTTCCATGGGCGTTGTCAGGGCAGGTATGTCTTTGGGTCGGGACTGCCTGCGTTTGGCAGCTATTCCTGGACGTTCGGCCTGATTCTACTGCAAGGCTGCTGCGGCCGACACCAATGGCTAGGGAAGTAGTATGAGGAGGGTTCCCCGGAAGAGTTAAGTCCTTAGGCCCGGGGTTAGAGGGGATGCTTCTGAGCTTCCATGGGCGTTGTCAGGGCAGGTATGTCTTTAGGTCGGGACTCCCTGCGTTTGGCAGCTATTCCTGGACGTTCGGCCTGTTTGGAATGGAAGGTTGCTGCGGCCAAGCCCAATGGCTAGGGAAGTAATATGAGGAGGTTTCCCCGGAAGAGGAAAGTCCTTAGGCGCTGGGTCAGAGGGGCTGCTTCTGAGCTCCATGGGCGTTGTCTGGGCAGGTATGTCTTTGGGTCGGGACTGCCTGCCTTTGGCAGCTATTCCTGGACGTTGGGCCTGTTTCTACTGCAAGGCTGCTGCGGCCGAGACCAATGGCTAGGGAAGTAGTATGAGGAGGGTTTCCCGGAAGAATTAAGTCCTTAGGCCCGGGGTTAGAGGGGATGCTTCTGAGCTTCCATGGGCGTTGTCAGGGCAGGTATGTCTTTGGGTCGGGACTGCCTGCGTTTGGCAGGTATTCCTGGAAGTTCGGCCTGTTTCTACTGCAAGGCTGCTGCGGCCGAGACCAATGGCTAGGGAAGTAGTATGAGGAGGGTTCCCCGGAAGAATTAAGTCCTTAGGCCCGGGGTGAGAGGGGCTGCTTCTGAGTTTCCATGGGCGTTGTCAGGGCAGTTATATCTTTGGGTCGGGACTCCCTGCGTTTGGCAGGTATTCCTGGACGTTCGGCCTGTTGGGCCTGGAAGGCTGCTGCGGCCGAACCCAATGGCTAGGGAAGTAGTATGAGGAGTGTTCCCCTGAAGAGGAAAGTCCTTATGCCCGGGGTGAGAGGGGCTGCTTCTGAGCTTCCATGGGCGTTGTCAGGGCAGGTATGTCTTTGGGTCGGGACTGCCTGCGTTTGGCAGCCATTCCTGGACGTTCGGCCTGTTTGGACTGGAAGGCTGCTGCGGCCGAGCCCAATGGCTAGGGAAGTAGTATGAGGAGGGTTCCCCGGAAGAGGAAAGTCCTTAGGCGCTGGGTGAGAGGGGCTGCTTCTGAGCTTCCATGTGCGTTGTCAGGGCAGGTATGTCTTTGGGTCGGGAGTGCGTGCGTTTGTCAGCTATTCCTGGAGGTTCGGCCTGTTTACTGGAAGGCTGCTCCGGCCGAGCCCATGTTTATGGAAGTAGTATGAGGAGGGTTCCCCGGAAGAGTTAAGTCCTTAGGCCCGGGGTTAGAGGGGATGCTTCTGAGCTTCCATTGGCGTTGTCAGGGCAGGTATGTCTTTGGGTCGGGACTGCCTGCGTTTGGCAGCTATTCCTGGACGTTCGGCCTGTTTGGTCTGGAAGGCTGCTGCGGCCGAGACCAATGGCTAGGGAAGTATTATGAGGAGGGTTCCCCGGAAGAATTAAGTCCTTAGGCCCGGGGTTAGAGGGGATGCTTCTGAGCTTCCATGGGCGTTGTCAGGGCAGGTATGTCTTTGGGTCGGGACTGCCTGCGTTTGGCAGGTATTCCTGGACGTTCGGCCTGTTTCTACTGCAAGGCTGCTGCCGCCGAGACCAATGGCTAGGGAAGTAGAATGAGGAGGGTTCCCCGGAAGTTGAAAGTCCTTATGCCCGGGGTGAGAGGGGCTGCTTCTGAGCTTCCATGGGCGTTGTCAGGGCAGGTATGTCTTTGGGTCGGGACTTCGTGCGTTTGGCAGCTATTCCTGGACGTTCGGCCTGTTTGGACTGGAAGGCTGCTGCGGCTGAGACCAATGGCTAGGGAAGTAGTATGAGGAGGGTTCCCCGGAAGAGGAAAGTCCTTAGGCCCCGGTGAGAGGGGCTGTTTCTGAGCTTCCATGGGCGTTGTCAGGGCAGGTATGTCTTTGGGTCGGGACTCCCTGCATTTGGCAGCTATTCCTGGACGTTCGGCCTGTTTGGACTGGAAGGCTGCTGCTGGCGAGCCCAATGGCTAGGGAAGTAGTATGAGGAGGGTTCCCCGGAAGAGTTAAGTCCTTAGGCGCTGGGTTAGAGGGGCTGCTTCTGAACTTCCATGGTCGTGTTCAGGGCAGGTATGTCTTTGGGTCGGGACTGCCTTCGTTTGGCAGGTATTCCTCGACGTTCGGCCTGTTTCTACGGCAAGGCTTCTGCGGCGGAGCCCAATGGCTAGGGAAGTAGTATGAGGAGGTTTCCCCGGAAGAGGAAAGTCCTTAGGCCCGGGGTGAGAGGGGCTGCTTCTGAGCTTCCATGGGCGTTGTCAGGGCAGGTATGTCTTTGGGTCGGGACTGCCTGCGTTTGGCAGCTATTCCTGGACGTTCGGCCTGTTTGGACTGGAAGGCTGCTGCGTCTGAGCCCAATGGCTAGGGAAGTAGTATGAGTAGGGTTCCCCGGAAGAGTTAATTCCTTAGTCCGAAGGTTAGAGGGGCTGCTTCTGAGCTTCCATGGGCGTTGTCAGGGCAGGTATGTATTTGGGTCGGGACTGCTTGCGTTTGGCAGCTATTCCTGGACGTTCGGCCTGTTTGGACTGGAAGGCTGCTGCGGGCGATCCCAATGGCTAGGGAAGTAGTATGAGGAGGGTTCCCCGGAAGAGTTAAGTCCTTAGGCGCTGGGTGAGAGGGGCTGCTTCTGAGCTTCCATGTGCATTGTCAGGGCAGGTATGTCTTTGGGTTGGGAGTGCGTGCGTTTGTCAGCTATTCCTGGAGGTTCGGCCTGTTTACTGGAAGGCTGCTCCGGCCGAGCCCATGTTTATGGAAGTAGTATGAGGAGGGTTCCCCGGAAGAGTTAAGTCCTTAGGCCCGGGGTTAGAGGGGATGCTTCTGAGTATCCATGGGCTTTGTCAGGGCAGGTATGTCTTTGGGTCGGGACTGCCTGCGTTTGGCAGCTATTTTTGGACGTTCGGCCTGTTTCTACTGCAAGGATGCTGCGGCCGACACCAATGGCTAGGGAAGTAGTATGAGGAGGGTTCCCCGGGTGATTAAAGTCCTTAGGCCCGGTGTGAGAGGGGCTGCTTCTGAGCTTCCATGGGCGTTGTCAGGGCAGGTATGTCTTTGGGTCGGGACTGCCTGCGTTTGGTAGCTATTCCTGGACGTTCGGCCTGTTTGGTCTGGAAGGCTGCTGCGGCCGAGACCAATGGCTAGGGAAGTAGTATGAGGAGGGTTCCCCGGACGAGGAAAGTCCTTATGCCCGGGGTGAGAGGGGCTGCTTCTGAGCTTCCATGGGCGTTGTCAGGGCAGGTATGTCTTTGGGTCGGGACTGCCTGCGTTTGGCAGCTATTCCTGGACGTTCGGCCTGTTTGGAATGGAAGGCTGCTGCGGCCAAGCCCAATGGCTAGGGAAGTAATATGAGGAGGTTTCCCCGGAAGAGGAAAGTCCTTAGGCGCTGGGTCAGAGGGGCTGCTTCTGAGCTCCATGGGCGTTGTCAGGGCAGGTATGTCTTTGGGTCGGGACTGCCTGCGTTTGGCAGGTATTCCTGGACGTTGGGCCTGTTTCTACTGCAAGGCTGCTGCGGCCGAGCCCAATGGCTAGGGAAGTAGTATGAGGAGGGTTCCCCGGAAGAGGAAAGTCCTTAGGCCCGGGGTGAGAGGGGCTGCTTCTGAGCTTCCATGGGCGTTGTCAGGGCAGGTATGTCTTTGGGTCGGGACTGCATGCGTTTGGCAGCTATTCCTGGACGTTCGGCCAGTTTGGACTGGAAGGCTGCTGCGGCCGTGCCCAATGGCTAGGGAAGTAGTATGAGGAGGGTTCCCCGGAATAGGAATGTCCTTAGGCGCTGGGTGAGAGGAGCTGCTTCTGAGCTTCCATGGGCGTTGTCAGGGCAGGTATGTCTTTGGGTCGGGAGTGCGTGCGTTTCTCAGCTATTCCTGGAGGTTCGGCCTGTTTACTGGAAGGCTGCTGAGGGCGAGCCCAATGGCTAGGGAAGTAGTATGAGGAGGGTTTCCCGGAAGAATTAAGTCCTTAGGCCCGGAGTGAGAGGGGCTGCTTCTGAGCTTCCATGGGCGTTGTCAGGGCAGGTATATCTTTGGGTCGGGACAGCCTGCATTTGGTAGCTATTCCTGGACGTTTGGCCTGTTTGGACTGGAAGGCTTCTGCGGCCGAGAACAATGGCTAGGGAAGGAGTATGAGGAGGGTTCCCCGGAAGTTGAAGGTCCTTATGCCCGGGGTGAGAGGGGCTGCTTCTGAGCTTCCATGGGCGTTGTCAGGGCAGGTATGTCTTTGGGTCGGGACAGCATGCGTTTGTCAGCTATTCCTGGACGTTCGGCCTGTTTCTACTGCAAGGCTGCTGCGGCCGAGCCCAATGGCTAGCGAAGTAGTATGAGGAGGGTTCCCCGTAAGAGGAAAGACCTTAGGCCCGGGGTGAGAGGGGCTGCTTCTGAGTTTCCATGGGCGTTGTCAGGGCAGTTATATCTTTGGGTCGGGACTCCCTGCGTTTGGCAGGTATTCCTGGACGTTCGGCCTGTTGGGCCTGGAAGGCTGCTGCGGGCGAGCCCAATGGCTAGGGAAGTAGTATGAGGAGGGTTCCCCTGAAGAGGAAAGTCCTTATGCCCGGGGTGAGAGGGGCTGCTTCTGAGCTTCCATGGGCGTTGTCAGGGCAGGTATGTCTTTGGGTCGGGACTGCCTGCGTTTGGCAGCCATTCCTGGACGTTCGGCCTGTTTGGACTGGAAGGCTGCTGCGGCCGAGCCCAATGGTAGGGAAGTAGTATGAGGAGTGTTCCCCGGAAGAGGAAAGTCCTTAGACCCGGGGTGAGAGGGGCTGCTTCTGAGCTTCCATGGGCGTTGTCAGGGCAGGTATGTCTTTTGGTCGGGACTCCCTGCATTGGGCAGGTATTCCTGGACGTTCGGCCTGTTTCGACTGGAAGGCTGCTGCGGCCGAGCCCAATGGCTAGGGAAGTAGTATGAGGAGGTTTCCCCGAAGAGGAAAGTCCTTAGGCCCGGGGTGAGAGGGACTGCTTCTGAGCTTCCATGGGCTTTGTCAGGGCAGGTATGTCTTTGGGTCGGGACTGCCTGCGTTTGGCAGCTATTCCTGGACGTTCGGCCTGTTTGGACTGGAAGGCTGCTGCTGGCGAGCCCAATGTCTAGGGAAGTAGTATGAGGACGGTTCCCCGGAAGAATTAAGTCCTTAGGCCCGGGGTGAGAGGGGCTGCTTCTGAGCTTCCATGGGCGTTGTCAGGGCAGGTATGTCTTTGGGTCGGGATTGCCTGCGTTTGGCAGCTATTCCAGGACGTTTGGCCTGTTTGCACTGGAAAGCAGCTCCCGCAGAGACCAATTGCTAGGGAAGTAGTTTGAGGAGGGTTCCCCGGAAGAGGAAAGTCCTTAGGCGCTGGGTGAGAGGGGCTGCTTCTGAGCTTCCATGGGCATTGTCAGGGCAGGTATGTATTTGGGTTGGGACTGCCTGCGTTTGGCAGCTATTCCTGGACGTTTGGCCTGTTTGGATTGGAAGGCTGCTGCGGCCGAGCCCAATGGCTAGGGAAGTAGTATGAGGAGAGTTCCCCGGAAGAGGAAAGTCCTTAGGCCCGGGGTGAGAGGGGCTGCTTCTGAGCTTCCATGGGCGTTGGCAGGGCAGGTATGTCTTTGGGTCGGGACTGCCTGCGTTTGGCAGCTATTCCTGGACGTTCGGCCTGTTTCTACTGCAAGACTGCTGCGGCCGAGCCCAATGGCTAGGGAAGTAGTATGAGGAGGGTTCGCCGGAAGAGGAAAGTCCTTAGGTCCGGGGTGAGAGGGGCTGCTTCTGAGCTTCCATGGGCTTTGTCAGGGCAGGTATGTCTTTGAGTCGGGACTGCCTGCCTTTGGCAGCTATTACTGGACGATCAGCCTGTTTGGACTGGAAGGCTGCTGCGGCCGAGCCCAATGCCTAGGGAAGTAGTATGAGGAGGGTTCCCCGCAAGATTAAAGTCCTTAGGGCCGGGGTGAGAGGGGGTGCTTCTGAGCTTCCATGGGCGTTGTCAGGGCAGGTATGTCTTTGGGTCGGGACTGCCTGCGTTTGGCAGCTATTCTTGGACGTTCGGCCTGTTTGGACTGGAAGGCTGCTGCGGCCTAGCCCAATGGCTAGGGAAGTAGTATGAGGAGGTTTCCCCGGAAGAGGAAAGTCCTTAGGCCCGGGGTGAGAGGGGCTGCTTCTGAGCTTCTATGTGCGTTGTCAGGGCAGGTATGTCTTTGGGTCGGGACTGCCTGCGTTTGGCAGCTATTCCTGGACGTTCGGCCTGTTTGGACTGGAAGGCTGCTGCGGCTGAGCCCAATGGCTAGGGAAGTAGTATGAGGAGGGTTCCCCGGAAGAGTTAATTCCTTAGGCCGAAGGTTAGAGGGGCTGCTTCTGAGCTTCCATGGGCGTTGTCAGGGCAGGTATGTCTTTTGGTCGGGACTCCCTGCATTGGGCAGGTATTCCTGGACGTTCGGCCTGTTTCGACTGGAAGGCTGCTGCGGCCGAGCCCAATGGCTAGGGAAGTAGTATGAGGAGGTTTCCCCGAAGAGGAAAGTCCTTAGGCCCGGGGTGAGAGGGGCTGCTTCTGAGCTTCCATGGGCTTTGTCAGGGCAGGTATGTCTTTGGGTCGGGACTGCCTGCGTTTGGCAGCTATTCCTGGACGTTCGGCCTGTTTGGACTGGAAGGCTGCTGCGGCCGAGCCCAATGTCTAGGGAAGTAGTATGAGGACGGTTCCCCGGAAGAATTAAGTCCTTAGGCCCGGGGTGAGAGGGGCTGCTTCTGAGCTTCCATGGGCGTTGTCAGGGCAGGTATGTCTTTGGGTCGGGATTGCCTGCGTTTGGCAGCTATTCCAGGACGTTTGGCCTGTTTGCACTGGAAAGCAGCTCCCGCAGAGACCAATTGCTAGGGAAGTAGTTTGAGGAGGGTTCCCCGGAAGAGGAAAGACCTTAGGCGCTGGGTGAGAGGGGCTGCTTCTGATCTTCCATGGGCATTGTCAGGGCAGGTATGTATTTGGGTTGGGACTGCCTGCGTTTGGCAGCTATTCCTGGACGTTTGGCGTGTTTGGATTGGAAGGCTGCTGCGGCCGAGCCCAATGGCTAGGGAAGTAGTATGAGGAGGGTTCCCCGGAACAGGAATGTCCTTAGGGAGGGGTGAGAGGGGCTGCTTCTGAGCTTCCATGGGCTTTGTCAGGGCAGGTATGTCTTTGAGTCGGGACTGCCTGCCTTTGGCAGCTATTACTGGACGATCAGCCTGTTTGGACTGGAAGGCTGCTGCGGCCGAGCCCAATGGCTAGGGAAGTAGTATGAGGAGGGTTCCCCGCAAGATTAAAGTCCTTAGGGCCGGGGTGAGAGGGGGTGCTTCTGAGCTTCCATGGGCGTTGTCAGGGCAGGTATGTCTTTGGGTCGGGACTGCCTGCGTTTGGCAGCTATTCCTGGTCGTTCGGCCTGTTTGGACTGGAAGGCTGCTGCGGCCTAGCCCAATGGCTAGGGAAGTAGTATGAGGAGGTTTCCCCGGAAGAGGAAAGTCCTTAGGCCCGGGGTGAGAGGGGCTGCTTCTGAGCTTCCATGGGCGTTGTCAGGGCAGGTATGTCTTTGGGTCGGGACTGCCTGCGTTTGGCAGCTATTCCTGGACGTTCGGCCTGTTTGGACTGGAAGGCTGCTGCGGCTGAGCCCAATGGCTAGGGAAGTAGTATGAGGAGGGTTCCCCGGAAGAGTTAATTCCTTAGGCCGAAGGTTAGAGGGGCTGCTTCTGAGCTTCCATGGGCGTTGTCAGGGCAGGTATGTATTTCGGTCGGGACTGCTTGCGTTTGGCAGCTATTCCTGGACGTTCGGCATGTTTGGACTGGAAGGCTGCTGCGGGCGAGCCCAATGGCTAGGGAAGTAGTATGAGGAGGGTTCCCCGGAAGAGTTAAGTCCTTAGGCGCTGGGTGAGAGGGGCTGCTTCTGAGCTTCCATGTGCGTTGTCAGGGCAGGTATGTCTTTGGGTCGGGAGTGCGTGCGTTTGTCAGCTATTCCTGGAGGTTCGGCCTGTTTACTGGAAGGCTGCTCCGGCCGAGCCCATGTTTATGGAAGTAGTATGAGGAGGGTTCCCCGGAAGAGTTAAGTCCTTAGGCCCGGGGTTAGAGGGGATGCTTCTGAGCTTCCATGGGCGTTGTCAGGGCAGGTATGTCTTTGGGTCGGGACTGCCTGCGTTTGGCAGGTATTCCTGGACGTTGGGTCTGTTTCTACTGCAAGGCTGCTGCCGCCGAGACCAATGGCTAGGGAAGTAGTATGAGGAGGGTTCCCCGGAAGAGGAAAGTCCTTAGGCCTGGTGTGAGAGGGGCTGATACTCAGCTTCCATGGGCGTTGTCAGGGCAGGTATGTCTTTGGGTCGGGACTGCCTGCGTTTGGCAGCTATTCCTGGACGTTCGGCCTGTTTGGACTGGAAGGCTGCTGCGGCTGAGACCAATGGCTAGGGAAGTAGTATGAGGAGGGTTCCCCGGAAGAGGAAAGTCCTTAGGCCCCGGTGAGAGGGGCTGTTTCTGAGCTTCCATGGGCGTTGTCAGGGCAGGTATGTCTTTGGGTCGGGACTCCCTGCATTTGGCAGCTATTCCTGGACGTTCGGCCTGTTTGGACTGGAAGGCTGCTGCTGGCGAGCCCAATGGCTAGGGAAGTAGTATGAGGAGGGTTCCCCGGAAGAGTTAAGTCCTTAGGCGCTGGGTTAGAGGGGCTGCTTCTGAACTTCCATGGTCGTGTTCAGGGCAGGTATGTCTTTGGGTCGGGACTGCCTTCGTTTGGCAGGTATTCCTCGACGTTCGGCCTGTTTCTACGGCAAGGCTGCTGCGGCGGAGCCCAATGGCTAGGGAAGTAGTATGAGGAGGTTTCCCCGGAAGAGGAAAGTCCTTAGGCCCGGGGTGAGAGGGGCTGCTTCTGAGATTCCATGGGCGTTGTCAGGGCAGGTATGTCTTTGGGTCGGGACTGCCTGCGTTTGGCAGCTATTCCTGGACGTTCGGCCTGTTTGGACTGGAAGGCTGCTGCGGCTGAGCCCAATGGCTAGGGAAGTAGTATGAGGAGGGTTCCCCGGAAGAGTTAATTATTTAGTCCGAAGGTTAGAGGGGCTGCTTCTGAGCTTCCATGGGCGTTGTCAGGGCAGGTATGTATTTGGGTCGGGACTGCTTGCGTTTGGCAGCTATTCCTGGACGTTCGGCATGTTTGGACTGGAAGGCTGCTGTGGGCGAGCCCAATGGCTAGGGAAGTAGTATGAGGAGGGTTCCCCGGAAGAGTTAAGTCCTTAGGCGCTGGGTGAGAGGGGCTGCTTCTGAGCTTCCATGGGCGTTCTCAGGGCAGGTATGTCTTTGGGTTGGGAGTGCGTGCGTTTGTCAGCTATTCCTGGAGGTTCGGCCTGTTTACTGGAAGGCTGCTCCGGCCGAGCCCATGTTTATGGAAGTAGTATGAGGAGGGTTCCCCGGAAGAGTTAAGTCCTTAGGCCCGGGGTTAGAGGGGATGCTTCTGAGTATCCATTAGCTTTGTCAGGGCAGGTATGTCTTTGGGTCGGGACTGCCTGCGTTTGGCAGCTATTTTTGGACGTTCGGCCTGTTTCTACTGCAAGGATGCTGCGGCCGACACCAATGGCTAGGGAAGTAGTATGAGGAGGGTTCCCCGGGTGATTAAAGTCCTTAGGCCCGGTGTGAGAGGGGCTGCTTCTGAGCTTCCATGGGCGTTGTCAGGGCAGGTATGTCTTTGGGTCGGGACTGCCTGCATTGGCAGCTATTCCTGGACGTTCGGCCTGTTTGGTCTGGAAGGCTGCTGCGGCCGAGACCAATGGCTAGGGAAGTAGTATGAGGAGGGTTCCCCGGAAGAATTAAGTCCTTAGGCTCGGGGTGAGAGGGGCTGCTTCTGAGCTTCCATGGGCGTTGTCAGGGCAGGTATGTCTTTGGGTCGGGACTGCCTGCGTTTGGCAGGTATTCCTGGACGTTCGGCCTGATTCTACTGCAAGGCTGCTGCGGCCGACACCAATGGCTAGGGAAGTAGTATGAGGAGGGTTCCCCGGAAGTTGAAAGTCCTTATGCCCGGAGTGAGAGGGGCTGCTTCTGAGCTTCCATGGGCGTTGTCAGGGCAGGTATGTCTTTGGGTCGGGACTCCCTGCGTTTGGCAGCTATTCCTGGACGTTCGGCCTGTTTGGACTGGAAGGCTGCTGCGGCCAAGCCCAATGGCTAGGGAAGTACTATGAGGAGGGTTCCCCGGAAGAGTTAATTCCTTAGGCCGAAGGTTAGAGGGGCTGCTTCTGAGCTTCCATGGGCGTTGTCAGGGCAGGTATGTCTTTTGGTCGGGACTCCCTGCATTGGGCAGGTATTCCTGGACGTTCGGCCTGTTCGGACTGGAAGGCTGCTGCGGCCGAGCCCAATGGCTAGGGAAGTAGTATGAGGAGGTTTCCCCGAAGAGGAAAGTCCTTAGGCCCGGGGTGAGAGGGGCTGCTTCTGAGCTTCCATGGGCGTTGTCAGGGCAGGTATGTCTTTGGGTCGGGACTGCCTGCGTTTGGCAGCTATTCTTGGACGTTCGGCCTGTTTGGACTGGAAGGCTGCTGCTGGCGAGCCCAATGTCTAGGGAAGTAGTATGAGGACGGTTCCCCGGAAGAATTAAGTCCTTAGGCCCGGGGTGAGAGGGGCTGCTTCTGAGCTTCCATGGGCGTTGTCAGGGCAGGTATGTCTTTGGGTCGGGATTGCCTGCGTTTGGCAGCTATTCCAGGACGTTTGGCCTGTTTGCACTGGAAAGCAGCTCCCGCAGAGACCAATTGCTAGGGAAGTAGTTTGAGGAGGGTTCCCCGGAAGAGGAAAGACCTTAGGCGCTGGGTGAGAGGGGCTGCTTCTCAGCTTCCATGGGCATTGTCAGGGCAGGTATGTATTTGGGTTGGGACTGCCTGCGTTTGGCAGCTATTCCTGGACGTTTGGCCTGTTTGGATTGGAAGGCTGCTGCGGCCGAGCCCAATGGCTAGGGAAGTAGTATGAGGAGGGTTCCCCGGAACAGGAATGTCCTTAGGGAGGGGTGAGAGGGGCTGCTTCTGAGCTTCCATGGGCTTTGTCAGGGCAGGTATGTCTTTGAGTCGGGACTGCCTGCCTTTGGCAGCTATTACTGGACGATCAGCCTGTTTGGACTGGAAGGCTGCTGCGGCCGAGCCCAATGGCTAGGGAAGTAGTATGAGGAGGGTTCCCCGCAAGATTAAAGTCCTTAGGGCCGGGGTGAGAGGGGGTGCTTCTGAGCTTCCATGGGCGTTGTCAGGGCAGGTATGTCTTTGGGTCGGGACTGCCTGCGTTTGGCAGCTATTCTTGGACGTTCGGCCTGTTTGGACTGGAAGGCTGCTGCGGCCGAGCCCAATGGCTAGGGAAGTAGTATGAGGAGGTTTCCCCGGAAGAGGAAAGTCCTTAGGCCCGGGGTGAGAGGGGCTGCTTCTGAGCTTCCATGGGCGTTGTCAGGGCAGGTATGTCTTTGGGTCGGGACTGCCTGCGTTTGGCAGCTATTCCTGGACGTTCGGCCTGTTTGGACTGGAAGGCTGCTGCGGCTGAGCCCAATGGCTAGGGAAGTAGTATGAGGAGGGTTCCCCGGAAGAGTTAATTCCTTAGGCCGAAGGTTAGAGGGGCTGCTTCTGAGCTTCAATGGGCGTTGTCAGGGCAGGTATGTATTTCGGTCGGGACTGCTTGCGTTTGGCAGCTATTCCTGGACGTTCGGCATGTTTGGACTGGAAGGCTGCTGCGGGCGAGCCCAATGGCTAGGGAAGTAGTATGAGGAGGGTTCCCCGGAAGAGTTAAGTCCTTAGGCGCTGGGTGAGAGGGGCTGCTTCTGAGCTTCCATGGGCGTTGTCAGGGCAGGTATGTCTTTGGGTCGGGAGTGCGTGCGTTTGTCAGCTATTCCTGGAGGTTCGGCCTGTTTACTGGAAGGCTGCTCCGGCCGAGCCCATGTTTATGGAAGTAGTATGAGGAGGGTTCCCCGGAAGAGTTAAGTCCTTAGGCCCGGGGTTAGAGGGGATGCTTCTGAGCTTCCATGGGCGTTGTCAGGGCAGGTATGTCTTTGGGTCGGGACTGCGTGCGTTTGGCAGCTATTCCTGGACGTTCGGCCTGTTTGGAATGGAAGGTTGCTGCGGCCAAGCCCAATGGCTAGGGAAGTAATATGAGGAGGTTTCCCCGGAAGAGGAAAGTCCTTAGGCGCTGGGTCAGAGGGGCTGCTTCTGAGCTCCATGGGCGTTGTCAGGGCAGGTATGTCTTTGGGTCGGGACTGCCTGCGTTTGGCAGCTATTCCTGGACGTTGGGCCTGTTTCTACTGCAAGGCTGCTGCGGCCGAGACCAATGGCTAGGGAAGTAGTATGAGGAGGGTTCCCCGGAAGAGTTAAGTCCTTAGGCCCGGGGTTAGAGGGGCTGCTTCTGAGCTTCCATGGGCGTTGTCAGGGCAGGTATGTCTTTGGGTCGGGACTGCCTGCGTTTGGCAGGTATTCCTGGAAGTTCGGCCTGTTTCTACTGCAAGGCTGCTGCCGCCGAGACCAATGGCTAGGGAAGTAGTATGAGGAGGGTTCCCCGGAAGAGGAAAGTCCTTAGGCCCCGGTGAGAGGGGCTGTTTCTGAGCTTCCATGGGCGTTGTCAGGGCAGGTATGTCTTTAGGTCGGGACTCCCTGCATTTGGCAGCTATTCCTGGACGTTCGGCCTGTTTGGACTGGAAGGCTGCTGCGGCCGAGCCCAATGGCTAGGGAAGTAGTATGAGGAGGGTTCCCCGGAAGAGTTAAGTCCTTAGGCGCTGGGTTAGAGGGGCTGCTTCTGAACTTCCATGGTCGTGTTCAGGGCAGGTATGTCTTTGGGTCGGGACTGCCTGCCTTTGGCAGGTATTCCTCGACGTTCGGCCTGTTTCTGCGGCTAGGCTGCTGCGGCGGAGCCCAATGGCTAGGGAAGTAGTATGAGGAGGTTTCCCCGGAAGAGGAAAGTCCTTAGGCCCGGGGTGAGAGGGGCTGCTTCTGAGCTTCCATGGGCGTTGTCAGGGCAGGTATGTCTTTGGGTCGGGACTGCCTGCGTTTGGCAGCTATTCCTGGACGTTCGGCCTGTTTGGACTGGAAGGCTGCTGCGGCTGAGCCCAATGGCTAGGGAAGTAGTATGAGGAGGGTTCCCCGGAAGAGTTAATTATTTAGTCCGAAGGTTAGAGGGGCTGCTTCTGAGCTTCCATGGGCGTTGTCAGGGCAGGTATGTATTTGGGTCGGGACTGCTTGCGTTTGGCAGCTATTCCTGGACGTTTGGCATGTTTGGACTGGAAGGCTGCTGTGGGCGAGCCCAATGGCTAGGGAAGTAGTATGAGGAGGGTTCCCCGGAAGAGTTAAGTCCTTAGGCCTGTGGTGAGAGGGGCTGCTTCTGAGCTTCCATGTGCATTGTCAGGGCAGGTATGTCTTTGGGTTGGGAGTGCGTGCGTTTGTCAGCTATTCCTGGAGGTTCGGCCTCTTTACTGGAAGGCTGCTCCGGCCGAGCCCATGTTTATGGAAGTAGTATGAGGAGGGTTCCCCGGAAGAGTTAAGTCCTTAGGCCCGGGGTTAGAGGGGATGCTTCTGAGTATCCATGGGCTTTGTCAGGGCAGGTATGTGTTTGGGTCGGGACTGCCTGCGTTTGGCAGCTATTTTTGGACGTTCGGCCTGTTTCTACTGCAAGGATGCTGCGGCCGACACCAATGGCTAGGGAAGTAGTATGAGGAGGGTTCCCCGGAAGAGGAAAGTCCTTAGGCCCGGGGTGAGAGGGGCTGATTCTGAGCTTCCATGGGCGTTGTCAGGGCAGGTATGTCTTTGGGTCGGGACTGCCTGCGTTTGGTAGCTATTCCTGGACGTTCGGCCTGTTTGGTCTGGAAGGCTGCTGCGGCCGAGACCAATGGCTAGGGAAGTAGTATGAGGAGGGTTCCCCGGAAGAATTAAGTCCTTAGGCTCGGGGTGAGAGGGGCTGCTTCTGAGCTTCCATGGGCGTTGTCAGGGCAGGTATGTCTTTGGGTCGGGACTGCCTGCGTTTGGCAGCTATTCCTGGACGTTCGGCCTGTTTGGACTGGAAGGCTGCTGCGGCCGAGCCCAATGGCTAGGGAAGTAGTATGAGGAGGGTTCCCCGGAAGTTGAAAGTCCTTATGCCCGGAGTGAGAGGGGCTGCTTCTGAGCTTCCATGGGCGTTGTCAGGGCAGGTATGTCTTTGGGTCGGGACTCCCTGCGTTTGGCAGCTATTCCTGGACGTTCGGCCTGTTTGGAATGGAAGGCTGCTGCGGCCAAGCCCAATGGCTAGGGAAGTAATATGAGGAGGTTTCCCCGGAAGAGGAAAGTCCTTAGGCGCTGGGTCAGAGGGGCTGCTTCTGAGCTCCATGGGCGTTGTCAGGGCAGGTATGTCTTTGGGTCGGGACTGCCTGCGTTTGGCAGCTATTCCTGGACGTTGGGCCTGTTTCTACTGCAAGGCTGCTGCGGCCGAGACCAATGGCTAGGGAAGTAGTATGAGGAGGGTTCCCCGGAACAGGAATGTCCTTAGGGAGGGGTGAGAGGGGCTGCTTCTGAGCTTCCATGGGCGTTGTCAGGGCAGGTATGTCTTTGGGTCGGGACTGCCTGCGTTTGGCAGCTATTCCTGGACGTTCGGCCTGTTTGGACTGGAAGGCTGCTGCGGCTGAGACCAATGGCTAGGGAAGTAGTATGAGGAGGGTTCCCAGGAAGAGGAAAGTCCTTAGGCCCCGGTGAGAGGGGCTGTTTCTGAGCTTCCATGGGCGTTGTCAGGGCAGGTATGTCTTTGGGTCGGGACTCCCTGCATTTGGCAGCTATTCCTGGACGTTCGGCCTGTTTGGACTGGAAGGCTGCTGCGGCCGAGCCCAATGGCTAGGGAAGTAGTATGAGGAGGGTTCCCCGGAAGAGTTAAGTCCTTAGGCGCTGGGTTAGAGGGGCTGCTTCTGAACTTCCATGGTCGTGTTCAGGGCAGGTATGTCTTTGGGTCGGGACTGCCTTCGTTTGGCAGGTATTCCTCGACGTTCGGCCTGTTTCTACGGCAAGGCTGCTGCGGCGGAGCCCAATGTTTAGGAAAGTAGTATGAGGAGGTTTCCCCGGAAGAGGAAAGTCCTTAGGCCCGGGGTGAGAGGGGCTGCTTCTGAGCTTCCATGGGCGTTGTCAGGGCAGGTATGTCTTTGGGTCGGGACTGCCTGCGTTTGGCAGCTATTCCTGGACGTTCGGCATGTTTGGACTGGAAGGCTGCTGTGGGCGAGCCCAATGGCTAGGGAAGTAGTATGAGGAGGGTTCCCCGGAAGAGTTAATTATTTAGTCCGAAGGTTAGAGGGGCTGCTTCTGAGCTTCCATGGGCGTTGTCAGGGCAGGTATGTATTTGGGTCGGGACTGCCTGCGTTTGGCAGCTATTCCTGGACGTTCGGCATGTTTGGACTGGAAGGCTGCTGTGGGCGAGCCCAATGGCTAGGGAAGTAGTATGAGGAGGGTTCCCCGGAAGAGTTAAGTCCTTAGGCCTGTGGTGAGAGGGGCTGCTTCTGAGCTTCCATGTGCATTGTCAGGGCAGGTATGTCTTTGGGTTGGGAGTGCGTGCGTTTCTCAGCTATTCCTGGAGGTTCGGCCTCTTTACTGGAAGGCTGCTCCGGCCGAGCCCATGTTTATGGAAGTAGTATGAGGAGGGTTCCCCGGAAGAGTTAAGTCCTTAGGCCCGGGGTTAGAGGGGATGCTTCTGAGTATCCATGGGATTTGTCAGGGCAGGTATGTGTTTGGGTCGGGACTGCCTGCGTTTGGCAGCTATTTTTGGACGTTCGGCCTGTTTCTACTGCAAGGATGCTGCGGCCGACACCAATGGCTACGGAAGTAGTATGAGGAGGGTTCCCCGGAAGAATTAAGTCCTTAGGCCCGGTGTGAGAGGGGCTGCTTCTGAGCTTCCATGGGCGTTGTCAGGGCAGGTATGTCTTTGGGTCGGGACTGCCTGCATTGGCAGCTATTCCTGGACGTTCGGCCTGTTTGGTCTGGAAGGCTGCTGCGGCCGAGACCAATGGCTAGGGAAGTAGTATGAGGAGGGTTCCCCGGAAGAATTAAGTCCTTAGGCTCGGGGTGAGAGGGGCTGCTTCTGAGCTTCCATGGGCGTTGTCAGGGCAGGTATGTCTTTGGGTCGGGACTGCCTGCGTTTGGCAGCTATTCCTGGACGTTCGGCCTGTTTGGACTGGAAGGCTGCTGCGGCCGAGCCCAATGGCTAGGGAAGTAGTATGAGGAGGGTTCCCCGGAAGTTGAAAGTCCTTATGCCCGGAGTGAGAGGGGCTGCTTCTGAGCTTCCATGTGCGTTGTCAGGGCAGGTATGTCTTTGGGTCGGGACTCCCTGCGTTTGGCAGCTATTCCTGGACGTTCGGCCTGTTTGGAATGGAAGGCTGCTGCGGCCAAGCCCAATGGCTAGGGAAGTAATATGAGGAGGTTTCCCCGGAAGAGGAAAGTCCTTAGGCGCTGGGTCAGAGGGGCTGCTTCTGAGCTCCATGGGCGTTGTCAGGGCAGGTATGTCTTTGGGTCGGGACTGCCTGCGTTTGGCAGCTATTCCTGGACGTTGGGCCTGTTTCTACTGCAAGGCTGCTGCGGCCGAGACCAATGGCTAGGGAAGTAGTATGAGGAGGGTTCCCCGGAACAGGAATGTCCTTAGGGAGGGGTGAGAGGGGCTGCTTCTGAGCTTCCATGGGCGTTGTCAGGGCAGGTATGTCTTTGGGTCGGGACTGCCTGCGTTTGGCAGCTATTCCTGGACGTTCGGCCTGTTTCTACTGCAAGACTGCTGCGGCCGAGCCCAATGGCTAGGGAAGTAGTATGAGGAGGGTTCGCCGGAAGAGGAAAGTCCTTAGGTCCGGGGTGAGAGGGGCTGCTTCTGAGCTTCCATGGGCTTTGTCAGGGCAGGTATGTCTTTGAGTCGGGACTGCCTGCCTTTGGCAGCTATTACTGGACGATCAGCCTGTTTGGACTGGAAGGCTGCTTCGGCCGAGCCCAATGGCTAGGGAAGTAGTATGAGGAGGGTTCCCCGCAAGATTAAAGTCCTTAGGGCCGGGGTGAGAGGGGGTGCTTCTGAGCTTCCATGGGCGTTGTCAGGGCAGGTATGTCTTTGGGTCGGACCTCCCTGCATTTGGCAGCTATTCTTGGACGTTCGGCCTGTTTGGACTGGAAGGCTGCTGCGGCCTAGCCCAATGGCTAGGGAAGTAGTATGAGGAGGTTTCCCCGGAAGAGGAAAGTCCTTAGGCCCGGGGTGAGAGGGGCTGCTTCTGAGCTTCCATGGGCGTTGTCAGGGCAGGTATGTCTTTGGGTCGGGACTGCCTGCGTTTGGCAGCTATTCCTGGACGTTCGGCCTGTTTGGACTGGAAGGCTGCTGCGGCTGAGCCCAATGGCTAGGGAAGTAGTATGAGGAGGGTTCCCCGGAAGAGTTAATTCCTTAGGCCGAAGGTTAGAGGGGCTGCTTCTGAGCTTCCATGGGCGTTGTCAGGGCAGGTATGTATTTCGGTCGGGACTGCTTGCGTTTGGCAGCTATTCCTGGACGTTCGGCATGTTTGGACTGGAAGGCTGCTGCGGGCGAGCCCAATGGCTAGGGGAGTAGTATGAGGAGGGTTCCCCGGAAGAGTTAAGTCCTTAGGCGCTGGGTGAGAGGGGCTGCTTCTGAGCTTCCATGTGCGTTGTCAGGGCAGGTATGTCTTTGGGTCGGGAGTGCGTGCGTTTGGCAGCTATTCCTGGAGGTTCGGCCTGTTTGGACTGGAAGGCTGCTCCGGCCGAGCCCATGTTTATGGAAGTAGTATGAGGAGGGTTCCCCGGAAGAGTTAAGTCCTTAGGCCCGGGGTTAGAGGGGATGCTTCTGAGCTTCCATGGGCGTTGTCAGGGCAGGTATGTCTTTGGGTCGGGACTGCCTGCGTTTGGCAGCTATTCCTGGACGTTCGGCCTGATTCTACTGCAAGGCTGCTGCGGCCGACACCAATGGCTAGGGAAGTAGTATGAGGAGGGTTCCCCGGAAGTTGAAAGTCCTTATGCCCGGAGTGAGAGGGGCTGCTTCTGAGCTTCCATGGGCGTTGTCAGGGCAGGTATGTCTTTAGGTCGGGACTCCCTGCGTTTGGCAGCTATTCCTGGACGTTCGGCCTGTTTGGAATGGAAGGTTGCTGCGGCCAAGCCCAATGGCTAGGGAAGTAATATGAGGAGGTTTCCCCGGAAGAGGAAAGTCCTTAGGCGCTGGGTCAGAGGGGCTGCTTCTGAGCTCCATGGGCGTTGTCAGGGCAGGTATGTCTTTGGGTCGGGACTGCCTGCGTTTGGCAGCTATTCCTGGACGTTGGGCCTGTTTCTACTGCAAGGCTGCTGCGGCCGAGACCAATGGCTAGGGAAGTAGTATGAGGAGGGTTCCCCGGAAGAATTAAGTCCTTAGGCCCGGGGTTAGAGGGGCTGCTTCTGAGCTTCCATGGGCGTTGTCAGGGCAGGTATGTCTTTGGGTCGGGACTCCCTGCGTTCGGCAGCTATTCCTGGACGTTCGGCCTGTTTGGACTGGAAGGCTGCTGCGGCTGAGACCAATGGCTAGGGAAGTAGTATGAGGAGGGTTCCCCGGAAGAGGAAAGTCCTTAGGCCCCGGTGAGAGGGGCTGTTTCTGAGCTTCCATGGGCGTTGTCAGGGCAGGTATGTCTTTGGGTCGGGACTCCCTGCATTTGGCAGCTATTCCTGGACGTTCGGCCTGTTTGGACTGGAAGGCTGCTGCGGCCGAGCCCAATGGCTAGCGAAGTAGTATGAGGAGGGTTCCCCGGAAGAGTTAAGTCCTTAGGCGCTGGGTTAGAGGGGCTGCTTCTGAACTTCCATGGTCGTGTTCAGGGCAGGTATGTCTTTGGGTCGGGACTGCCTTCGTTTGGCAGGTATTCCTCGACGTTCGGCCTGTTTCTACTGCAAGGCTGCTGCGGCCGAGACCAATGGCTAGGGAAGTAGTATGAGGAGGGTTCCCCGGAAGAGGAAAGTCCTTAGGCCCGGGGTGAGAGGGACTGCTTCTGAGCTTCCATGGGCGTTGTCAGGGCAGGTATGTCTTTGGGTCGGGACTGCCTGCGTTTGGCAGCTATTCCTGGACGTTTGGCCTGTTTGGACTGGAAGGCTGCTGCGGCTGAGCCCAATGGCTAGGGAAGTAGTATGAGGAGGGTTCCCCGGAAGAGTTAATTATTTAGTCCGAAGGTTAGAGGGGCTGCTTCTGAGCTTCCATGGGCGTTGTCAGGGCAGGTATGTATTTGGGTCGGGACTGCCTGCGTTTGGCAGCTATTCCTGGACGTTCGGCATGTTTGGACTGGAAGGCTGCTGTGGGCGAGCCCAATGGCTAGGGAAGTAGTATGAGGAGGGTTCCCCGGAAGAGTTAAGTCCTTAGGCGCGGGGTGAGAGGGGCTGCTTCTGAGCTTCCATGTGCATTGTCAGGGCAGGTATGTCTTTGGGTTGGGAGTGCGTGCGTTTGTCAGCTATTCCTGGAGGTTCGGCCTGTTTACTGGAAGGCTGCTCCGGCCGAGCCCATGTTTATGGAAGTAGTATGAGGAGGGTTCCCCGGAAGAGTTAAGTCCTTAGGCCCGGGGTTAGAGGGGATGCTTCTGAGTATCCATGGGCTTTGTCAGGGCAGGTATGTCTTTGGGTCGGGACTGCCTGCGTTTGGCAGCTATTTTTGGACGTTCGGCCTGTTTCTACTGCAAGGATGCTGCGGCCGAGACCAATGGCTAGGGAAGTAGTATGAGGAGGGTTCCCCGGGTGATTAAAGTCCTTAGGCCCGGTGTGAGAGGGGCTGCTTCTGAGCTTCCATGGGCATTGTCAGGGCAGGTATGTCTTTGGGTCGGGACTCCCTGCGTTGGCAGCTATTCCTGGACGTTCGGCCTGTTTGGTCTGGAAGGCTGCTGCGGCCGAGACCAATGGCTAGGGAAGTAGTATGAGGAGGGTTCCCCGGAAGAATTAAGTCCTTAGGCTCGGGGTGAGAGGGGCTGCTTCTGAGCTTCCATGGGCGTTGTCAGGGCAGGTATGTCTTTGGGTCGGGACTGCCTGCGTTTGGCAGCTATTCCTGGACGTTCGGCCTGATTCTACTGCAAGGCTGCTGCGGCCGACACCAATGGCTAGGGAAGTAGTATGAGGAGGGTTCCCCGGAAGTTGAAAGTCCTTATGCCCGGAGTGAGAGGGGCTGCTTCTGAGCTTCCATGGGCGTTGTCAGGGCAGGTATGTCTTTGGGTCGGGACTCCCTGCGTTTGGCAGCTATTCCTGGACGTTCGGCCTGTTTGAAATGGAAGGCTGCTGCGGCCAAGCCCAATGGCTAGGGAAGTAATATGAGGAGGTTTCCCCGGAAGAGGAAAGTCCTTAGGCGCTGGGTCAGAGGGGCTGCTTCTGAGCTCCATGGGCGTTGTCAGGGCAGGTATGTCTTTGGGTCGGGACTGCCTGCGTTTGGCAGCTATTCCTGGACGTTGGGCCTGTTTCTACTGCAAGGCTGCTGCGGCCGAGACCAATGGCTAGGGAAGTAGTATGAGGAGGGTTCCCCGGAAGAGGAAAGTCCTTAGGCCCGGGGTGAGAGGGGCTGCTTCTGAGTTTCCATGGGCGTTGTCAGGGCAGGTATGTCTTTGGGTCGGGACTGCATGCGTTTGGCAGCTATTCCTGGACGTTCGGCCAGTTTGGACTGGAAGGCTGCTGCGGGCGAGCCCAATGGCTAGGGAAGTAGTATGAGGAGTGTTCCCCGGAATAGGAATGTCCTTAGGCGCTGGGTGAGAGGATCTGCTTCTGAGCTTCCATGGGCGTTGTCAGGGCAGGTATGTCTTTGGGTCGGGAGTGCGTGCGTTTCTCAGCTATTCCTGGAGGTTCGGCCTGTTTACTGGAAGGCTGCTCCGGCCGAGCCCATTGGCTAGGGAAGTAGTATGAGGAGGGTTCCCCGGGTGAGGAAAGTCCTTAGGCCGGGGGTGAGAGGGGCTGCTTCTGAGCTTCCATGGGCGTTGTCAGGGCAGGTATGTCTTTGGGTCGGGACTGCCTGCGTTTGGCAGCTATTCCGGGACGTTCGGCCTGTTTGGACTGGAAGGCTGCTGCGGCTGAGCCCAATGGCTAGGGAAGTAGTATGAGGAGGCTTCCCCGAAGAGGAAAGTCCTAAGGCCTGGGGTGAGAGGGGCTGCTTCTGAGCTTCCATGGGCGTTGTCATGGCAGGTATGTCTTTGGGTCGGGACTGCCTGCATTTATCAGCTATTCCTGGACGTTCGGCCTGTTTGGACTGGAAGGCTGCTGCGGGCGAGCCCAATGGCTAGGGAAGTAGTATGAGGAGGGTTTCCCGGAAGAATTAAGTCCTTAGGCCCGGAGTGAGAGGGGCTGCTTCTGAGCTTCCATGGGCGTTGTCAGGGCAGGTATATCTTTGGGTCGGGACAGCCTGCATTTGGTAGCTATTCCTGGACGTTTGGCCTGTTTGGACTGGAAGGCTTCTGCGGCCGAGAACAATGGCTAGGGAAGGAGTATGAGGAGGGTTCCCCGGAAGTTGAAGGTCCTTATGCCCGGGGTGAGAGGGGCTGCTTCTGAGCTTCCATGGGCGTTGTCAGGGCAGGTATGTCTTTGGGTCGGGACAGCATGCGTTTGTCAGCTATTCCTGGACGTTCGGCCTGTTTCTACTGCAAGGCTACTGCGGCCGAGCCCAATGGCTAGCGAAGTAGTATGAGGAGTGTTCCCCTGAAGAGGAAAGTCCTTATGCCCGGGGTGAGAGGGGCTGCTTCTGAGCTTCCATGTGCGTTGTCAGGGCAGGTATGTCTTTGGGTCGGGAGTGCGTGCGTTTGTCAGCTATTCCTGGAGGTTCGGCCTGTTTACTGGAAGGCTGCTCCGGCCGAGCCCATGTTTATGGAAGTAGTATGAGGAGGGTTCCCCGGAAGAGTTAAGTCCTTAGGCCCGGGGTGAGAGGGGCTGCTTCTGAGCTTCCATGGGCGTTGTCAGGGCAGGTATGTCTTTGGGTCGGGACTGCCTGCGTTTGGCAGCTATTCCTGGACGTTCGGCCTGTTTGGTCTGGAAGGCTGCTGCGGCCGAGACCAATGGCTAGGGAAGTAGTATGAGGAGGGTTCCCCGGAAGAATTAAGTCCTTAGGCTCGGGGTGAGAGGGGCTGCTTCTGAGCTTCCATGGGCGTTGTCAGGGCAGGTATGTCTTTGGGTCGGGACTGCCTGCGTTTGGCAGCTATTCCTGGACGTTCGGCATGTTTGGACTGGAAGGCTGCTGCTGGCGAGCCCAATGGCTAGGGAAGTAGTATGAGGAGGGTTCCCCGGAAGAGTTAAGTCCTTAGGCGCTGGGTGAGAGGGGCTGCTTCTGAGCTTCCATGTGCATTGTCAGGGCAGGTATGTCTTTTGTTGGGAGTGCGTGCGTTTGGCAGCTATTCCTGGAGGTTCGGCCTGTTTACTGGAAGGCTGCTCCGGCCGAGCCCATGTTTATGGAAGTAGTATGAGGAGGGTTCCCCGGGTGATTAAAGTCCTTAGGCCCGGTGTGAGAGGGGCTGCTTCTGAGCTTCCATGGGCGTTGTCAGGGCAGGTATGTCTTTGGGTCGGGACTGCCTGCGTTTGGCAGCTGTTCCTGGACGTTCGGCCTGTTTGGTCTGGAAGGCTGCTGCGGCCGAGACCAATGGCTAGGGAAGTAGTATGAGGAGGGTTCCCCGGAAGAATTAAGTCCTTAGGCTCGGGGTGAGAGGGGCTGCTTCTGAGCTTCCATGGGCGTTGTCAGGGCAGGTATGTCTTTGGGTCGGGACTGCCTGCGTTTGGCAGCTATTCCTGGACGTTCGGCCTGATTCTACTGCAAGGCTGCTGCGGCCGACACCAATGGCTAGGGAAGTAGTATGAGGAGGGTTCCCCGGAAGTTGAAAGTCCTTATGCCCGGAGTGAGAGGGGCTGCTTCTGAGCTTCCATGGGCGTTGTCAGGGCAGGTATGTCTTTAGGTCGGGACTCCCTGCGTTTGGCAGCTATTCCTGGACGTTCGGCCTGTTTGGAATGGAAGGTTGCTGCGGCCAAGCCCAATGGCTAGGGAAGTAATATGAGGAGGTTTCCCCGGAAGAGGAAAGTCCTTAGGCGCTGGGTCAGAGGGGCTGCTTCTGAGCTCCATGGGCGTTGTCAGGGCAGGTATGTCTTTGGGTCGGGACTGCCTGCGTTTGGCAGCTATTCCTGGACGTTGGGCCTGTTTCTACTGCAAGGCTGCTGCGGCCGAGACCAATGGCTAGGGAAGTAGTATGAGGAGGGTTCCCCGGAAGAATTAAGTCCTTAGGCCCGGGGTTAGAGGGGATGCTTCTGAGCTTCCATGGGCGTTGTCAGGGCAGGTATGTCTTTGGGTCGGGACTGCCTGCGTTTGGCAGGTATTCCTGGAAGTTCGGCCTGTTTCTACTGCAAGGCTGCTGCCGCCGAGACCAATGGCTAGGGAAGTAATATGAGGAGGGTTCCCCGGAAGTTGAAAGTCCTTATGCCTGGGGTGAGAGGGGCTGCTTGTGAGCTTCCATGGGCGTTGTCAGGGCAGGTATGTCTTTGGGTCGGGACTGCCTGCGTTTGGCAGCTATTCCTGGACGTTCGGCCTGTTTGGACTTGAAGGCTGCTGCGGCTGAGACCAATGGCTAGGGAAGTAGTATGAGGAGGGTTCCCCGGAAGAGGAAAGTCCTTAGGCCCCGGTGAGAGGGGCTGTTTCTGAGCTTCCATGGGCGTTGTCAGGGCAGGTATGTCTTTGGGTCGGGACTCCCTGCATTTGGCAGCTATTCCTGGACGTTCTGCCTGTTTGGACTGGAAGGCTGCTGTGGGCGAGCCCAATGGCTAGGGAAGTAGTATGAGGAGGGTTCCCCGGAAGTGTTAAGTCCTTAGGCGCTGGGTTAGAGGGGCTGCTTCTGAACTTCCATGGTCGTGTTCAGGGCAGGTATGTCTTTGGGTCGGGACTGCCTTCGTTTGGCAGGTATTCCTCGACGTTCGGCCTGTTTCTACGGCAAGGCTGCTGCGGCGGAGCCCAATGGCTAGGGAAGTAGTATGAGGAGGTTTCCCCGGAAGAGGAAAGTCCTTAGGCCCGGGGTGAGAGGGGCTGCTTCTGAGCTTCCATGGGCGTTGTCAGGGCAGGTATGTCTTTGGGTCGGGACTGCTTGCGTTTGGCAGCTATTCCTGGACGTTCGGCCTGTTTGGACTGGAAGGCTGCTGCGGCTGAGCCCAATGGCTAGGGAAGTAGTATGAGGAGGGTTCCCCGGAAGAGTTAATTCCTTAGTCCGAAGGTTAGAGGGGCTGCTTCTGAGCTTCCATGGGCGTTGTCAGGGCAGGTATGTATTTGGGTCGGGACTGCTTGCGTTTGGCAGCTATTCCTCGACGTTCGGCATGTTTGGACTGGAAGGCTGCTGTGGGCGAGCCCAATGGCTAGGGAAGTAGTATGAGGAGGGTTCCCCGGAAGAGTTAAGTCCTTAGGCGCTGGGTGAGAGGGGCTGCTTCTGAGCTTCCATGTGCATTGTCAGAACAGGTCTGTCTTTGGGTTGGGAGTGCGTGCGTTTGTCAGCTATTCCTGGAGGTTCGGCCTCTTTACTGGAAGGCTGCTCCGGCCGAGCCCATGTTTATGGAAGTAGTATGAGGAGGGTTCCCCGGAAGAGTTAAGTCCTTAGGCCCGGGGTTAGAGGGGATGCTTCTGAGTATCCATGGGCTTTGTCAGGGCAGGTATGTCTTTGGGTCGGGACTGCCTGCGTTTGGCAGCTATTTTTGGACGTTCGGCCTGTTTCTACTGCAAGGATGCTGCGGCCGACACCAATGGCTAGGGAAGTAGTATGAGGAGGGTTCCCCGGGTGATTAAAGTCCTTAGGCCCGGTGTGAGAGGGGCTGCTTCTGAGCTTCCATGGGCGTTGTCAGGGCAGGTATGTCTTTGGGTCGGGACTGCCTGCGTTTGGCAGCCATTCCTGGACGTTCGGCCTGTTTGGTCTGGAAGGCTGCTGCGGCCGAGACCAATGGCTAGGGAAGTAGTATGAGGAGGGTTCCCCGGAAGAATTAAGTCCTTAGGCTCGGGGTGAGAGGGGCTGCTTCTGAGCTTCCATGGGCGTTGTCAGGGCAGGTATGTCTTTGGGTCGGGACTGCCTGCGTTTGGCAGCTATTCCTGGACGTTCGGCCTGATTCTACTGCAAGGCTGCTGCGGCCGACACCAATGGCTAGGGAAGTAGTATGAGGAGGGTTCCCCGGAAGTTGAAAGTCCTAATGCCCGGAGTGAGAGGGGATGCTTCTGAGCTTCCATGGGCGTTGTCAGGGCAGGTATGTCTTTGGGTCGGGACTCCCTGCGTTTGGCAGCTATTCCTGGACGTTCGGCCTGTTTGGAATGGAAGGCTGCTGCGGCCAAGCCCAATGGCTAGGGAAGTAATATGAGGAGGTTTCCCCGGAAGAGGAAAGTCCTTAGGCGCTGGGTCAGAGGGGCTGCTTCTGAGCTCCATGGGCGTTGTCAGGGCAGGTATGTCTTTGGGTCGGGACTGCCTGCGTTTGGCAGCTATTCCTGGACGTTGGGCCTGTTTCTACTGCAAGGCTGCTGCGGCCGAGACCAATGGCTAGGGAAGTAGTATGAGGAGGGTTCCCCGGAAGAGGAAAGTCCTTAGGCCCGGGGTGAGAGGGGCTGCTTCTGAGCTTCCATGGGCGTTGTCAGGGCAGGTATGTCTTTGGGTCGGGACTGCATGCGTTTGGCAGCTATTCCTGGACGTTCGGCCAGTTTGGACTGGAAGGCTGCTGCGGACGAGCCCAATGGCAAGGGAAGTAGTATGAGGAGGGTTCCCCGGAATAGGAATGTCCTTAGGCGCTGGGTGAGAGGAGCTGCTTCTGAGCTTCCATGGGCGTTGTCAGGGCAGGTATGTCTTTGGGTCGGGAGTGCGTGCGTTTCTCAGCTATTCCTGGAGGTTCGGCCTGTTTACTGGAAGGCTGCTCCCGCCGAGCCCAATGGCTAGGGAAGTAGTATGAGGAGGGTTCCCCGGGTGAGGAAAGTCCTTAGGCCGGGGGTGAGAGGGGCTGCTTCTGAGCTTCCATGGGCGTTGTTAGGGCAGGTAAGTCTTTGGGTCGGGACTGCCTGCGTTTGGCAGCTATTCCTGGACGTTCGGCCTGTTTGGACTGGAAGGCTGCTGCGGCTGAGCCCAATGGCTAGGGAAGTAGTATGAGGAGGCTTCCCCGAAGAGGAAATTCCTAAGGCCTGTGGTGAGAGGGGCTGCTTCTGAGCTTCCATGGGCGTTGTCAGGGCAGGTATGTCTTTGGGTCGGGACTCCCTGCATTTATCAGCTATTCCTGGACGTTCGGCCTGTTTGGACTGGAAGGCTTCTGCGGCCGAGAACAATGGCTAGGGAAGGAGTATGAGGAGGGTTCCCCGGAAGTTGAAGGTCCTTATGCCCGGGGTGAGAGGGGCTGCTTCTGAGCTTCCATGGGTGTTGTCAGGGCAGGTATGTCTTTGGGTCGGGACAGCATGCGTTTGTCAGCTATTCCTGGACGTTCGGCCTGTTTCTACTGCAAGGCTGCTGCGGCCGAGCCCAATGGCTAGCGAAGTAGTATGAGGAGGGTTCCCCGTAAGAGGAAAGACCTTAGGCCCGGGGTGAGAGGGGCTGCTTCTGAGTTTCCATGGGCGTTGTCAGGGCAGTTATATCTTTGGGTCGGGACTCCCTGCGTTTGGCAGGTATTCCTGGACGTTCGGCCTGTTGGGCCTGGAAGGCTGCTGCGGGCGAGCCCAATGGCTAGGGAAGTAGTATGAGGAGTGTTCCCCTGAAGAGGAAAGTCCTTAGGCCCGGGGTGAGAGGGGCTACTTCTGAGCTTCCATGGGCGTTGTCAGGGCAGGTATGTCTTTTGGTCGGGACTCCCTGCATTGGGCAGGTATTCCTGGACGTTCGGCCTGTTTCGACTGGAAGGCTGCTGCGGCCGAGCCCAATGGCTAGGGAAGTAGTATGAGGAGGTTTCCCCGAAGAGGAAAGTCCTTAGGCCCGGGGTGAGAGGGGCTGCTTCTGAGCTTCCATGGGCTTTGTCAGGGCAGGTATGTCTTTGGGTCGGGACTGCCTGCGTTTGGCAGCTATTCCAGGACGTTTGGCCTGTTTGCACTGGAAAGCAGCTCCCGCAGAGACCAATTGCTAGGGAAGTAGTTTGAGGAGGGTTCCCCGGAAGAGGAAAGACCTTAGGCGCTGGGTGAGAGGGGCTGCTTCTGAGCTTCCATGGGCATTGTCAGGGCAGGTATGTATTTGGGTTGGGACTGCCTGCGTTTGGCAGCTATTCCTGGACGTTTGGCCTGTTTGGATTGGAAGGCTGCTGCGGCCGAGCCCAATGGCTAGGGAAGTAGTATGAGGAGGGTTCCCCGGAACAGGAATGTCCTTAGGGAGGGGTGAGAGGGGCTGCTTCTGAGCTACCATGGGCGTTGTCAGGGCAGGTATGTCTTTGGGTCGGGACTGCCTGCGTTTGGCAGCTATTCCTGGACGTTCGGCCTGTTTCTACTGCAAGACTGCTGCGGCCGAGCCCAATGGCTAGGGAAGTATTATGAGGAGTGTTCCCCGGAAGAGGAAAGTCCTTAGGCCCGGGGGGAGAGGGGCTGCTTCTGAGCTTCCATGGGCTTTGTCAGGGCAGGTATGTCTTTGAGTCGGGACTGCCTGCCTTTGGCAGCTATTACTGGACGATCAGCCTGTTTGGACTGGAAGGCTGCTGCGGCCGAGCCCAATGGCAAGGGAAGTAGTATGAGGAGGGTTCCCCGCAAGATTAAAGTCCTTAGGGCCGGGGTGAGAGGGGGTGCTTCTGAGCTTCCATGGGCGTTGTCAGGGCAGGTATGTCTTTGGGTCGGGACTCCCTGCATTTGGCAGCTATTCTTGGACGTTCGGCCTGTTTGGACTGGAAGGCTGCTGCGGCCTAGCCCAATGGCTAGGGAAGTAGTATGAGGAGGGTTCCCCGGAAGAGTTAAGTCCTTAGGCGCTGGGTTAGAGGGGCTGCTTCTGAGCTTCCATGGGCGTTGTCAGTGCAGGTATGTCTTTGGGTCGGGACTGCCTGCGTTTGGCAGCTATTCCTGGACGTTCGGCCTGTTTCTACTGCAAGACTGCTGCGGCCGAGCCCAATGGCTAGGGAAGTAGTATGAGGAGGTTTCCCCGGAAGAGGAAAGTCCTTATGCCCGGGGTGAGAGGGGCTGCTTCTGAGCTTCCATGGGCGTTGTCAGGGCAGGTATGTCTTTGAGTCGGGACTGCCTGCCTTTGGCATCTATTCCTGGAAGTTCGGCCTGTTTGGACTGGAAGGCTGCTGCGGCGGAGCCCAATGGCTAGGGAAGTAGTATGAGGTGGGTTCCCCTGAAGAGGAAAGTCCTTAGGCCCGGGGTGAGAGGGGGTGCTTCTGAGCTTTCATGGGCGTTGTCAGGGCAGGTATGTCTTTGGTGCGGAAATGACTGCGTTTGGCAGCTTTTCCTGGACGTTCGGCCTGTTTGGATTGGAAGGCTGCTGCGGCCGAGCCCAAAGGCTAGGGAAGTAGTATGAGGAGGCTTCCCCGGAAGAGGAAAGACCTCTAGGCCCTGGGTGAGACGTGCTGCTTTTGATTTCCATGGGTGTTGTCTGGGCAGGTATGTTTTTGGGTCGGGATTGCCTGCGTTTGGCAGCTTTTCTTGGAAGTTTGGCGTGTTTGGACTGGAAGACTGCTGCGGCCGAGCCCAATGGCTAGGGAAATAGTATGAGGAGGGTTCCCAGCAAGAGGAATGTTCTTAGGCCCAGGGTGAGAGGGGCTGCTTCTGAGCTTCCATGGGCGTTGTCAGGGCAGGTATGTTTTTGGGTCGGGACTGCCTGCGTTTGGCATCTATTCCTGGACGTTCGGCCTGTTTCGACTGGAAGGCTGCTGCGGCCGAGCCCAATGGCTAGGGAAGTAGTATGAGGAGTGTTCCCCGCAATAAGAATGTCCTTAGGCCCGGGGTGAGAGGGGCTGCTTCTAACCTTCCATGGGCGTTGTCAGGGCAGGTATGTCTTTGGGTCGGAACTGCCTGCGTTTGGCAGCTTTTCCTGGACGTTTGGCCTGTTTGGACTGGAAGGATGCTGCGGCCGAGCCCAATGGCTAGGGAAGTAGTATGAGGAGGGTTCCCCGGAAGAGGAAAGACCTTAGGCCCGGGGTGAGAGGGGCTGCTTCTGAGCTTCCATGGGCATTGTCAGGGCAGTTATGTCTTTGGGTTGGGACTGCCTGCGTTTGGCAGCTATTCCTGGACGTTCGGCCTGTTTGGACTGGAAGGCTGCTGTGGCCGAGCCCAATGGCTAGGGAAGTAGTATGAGGAGGTTTCCCCGGAAGAGGAAAGTCCTTAGGCCCAGGGTGAGAGGGGCTGCTTCTGAGCATCCATGGGCGTTGTCAGGGCAGGTATGTCTTTGGGTCGGGACTGCCTGCGTTTGGCAGCTATTCCTGGACGTTCGGCCTGTTTGGACTGGAAGGCTGCTGCGGCTGAGCCCAATGGCTAGGGAAGTAGTATGAGGAGTGTTCCCCGGAAGAGTTAAGTCCTTAGGCGCTGGGTGAGAGGGGCTGCTTCTGAGCTTCCATGTGCGTTGTCAGGGCAGGTATGTCTTTGGGTCGGGAGTGCGTGCGTTTGTCAGCTATTCCTGGACGTTCGGCCTGTTTCTACGGCAAGGCTGCTGCGGCCGAGCCCAATGGCTAGGGAAGTAGTATGAGGAGGGTTCCCCGGAAGAGTTAAGTCCTTAGGCCCGGGGTTAGAGGGCCTGCTTCTGAGCTTCCATGGGCGTTGTCAGGGCAGGTATGTCTTTGGGTCGGGACTGCCTGCGTTTCGCAGCTATTCCTGGACGTTTTGCCTGTTTGGACTGGAAGGCTGCTGCGTCCGAGCCCAATGGCTAGGGAAGTAGTATGAGGAGTGTTCCCCGGGAGAGGTAAGTCCTTAGGTGCTGCGTGAGAGGGGCTGCTTCTGAGCTTCCATGGTCGTGTTCAGGGCAGGTATGTCTTTGAGTCGGGACTGCCTGCGTTTGGCAGCTATTCCTGGACGTTCGGCCTGTTTCTACGGCAAGGCTGCTGCGGCCGAGCCCAATGGCTAGGGAAGTATTATGAGGAGGGTTCCCAGCAAGAGGAATGTCCTTAGGCCCGGGGTGAGAGGGGCTGCTTCTGAGCTTCCATGGGCGTTCTCAGGGCAGGTATGTCTTTGGTTCGGGACTGCCTGCGTTTGGCAGCTATTCCTGGACGTTCGGCTTGTTTGTACTGGAAGGCTGCTGCGGCTGAGACCAATGGCTAGGGAAGTAGTATGAGGAGGGTTCCTCGGAAGAGGAAAGTCCTTAGTCCCCGGTGAGAGGGGCTGCTTCTGAGCTTCCATGGGCGTTGTCAGGGCAGGTATGTCTTTGGGTCGGGACTCCCTGCATTTGGCAGCTATTCCTGGACTTTCGGCCTGTTTGGACTGGAAGGCTGCTGCGGCCGAGACCAATGGCTAGGGAAGTAGTATGAGGAGGGTTCCCCGGAAGAGTTAAGTCCTTAGGCGCTGGGTTAGAGGGGCTGCTTCTGAACTTCCGTGGTCGTTGTCAGGGCAGGTATGTCTTTGGGTCGGGACTGCCTGCGTTTGGCAGGTATTCCTCGACGTTCGGCCTGTTTCTACGGCAAGGCTGCTGCGGCGGAGCCCAATGGCTAGGGAAGTAGTATGAGGAGGGTTCCCCGGAAGAGGAATGTCCTTAGGCACGGGGTGAGAGGGGCTGCTTCTGACCTTCCATGGGCGTTGCCAGGGCAGGTATGTCTTTGGGTCGGGACTGCCTGCGTTTGGCAGCTATTCCTGGACGTTCGGACTGTTTCTACTGCAAGGCTGCTGCGGCCGTGACCAATGGCTAGGGAAGTAGTATGAGGAGGGTTCCCCGGAATAGGAATGTCCTTAGGCCCGGGGTGAGAGGGGCTGCTTCTGAGCTTCCATGGTCGAGTTCAGGGCAGGTATATCTTTGGGTCGGGACTGCCTGCGTTTGGCAGCTATTCCTGGACGTTCGGCCTGTTTGGACTGGAAGGCTGCTGCGGCCGAGCCCAATGGCTAGGGAAGTAGTATGAGGAGGGTTCCCCGGAAGAGGAAAGTCCTTAGTCCTGGTGTGAGAGGGGCTGATACTCAGCTTCCATGGGCGTTGTCAGGGCAGGTATGTCTTTGGGTCGGGACTCCCTGCGTTTGGCAGCTATTCCTGGACGTTCGGCCTGTTTGGACTGGAAGGCTGCTGCGGCTGAGCCCAATGGCTAGGGAAGTAGTATGAGGAGGGTTCCCCGGAAGAGTTAAGTCCTTAGGCCCAAGGTTAGAGGGGCTGCTTCTGAGCTTCCATGGGCGTTGTCAGGGCAGGTATGTCTTTGGGTCGGGACTGCCTGCGTTTGGCAGCTATTCCTGGACGTTCGGCCTGTTTGGACTGGAAGGCTGCTGTGGCCGTGCCCAATGGCTAAGAAAGTAGTATGAGGAGGGTTCCCCGGAAGAGTTAAGTCCTTAGGCGCTGGGTTAGAGGGGCTGCTTCTGAACTTCCATGGTCGTGTTCAGGGCAGGTATGTCTTTGGGTCGGGACTGCCTTCGTTTGGCAGGTATTCCTCGACGTTCGGCCTGTTTCTACGGCAAGGCTGCTGCGGCGGAGCCCAATGGCTAGGGAAGTAGTATGAGGAGGTTTCCCCGGAAGAGGAAAGTCCTTAGGCCATGGGTGAGAGGGGCTGCTTCTGAGCTTCCATGGGCGTTGTCAGGGCAGGTATGTCTTTGGGTCGGGAGTGCGTGCGTTTGTCAGCTATTCCTGGAGGTTCGGCCTGTTTACTGGAAGGCTGCTCCGGCCGAGCCCATGTTTATGGAAGTAGTATGAGGAGGGTTCCCCGGAAGAGTTAAGTCCTTAGGCCCGGGGTTAGAGGGGATGCTTCTGAGTATCCATGGGCTTTGTCAGGGCAGGTATGTCTTTGGGTCGGGACTGCCTGCGTTTGGCAGCTATTCCTGGACGTTCGGCCTGTTTCTACTGCAAGGATGCTGCGGCCGACACCAATGGCTAGGGAAGTAGTATGAGGAGGGTTCCCCGGGTGATTAAAGTCCTTAGGCCCGGGGTGAGAGGGGCTGCTTCTGAGCTTCCATGGGCGTTGTCAGGGCAGGTATGTCTTTGGGTCGGGACTGCCTGCGTTTGGCAGCTATTCCTGGACGTTCGGCCTGTTTGGTCTGGAAGGCTGCTCCGGCCGAGACCAATGGCTAGGGAAGTAGTATGAGGAGGGTTCCCCGGAAGAATTAAGTCCTTAGGCCCGGGGTGAGAGGGGCTGCTTCTGAGCTTCCATGGGCGTTGTCAGGGCAGGTATGTCTTTGGGTCGGGACTGCCTGCGTTTGGCAGGTATTCCTGGACGTTCGGCCTGATTCTACTGCAAGGCTGCTGCGGCCGACACCAATGGCTAGGGAAGTAGTATGAGGAGGGTTCCCCGGAAGTTGAAAGTCCTTATGCCCGGGGTTAGAGGGGCTGCTTCTGAGCTTCCATGGGCGTTGTCAGGGCAGGTATGTCTTTGGGTCGGGACTCCCTGCGTTTGGCAGCTATTCCTGGACGTTCGGCCTGTTTGGAATGGAAGGCTGCTGCGGCCAAGCCCAATGGCTAGGGAAGTAATATGAGGAGGTTTCCCCGGAAGAGGAAAGTCCTTAGGCGCTGGGTGAAAGGGGCTGCTTCTGAGCTTCCATGGGTGTTGTCAGGGCAGGTATGTCTTTGGGTCGGGACTGCCTGCGTATGGCAGCTATTCCTGGAGGTTCGGCCTGTTTGGACTGGATGGCTGCTGCGGCCGAGCCCAATGGCTAGGGAAGTAGTATGAGGAGGCTTCCCCGAAGAGGAAAGTCCTAAGGCCCGGGGTGAGAGGGGCTGCTTCTGAGCTTCCATGGGCGTTGTCAGGGCAGGTATGTCTTTGGGTCGGGACTGCCTGCGTTTATCAGCTATTCCTGGACGTTCGGCCTGTTTGGACTGGAAGGCTGCTGCGGCCGAGCCCAATGGCTAGGGATGTAGTATGAGGAGGGTTCCCCGGAAGTTGAAGGTCCTTATGCCCGGGGTGAGAGGGGCTGCTTCTGAGCTTCCATGGGCGTTGTCAGGGCAGGTATGTCTTTGGGTCGGGACAGCATGCGTTTGTCAGCTATTCCTGGACGTTCGGCCTGTTTCTACTGCAAGGCTGCTGCGGCCGAGCCCAATGGCTAGCGAAGTAGTATGAGGAGGGTTCCCCGGAAGAGGAAAGACCTTAGGCCCGGGGTGAGAGGGGCTGCTTCTGAGTTTCCATGGGCGTTGTCAGGGCAGTTATGTCTTTGGGTCGGGACTCCCTGCGTTTGGCAGGTATTCCTGGACGTTCGGCCTGTTTGGACTGGAAGGCTGCTGCGGGCGATCCCAATGGCTAGGGAAGTAGTATCAGGAGTGTTCCCCGGAAGAGAAATGTCCTTAGGCCCGGGGTGAGAGGGGCTGCTTCTGAGCTTCCATGGGCGTTGTCAGGGCAGGTATGTCTTTGGGTCGGGACTGCCTGCGTTTGGCAGCCATTCCTGGACGTTCGGCCTGTTTGGACTGGAAGGCTGCTGCGGCCGAGCCCAATGGTAGGGAAGTAGTATGAGGAGTGTTCCCCGGAAGAGGAAAGTCATTATACCCGTTGTGAGAGGGGCTGCTTCTGTGCTTCCATGGGCGTTGTCAGGGCAGGTATGTCTTTGGGTCGGGACTCCCTGCGTTGGGCAGCTATTCCTGGACGTTCGGCCTGTTTGGACTGGAAGGCTGCTGCGGCCGAGCCCAATGGCTAGGGAAGTAGTATGAGGAGGTTTCCCCGAAGAGGAAAGTCCTTAGGCCCGGGGTGAGAGGCGCTGCTTCTGAGCTTCCATGGGCGTTGTCGGGGCAGGTATGTCTTTGGGTCGGGACTGCCTGCGTTTGGCAGCTATTCCTGGACGTTCGGCCTGTTTGGACTGGAAGGCTGCTGCGGCCGAGCCCAATGGCTAGGGAAGTAATATGAGGAGGGTTCCCCGGAAGAGGAAAGTCCTTATGCCCGGGGTGAGAGGGGCTGCTTCTGAGCTTCCATGGGCGTTGTCAGGGCAGGTATGTCTTTGGGTCGGGACTGCCCGCGTTTGGCAGATATTCCTGGACGTTTGGCCTGTTTGGACTGGAAGGCCGCTGCGGCTGAGCCCAATGCCTAGCGAAGTAGTTTGAGGAGGGTTCCCCAGAAGAGGAAAGACCTTAGGCGCTGGGTTAGAGGGGCTGCTTCTGAGCTTCCATGGGCGATGTCAGGGCAGGTATGTCTTTGGGTCGGGACTGCCTGCGTTTGGCAGCTATTCCTGGACGTTCGGCCTGTTTACTGGAAGGCTGCTGCGGCCGAGCCCAATGGCTAGGGAAGTAGTATGAGGAGGGTTCCCCGGAAGAGGAAAGTCCTTAGGCCTGGTGTGAGAGCGGCTGCTTCTGAGCTTCCATGGGCGTTGTCAGGGCAGGTATCTCTTTGGGTCGGGACTCCCTGCATTGGGCAGGTATTCCTGGACGTTCGGCCTGTTTGGACTGGAAGGCTGCTGCGGACGAGCCCAATGGCTAGGGATGTAGTATGAGGAGGTTTCTCCGAAGAGTTAAGTCCTTAGGCCTGGGGTGAGAGGGGCTGCTTCTGAGCTTCCATGGGCGTTGTCAGGGCAGGTATGTCTTTGGGTCGGGACTCCCTGCATTTGGCAGCTATTCCTGGACGTTCGGCCTGTTTACTGGAAGGCTGCTGCGGCGGAGCCCAATGGCTAGGGAAGTAGTATGAGGAGGGTTCCCCGGAAGAGGAATGTCCTTAGGCCCG
>BSDF01000093.1:0-72184 GCA_027925045.1 Hypotaenidia okinawae | reverse complement strand
GGTGGGATAAGGACAGAAAGGGTCTCTGGGGCAGAGAACCAAGCCGCCACTCACCTTTTCGGGCCCATGCAAGAACTCGTTCAGGGCCTGAGGGTCGCTGCAAGACACAGAAGCGGGAGGAAAAGGGTTGAGGGGGACACGAGGCGCACGCCGCGCCGGCAGCATCGCGCCCGCTGCTAATGAAGCTCCCTTGGCTAATGGAACCCGAGGGCGTCGGCAGGTTGGGAAGCCAGCGGCTCTGTCGCAGGCCTGAGGTGTGGCGGGGAAGGTCAATGCTCTGCCCAGCGCTGCCGTCGCCTCCCTCTTCCCAGGGAGCTCCGGCCATCGACTCTGAGGGAAAAGGAGGCGGCAACAAGTGCCAAACCTCCTGCGGGACAGCCCGGAGCCCTCTGAGGGATGCCACCCATCCATCAGGAAGGGTTTGTAGGGCTGGGACCCCTTTGGAACGCGCCTCGCAGGATCTCTGGCTCCGGGAGACCTAACGCTGCGCCGGGGAAGCGGCAGAACCCCCTTCCCAGCCTCCCGCCTTCCTGAAACCATGGCGTTTCGCTTACCAAAGGACATCCAGCAGGCACCGGGCGTCTCCATCATCCATGTCAACTGCAAAGAGAAGGGGGGGGGGTTACAGTCAGGAGAGCAGAGGGGCTGGCAGCCCCTGAGCATCCTCCCCATGATGATGATGATGATGGTGGGGATGGACACCCACTGGTCAAGAGGGAAGTCAACCGGCTGCCAGAGAGCCAAGTCCGGATTAAAACTGTCCCGATTTAGTCGTTTTTGTCCCTAAAGTTCTGCTGCAGCACAAGGGATCGGGAAGAGATTGGGACGTTGAGGAATTTTCCACCACTGAACCTGAGATGTGGCACAGGGCAGGGCTGGGATGCAGAGGGAGGTCATAGGGAGAATGCAGGGGTTGGTTTAGGGTTTCCCTACTTTTCCTCAGATCCCAGTCGGGTCCCGTTGGGGTTTGGTGGGTCACAACTCCCAAAGGAGAGTTGGGGAATGAAAATTGGGAGCAGGAGAGCAATAAAAGGAGGGGAAAAGGAAAAAAAGAGTGAGAGAAGAAGTTGGCGACCTGGGCAGATGATAAGGAGAAGCTCGGCAGTGGACAAACACCTTCCCTGGGTCGGAGATTAAGGATTCCAGGACCTGGCTTGGGAAGCTGTCTGTCAGCTGCAATTCTTCTCAGGATCCACAAATGACTGGCCTGTGTCAGGCAAGTGAGGCTCGACAAATGTAACGGAGCAGCTCCCAAAGAGGAGATGGAGGGAGAGAACCCCCGCATCGGGAAGCGTATCCAAAGGCACCAGCACTGGCACTGCTGGTACCCAACGGCACCAGCACTGGCACTGCTGGTACCCAACGGCACCAGCACTGGCTTCTACTGGCTTCTACCTGCAAAGGATGCTGGGAAGAAACTGGCCATCCCCCGGGCCAGCCCGTCGCCATGGGGACAGGAACACAGGTGATGTCACACACGGCCAGGCGGGTCGGGGGGAAAGAGACGGGCTGGGGGAATCTCAAATCCTTCCAAAAAAGCAAGGAGTTCAAACTCACCGAGGGTGACAGATGCGCTTCGGGCTGGGAACGCCACTGCTCCGAGGGGAAGGGAGCCGCTTTCCTCCTCCCTGGCCGAAGTCTGGCGAGTGTTGGGGGAGCGGGATGAGGAGACAAGGACATCTGGGGAATGGGAGAAGAATTCCTAGGCCCTGGATCTGTCCCCAACCCCTGACCTCATCCTGGCACTCAACGCTCCAGCGCTTTTCCAGCCAAACCATCTTGAACCCGCTTGGCTCTTCAAGCGGCAGAACACGCGGTGACGTCGTCGCAGTCACCTCACCTCAGGGCAAAGAGTTTTCCCTTCCTGATGGCAAAATGAGGGGGGAGGGAGGGGAGGAAAAATCCCACCCCAACCCACCCCAAACCCCCGACCCATGGTGTTGCCATCCCATGATCGTTTCCATTTTCCCTCGATGTTAAAAAACACCTCGACAGGGGCCCAGAAACCCACGGAGGAAAAGGAGGGGGGTAGGGGAGGGGGTGGGAAGGCAGCGAGAAATCATCGCTCCTCACAGCACGATCCAGAACTTTTCCAGGCTGGAAGATGGTGTTTCCCAGCCCCATTATACACTAGATGGGATGGGATTGCAGGGGAGGGGATGGGATGGGATGGGGATGGGATGGTTTTGGGATGGGATGGGGATGGGATGGGATGGAATGGGATGGGTTTGGGATGGGGAGGAGAATGGGGATGGGGATGGGATGGGATGGGATGGGAATGGGGATGGGGATGGGATGGGGATGGGATGGGATGGGGATGGGGATGGGGATGGGCATGGAATGAGATGGGATGGGAGGGGATGGGGATGGGATGGGATGGGATGGGGGTTTTCCCCATTTTGTCATTGGCAAGACAAGAGGAACAGATTTTTGGCCTAAGCCCTGTTTCAAGTGAGAGGGGAACAGCTGTCACACTTGAACGAGTGTTGCAGTTACTTGCAGAATTACATGGTATCTCTAGGAAAACAATGGACACAAATGAAGCCAAGTGCTTTAGGGACCAGGGCCAGAGGGCTAAAGGTACCAGAGCTTGTTACAGTCACCCTAATAAAATAGCTGAACTTCTAGGGGATTTTGGTTTTCGTTTAGAAAATGATTTTGATTTTAAAGGAGTTATAGCAGCTGTGAGAATATACAGCATGCTGAGGCTTCTGGGGACAAGGCGGTGTGTGCAGGCTGTCCCTCTGTCCCTCTTGGGCCGAGGCAGCCCCAGGACACAGCCATGGGGCCTGTGGGGGCAGGTGTCCCCACATGGAGCCTTGGCAGGAATGAGTATCCTGGGGCACTGAACAGGTTGTAGGCCTGAGGCTGCCAGGCGGCCATGGTGATTCCTGGGGGATGATGGGAGCTGTAGGCCCGAGGCTGCCGGGCGGCCATGGGGCCTGGACTGGCCCAGACTCTGCTCCAGCTGCCGCCAAGCTGAGGTGAGGCCCGGGGTCCCCGTGAGGCGCGGGGGGTTCTCCTGCCTGCTCACTGCACAGGGATGTGGGGGGAGCTCCTCGCATGGGCAGATCCAGGCAGCCGGGGGAGATTCCTGTCGGGAGCTGCCTGGCAGAGCTGAACCCCCTTGGCCAGGGGTTTCAGGCCCAGTCAGCCCGGCCGGGGGCTGGCAGGCAGAAGGCAGCGCTTCACTGCAGCCCTTGCTCTGAGGGCCATGGAAATCAGCATGGGAAGTGTTTGTGAGACAGGCATCAGCCTGGCTCCTTTGGCTCTGCTGCCTCACAGCAGGAATGCAGCACAACACTGAAATAAGGACTATGATTTTGTTTCCCTAAAACATGACGCCTCCTGTAAAATGAGCTCCATTTTTCTCTGCTGGAGCTCCCAGTTGGGAACTTTATCAGGGTTTGTTACCTACCTGGTAAAGTCTGAAGCTGGGTCACTGCAGGGAGAAGTTATTCCCGAAAGGCTGTTGGCAAGAAAATGCCTGGCTGGATAAAGACTAGAATGAGGTTTGTCTGCAAAGAGCCATTTCTCAACCAAACAATTGCTGGAGCTGCTCAAGGGAGGAGGGTATGTGAGAGACCTCTGCTGTTTGTGACCTCTAGTTCCTGGGGATGCTGGTTTCCTCCTGGGAGCGAAGTTTCTCAGCCCCCAGAGTTTCCCCCTTTGCAGGCTGGGCTCAAACAGGCATTTGCAGCTCTTGGGGTTGGGTTTGTACTGTCCGTGTCTCAGGACGGGCTCCCGTCAATCCCCAGAGGCCTTGGAGTTCCCTGCTGCTGCAGCATCTCCCCGCCATTAAATCTGGGTGAACAGTGTTTGTTTCACCTGAACTCTGTCTGTTGGCACGGCCCCCTTCCCTGTCCTGTCACCCGTGCCCCCTGGGTCAGCCTTAGAACCCGACACAGCCTGAAATGAACCCTGCCTCGTGGCATCGTCCAGCTTTTTTAGCTTCTCCTTAGACTTTGACTTTCTCCGTGCTGGCTTGTTTGTGATCTGCAAAGCAGGGAACAGCTTTACAAGCACTCTGCTTTTAGTCCCCTGTCCCTGTGAAAGGGGAGGAATGAGGGTGAGATGATGTTCTGGGAAGCTGTCAGATGACCCTGTTGGCCCTTGTCCTCAAAAAGCCTTTTCCCCCACCCTTTGCCAGGGGCAGTGTGCTCTCTTGTGTTTGCTTCTCTCCAGCCCTGAGGAAACCTCTTTGGAAGGCAGACCGAGTGTGTGCCAGCTTTCCCAGAGGAGCGGTGCTTGGAGAAGTTTTTCCTCTTCTCCCTGTCCTGGTTTCCTTAGAGGCAGAATGCCTCACTTCATCCTGTGCTTTCCAGCTGGGTCATGGAAATGTCCTATTGAACAGTCCTGTGAAGGAGGCAACAAATAAGCCGTGTTCTGCCAGCGAGTTCCTCTGTGCCCTTAGCGACAGGAACAAGCATCAGCGCTGGCTGAGCTGCCTGGGTGCTGAGCCGGTCAGTGTGCTGAGCCTGGAACTCGGCAAGTCTTCCCTGAAGTCACCTGGCTGTGGCTGTTCTTTGTTCCGAGTGACGTGGCAGGGCATGTGTGGAAAGGTGTGTGGGGAACATCAAGAATACCTATGGCCTTGCAGGGCCCAGGTCTTGCATAGGACAGTGCAACCTGTGCAGCTCCTGCTGCTTTCTTGGAGGGATTGCAGTCTGCGTTGGAGCCACAGAGGAACTAGTGCCTGTTGAGAGCTACAGCCTTGTTGTGCCTTGTGGGGAGGAATTGCTGTCTCCTGCAGAGAGTGAGGCGTGAGCGGATTGCTGTGTCTGATGGATGCAGATGGGGATAGTTATTTCAATGTAAATTTGACCAGAAAAGGGCTGAGGAATCATTTGCAAAGCTTTACTTTATTCTTGGAGTGTAGTAGGGGCCCTCTCTGCCTTCGGACCCCCTGTGGTGTGGGGACCCCGCTGGCTGCCGCCCTTCTGGCTCGGCCCTCTTGGGTGGGAGCCCGTGGCCACCCCTGTTGCGGACCCTCTGGGTGGGGGCCTCGGCGGCGGTTCTGCTCTTGCCTGGGGGATTCCTCTGGTGTGGGGGCCATGGCAGGTACTTCCCACTGGCTTCGGGCCCCGGCGGCTGCCGCCCCTCTGGTTTCGGGCACCCTCTGGCTTGGGGGCACCTGGGGATGCAGCCCCTCTTGCTTCGGGCCCCCTCAGTCGTGGAGGCCCCGGCAGCTGCCGCTTCTCTGGCTCTGGGAACCCTGTGGTGTGTGAGACCCTGGGGCAGATGCCCCTCTGGCTCTGGGATCCCTGTGGTGTGGGGACACCGGTGTCTGCCGCCCCATTTTCTACTCTGGCTTCAGGCACCCACTCAGGCAAGGGGGTCTCAGCAGCTTTTCCTCTCTTGCGTGGGGGCTTCCTCTGGTGTGGGCGTCCCGACGGCTTCTCCTCTTCTGTGTAGGGGCTTCCTCTGATGTTGGGTCCCTGGCAGCTTTTGCCTTTCTGGTTTTGGGCTCCCTCTTGTGAGGGGGCCCTGGTGGCAGCTCCATTCTTACAGGGGTTCTTCATCTTGCATAGGGTCCCCGGGGGCTGTCTCCACTCTGGCTTCGGGCCCCTGCTGGCATGGGGGCTCCCTTAGGCATGGGTGCCCCGGCGGCTGCTTATCATCTGGATTTGGGCCCCCACTGTCATGGGGGCCCCCGGGGCTGCTGCACTTGTCGCCTCGGGCCCCCTCAGGCGTGGGGGCCCCGGCAGCTGCCGCCCCTCTGGCTTCTGGCCCCCTCAGGTGTGGGGGCTCGTGGGGCAGCAGCCCCTCTGGCATCGGGCCCCCTCAGTCGTGAGGGGCCCTGGCAGCTCTCACTCCTCTATATTCAGGCCCCTTCTGGTGTGGAGGCCCAATTTGCCACTACCCCTCTGGCTTCGGGCCCCCTCAGGCTTGGGGCACCCTGGGGCTGCCGCCCCATTTTCCACTCTGGCTTCAGACGCCCACTGGCGTGGGGGTCTCAGCAGCTTTTCCTCTCTTGCGTGGGGGCTTCCTCTGGTGTGGGCATCCCGACAGCTTCTCCTCTTCTGTGTAGTTCCTTCCTCTGTCGTTGGGTCCCTGGCAGCTTTTGCCTTTCTGGTTTTGGGTTCCCTCTTGCAAGAGGGCCTTGGTGGCAGCTCCATTCTTACAGGGGTTCTTCATCTTGCATAGGGTCCCCGGGGGCTGTCTCCACTGGGGTTTTGAGGCAGCTGCCCCTCTGTCCTCAGGCCCCCTCAGGCGTGGAGGCCTCGGCGTCTCTTGCCCATTTGTGTTCAGGCCCCCTCTGGCGTGGGGGCCCCAGCAGCTATTGCCCCTGTGGCTTCAAGCCCCCTCAGGCATGGGGCTCCCGGCAGCTGCCGCCCCTCTGGCTTTGGGCCCCCTCTGGCTTGGAGGTACCTGGGGCTGTCGTCCCTCTGGCTTGGGCCCCCACAGGCTTGGGGGCCCGTGGGGCAGCAGCCCTTCTGGCATTGGGCCCCCTCAGGTGTGGGGACCCCTGGTGCTGCCACCCCATTTTCTACTCTGGCTTCAGATGCCCACTGGCGTGGGGGTCTCAGCAGCTTTTCCTCTCTTGTGTAGTTCCTTCCTCTGACGTTGGGTCCCTGGCAGCTTTTGCCTTTCGGGTTTCAGGCTCCCTCTTGCGAGGGGCCCTGGCGGCTTCTCCACTCTTACGTGCATTTTTCATCTGGCATGGGGTCCCTGGCAGCTCTTGTGTCTCTGTCTTCGAGATTCGTCTGGCGTTGGGTCAAGGAAGCTGTCAGCCCCTCTGGCTTCTGGCCTCCTCAGGCGTGGGGGCTCATGGGGCAGGCAGCCCCTCTGGCATCGGGCCCCCTACGTCTTGGGGGCCCCGGCAGCTCTCGCTCCTCTATATTCGGGCCCCCCTCTGGTGTGGGGGCCCCATTGGCCACTGCCCCTCAGGCTTCGGGCCCCCTGGGGCTGCTGCCTCTCTGGCTTCAGGTCCCCTCAGGCGTGGGGGCCCCTGGGGCTGCCGCCCCATTTTCCACTCTGGCTTCAGACGCCCACTGGCGTGGGGGTCTCAGCAGCTTTTCCTCTCTGGCGTGGGGGCTTCCTCTGCTGTGGGCATCCCAACAGCTTCTTATCATCTGTGTAGTTCCTTCCTCTGACGTTGGGTCCCTGGCAGCTTTTGCCTTTCTGGTTTTGGGCTCCCTCTTGCGAGGGGGCCCTGGTGGCAGCTCCGTTCTTACAGGGGTTCTTCGTCTTGCACAGGGTCCCCGGGGGCTATCTGCACTCTGGCTTTGGGTCCCTGCTGGCATGGGGCCCCCCTCAGGCATGGGGGCTCGGCAGATGCTGCCCCTCTGTCCTCAGGCCCCCTCTGGCGTGGGGGCCCCAGCAGCTACTGCCCCTCTGGCTTCGGGCCCCCTCAGGCGTGGGGGCCCGTGGGGCAGCAGCCCTTCTGGCATTGGGCCCCCTCAGGTGTGGGGACCCCTGGTGCTGCCACCCCATTTTCTACTCTGGCTTCAGATGCCCACTGGCGTGGGGGTCTCAGCAGCTTTTCCTCTCTTGTGTAGTTCCTTCCTCTGACGTTGGGTCCCTGGCAGCTTTTGCCTTTCGGGTTTCGGGCTCCCTCTTGCGAGGGGGCCCTGGTGGCAGCTCCATTCTTACAGGGGTTCTTCGTCTTGCATAGGGTCCCCGGGGCCTGACTCCAGTCTGGCTTTGGGACCCGGCTGGCATGGATGCTCGGGCGGGTGCTGCCCTCCTGTCTTTGGCCCGTGTTTGGCATGGGGGCCCGAGGGCTTAGGGCCCCCTGGCTTAGGGCTCCCTCAGGCTTGGGGGCCTGTGAGGCAGCAGCCTCTCTGTCATAGGACCCCCTCAGGTGTGGGGGCCCCTGGGGCTGCCGCCCCATTTTCCACTCTGGCTTCAGACGCCCACTGGCGTGGGGGTCTCAGCAGCTTTTCCTCTCTTGCGTGGGGGCTTCCTCTGGTGTGGGCATCCCGACAGCTTCTCCTCTTCTGTGTAGTTCCTTCCTCTGACTTTGGGTCCCTGGCAGCTTTTGCCTTTCTGGTTTCAGGCTCCCTCTTGCGTGGGGGCCCTGGCGGCTTCTCCACTCTTACGTGGGTTTTTCATCTGGCATGGGGTCCCTGGCAGCTGTTGGGTCTCTGTTTTCGGGATTCCTCTGACGTTGGGTCCCTGGCAGCTTTTGCCTTTCTGGTTTTGGGCTCCCTCTTGCGAGGGGGCCCTGGTGGCAGCTCCATTCTTACAGGGGTTCTTCGTCTTGCATAGGGTCCCTGGGGGCTGTCTCCACTCTGGCTTTGGGACCTGGCTGGCATGGATGCTTGGGCGGGTGCTGCCCCTCTGTCTTCAGGCCCCCTCAGGCATGGGGGCCCTGCAGTTGCCACTCCTCTGGCTTCGAGCCCCCTCAATCGTGGAGGCCCGTGGGGCTGCCGCTCCTCTGGCGTCAGGACCCCTGTGGCGTGGGGGCCCCGGCATCTGCCGCCCGTCTGGCTTCGGGCCCCTTCAGATGTGGGGGCTCCTGGGGCAGCTGTCCCCGGTCTTTGGGCGCCCTCCTATGGTGTGGGGACACCGGTGTCGTCTTCTCCTCATGCTTTGGGCCCCCTCTTGCTTGGAGGCACCTGGGGCTGTCGTCCCTCTGGCTTGGGCCCCCACAGGCTTGGGGGCCCGTGGGGCAGCAGCCCTTCTGGCATTGGGCCCCCTCAGGTGTGGGGACCCCTGGTGCTGCCACCCCATTTTCTACTCTGGCTTCAGATGCCCACTGGCGTGGGGGTCTCAGCAGCTTTTCCTCTCTTGTGTAGTTCCTTCCTCTGACGTTGGGTCCCTGGCAGCTTTTGCCTTTCTGGTTTCGGGCTCCCTCTTGCGAGGGGCCCTGGCGGCTTCTCCACTCTTACGTGCATTTTTCATCTGGCATGGGGTCCCTGGCAGCTCTTGTGTCTCTGTCTTCGAGATTCGTCTGGCGTTGGGTCAAGGAAGCTGTAGCCCCTCTGGCTTCTGGCCTCCTCAGGCGTGGGGGCTCATGGGGAGGCAGCCCCTCTGGCATCGGGCCCCCTACGTCTTGGGGGCCCCGGCAGCTCTCGCTCCTCTATATTCGGGCCCCCCTCTGGTGTGGGGGCCCCATTGGCCACTGCCCCTCAGGCTTCGGGCCCCCTGGGGCTGCTGCCTCTCTGGCTTCAGGTCCCCTCAGGCGTGGGGGCCCCTGGGGCTGCCGCCCCATTTTCCACTCTGGCTTCAGACGCCCACTGGCATGGGGGTCTCAGCAGCTTTTCCTCTCTGGCGTGGGGGCTTCCTCTGCTGTGGGCGTCCCAACAGCTTCTTATCATCTGTGTAGTTCCTTCCTCTGACTTTGGGTCCCTGGCAGCTTTTGCCTTTCTGGTTTCGGGCTCCCTCTTGCGAGGGGGCCCTGGTGGCAGCTCCGTTCTTACAGGGGTTCTTCGTCTTGCACAGGGTCCCCGGGGGCTATCTGCACTCTGGCTTTGGGTCCCTGCTGGCATGGGGCCCCCCTCAGGCATGGGGGCTCGGCAGATGCTGCCCCTCTGTCCTCAGGCCCCCTCTGGCGTGGGGGCCCCAGCAGCTACTGCCCCTCTGGCTTCGGGCCCCCTCAGGCGTGGGGGCCCGTGGGGCAGCAGCCCCTCTGGCATCGGGCCCCCTCAGGCATGGGGGCCCTGGCAGCTGCCACCCCTCTGGCTTCAGACCCCTTTTGGCTTGGGGGCCCCTGGGGCTGCCGCCCCTCTGATGTAGGGCCCCCGCGACTGTCACATCTCTGGCCTCCGGCCTCCCCCAGGCTTGGGACCCCTGGGGCTGCTGCCCCTCTGGCTTCGGGCCCCTTCAGGTGTAGGGGCTCCTGGGGCTACTGCCCCCCTGTCTTCAGGCCCACTCAGGTGTGGGGGCCCTGGCTGCTGTCACCCCTCTGGCTTTGGGTACCCTCTGGCTTGGGGGCACCTGGGGATGCCGCCTCTGTGGATTCAGCCCCCTCAGGTGTCGGGGCCCGGCAGCTGCCGCCCCTCTGGCTTCTGGCCACCTCAGGCGTGGGGGCTCCTGGAGCAGCAGCCCCTCTGGCATCGGGCCCCCTCAGTCGTGGGGGCCCCAGCGGCTCTTGCTCCTCTATATTTGGGCCCCCTTTGGTGTGGGGGCCCCAGCGGCCACTGTCCCTCTGGCTTCGGGCCCCCTCAGGCGTGGGGGCCCCTGGGGCTGCCGCCCCATTTTCCACTCTGGCTTCAGACGCCCACTGGCGTGGGGGTCTCAGCAGCTTTTCCTCTCTTGCGTGGGGGCTTCCTCTGCTGTGGGCGTCCCGACAGCTTCTCCTCATCTGTGTAGTTCCTTCCTCTGACTTTGGGTCCCTGGCAGCTTTTGCCTTTCTGGTTTTGGGTTCCCTCTTGCAAGGGGGCCTTGGTTGCAGCTCCATTCTTACAGGGGTTCTTCGTCTTGCATAGGGTCCCCGGGGGCTGTCTCCACTGGGGTTTTGAGGCAGCTGCCCCTCTGTCCTCAGGCCCCCTCAGGCGTGGAGGCCTCGGCGTCTTTTGCCCATTTGTGTTCAGGCCCCCTCTGGCGTGGGGGCCCCAGCAGCTATTGTCCCTGTGCCTTCAAGCCCCCTCAGGCGTGGGGCTCCCGGCGGCTGCCGCCCCTCTGGCTTTGGGCCCCCTCAGGCGTGGGGGCCCTGGCGGCTGCCGCCCCTCTGGTTTCGGGCCTGCTCAGGAGTGGGGGCCCTGGCTGATTTAACCCCTCTGACTTCGTGCCCCCTATGGCTTGGGGGCCCCTGGGGCTGTCATCCCTCTGGCTTTGGGCCCCCTCAGGGGTGGGGGCCTCCAGGCCAGATCCCCTCTTGCCTGGGGGATTCCTCTGGTGTGGGGGCCATGGCAGATACTCTCCACAGGCGTAGGGACCATGGCGTCTGCCGCCCCTCTGGCTTCGGGCCCCCTCAGGTGTGGGGGCCCCTGGGGATGCCGCCCCTCTGGCTTCAGGCACGCTTTGGCATGGGGGCCCCGGCGGCTGCCACCCCTCTTGTGTGGGGGCTTCCTCTGCTGTGGACGTCCCAACGACTTCTCCTCATCTGTGTAGTTCCTTCCTCTGACGTTGGGTCCCTGGCAGCTTTTGCCTTTCTGGTTTCAGGCTCCCTCTTGCGTGGGGGCCCTGGCGGCTTCTCCACTCTTACGTGCATTTTTCATCTGGCATGGGGTCCCTGGCAGCTCTTGTGTCTCTGTCTTCGAGATTCGTCTGGCGTTGGGTCAAGGAAGCTGTAGCCCCTCTGGCTTCTGGCCCCCTCAGGCGTGGGGGCTCATGGGGAGGCAGCCCCTCTGGCATCGGGCCCCCTATGTCTTGGGGGCCCCGGCAGCTCTCGCTCCTCTATATTCGGGCCCCCTCTGGTGTGGGGGCCCCATTGGCCACTGCCCCTCAGGCTTCGGGCCCCCTGGGGCTGCTGCCTCTCTGGCTTCAGGTCCCCTCAGGCGTGGGGGCCCCTGGGGCTGCCGCCCCATTTTCCACTCTGGCTTCAGACGCCCACTGGCGTGGGGGTCTCAGCAGCTTTTCCTCTCTGGCGTGGGGGCTTCCTCTGCTGTGGGCATCCCAACAGCTTCTTATCATCTGTGTAGTTCCTTCCTCTGACGTTGGGTCCCTGGCAGCTTTTGCCTTTCTGGTTTCGGGCTCCCTCTTGCGAGGGGGCCCTGGTGGCAGCTCCGTTCTTACAGGGGTTCTTCGTCTTGCATAGGGTCCCCGGGGGCTGTCTCCACTCTGGCTTTGGGTCCCTGCTGGCATGGGGGCCACCTCAGGCATGGGGGCCCGGCAGCTGCCCCTCTGTCCTCAGGCCCCCTCTGGCGTGGGGGCCCTGGCAGCTGCCACCCCTCTGGCTTCAGACCCCTTTTGGCTTGGAAGCCCCTGGGGCTGTTGCCCTTCTGGCATCGGGCCCCCTCAGGCGTGGGGGCCCAGCAACTGGCTGCCGCCCTGTCTTGCTTCGGGCCCCCTCAATCTTAGAGGCCCCGGTGGTTGCCCCTCCTCTGGCTTCAGGACCCCTGTGGCATGGGCGCCCCGGCGTCTGCCGCCAGTCTGGCTCTGGGCCCCCTCTGGCGTGGGTGCCACTGGGGCTGCTGCCCCTCTGGCTTCGGGTCCCCTCAGGCGTGGGGGCCCCTGGGGCTGCCGCCCCATTTTCCACTCTGGCTTCAGACGCCCACTGGCGTGGGGGTCTCAGCAGCTTTTCCTCTCTGGCGTGGGGGCTTCCTCTGCTGTGGGCGTCCCAACAGCTTCTTATCATCTGTGTAGTTCCTTCCTCTGACGTTGGGTCCCTGGCAGCTTTTGCCTTTCTGGTTTCGGGCTCCCTCTTGCGAGGGGGCCCTGGTGGCAGCTCCATTCTTACAGGGGTTCTTCGTCTTGCATAGGGTCCCTGGGGCCTGACTCCAGTCTGGCTTTGGGACCCGGCTGGCATGGATGCTTGGGCGGGTGCTGCCCTCCTGTCTTTGGCTCGTGTTTGGCATGGGGGCCCGAGGGCTTAGGGCCCCCTGGCTTAGGGCTCCCTCAGGCTTGGGGGCCTGTGAGGCAGCAGCCTCTCTGTCATAGGACCCCCTCAGGTGTGGGTGCCCCTGGGGCTGCCGCCCCATTTTCCACTCTGGCTTCAGACGCCCACTGGCGTGGGGGTCTCAGCAGCTTTTCCTCTCTTGCGTGGGGGCTTCCTCTGGTGTGGGCATCCCGACAGCTTCTCCTCTTCTGTGTAGTTCCTTCCTCTGACTTTGGGTCCCTGGCAGCTTTTGCCTTTCTGGTTTTGGGTTCCCTCTTGCGAGGGGGCCCTGGTGGCAGCTCCATTCTTACAGGGGTTCTTCGTCTTGCATAGGGTCCCCGGGGGCTGTCTCCACTGGGGTTTTGAGGCAGCTGCCCCTCTGTCCTCAGGCCCCCTCAGGCGTGGAGGCCTCGGCGTCTCTTGCCCATTTGTGTTCAGGCCCCCTCTGGCGTGGGGGCCCCAGCAGCTATTGCCCCTGTGGCTTCAAGCCCCCTCAGGCGTGGGGCTCCCGGCGGCTGCCGCCCCTCTGGCTTTGGGCCCCCTCAGGCGTGGGGGCCCTGGCGGCTGCCGCCCCTCTGGTTTCGGGCCTGCTCAGGAGTGGGGGCCCTGGCTGATTTAACCCCTCTGACTTCGTGCCCCCTATGGCTTGGGGGCCCCTGGGGCTGTCATCCCTCTGGCTTTGGGCCCCCTCAGGGGTGGGGGCCTCCAGGCCAGATCCCCTCTTGCCTGGGGGATTCCTCTGGTGTGGGGGCCATGGCAGATACTCTCCACAGGCGTAGGGACCATGGCGTCTGCCGCCCCTCTGGCTTCGGGCCCCCTCAGGTGTGGGGGCCCCTGGGGATGCCGCCCCTCTGGCTTCAGGCACGCTTTGGCATGGGGGCCCCGGCGGCTGCCACCCCTCTTGTGTGGGGGCTTCCTCTGCTGTGGACATCCCAATGACTTCTTCTCTTCTGTGTAGGGGCTTCCTCTGACTTTGGGTCCCTGGCAGCTTTTGCCTTTCTGGTTTCAGGCTCCCTCTTGCGTGGGGGCCCTGGCGGCTTCTCCACTCTTACGTGGGTTTTTCATCTGGCATGGGGTCCCTGGCAGCTGTTGGGTCTCTGTTTTCGGGATTCCTCTGACGTTGGGTCCCTGGCAGCTTTTGCCTTTCTGGTTTTGGGCTCCCTCTTGCGAGGGGGCCCTGGTGGCAGCTCCGTTCTTACAGGGGTTCTTCGTCTTGCATAGGGTCCCTGGGGGCTGTCTCCACTCTGGCTTTGGGACCTGGCTGGCATGGATGCTTGGGCGGGTGCTGCCCCCTGTCTTCAGGCCCCCTCAGGCATGGGGGCCCTGCAGTTGCCACTCCTCTGGCTTCGAGCCCCCTCAATCGTGGAGGCCCGTGGGGCTGCCGCTCCTCTGGCGTCAGGACCCCTGTGGCGTGGGGGCCCCGGCATCTGCCGCCCGTCTGGCTTCGGGCCCCTTCAGATGTGGGGGCTCCTGGGGCAGCTGTCCCCGGTCTTTGGGCGCCCTCCTATGGTGTGGGGACACCGGTGTCGTCTTCTCCTCATGCTTTGGGCCCCCTCTTGCTTGGAGGCACCTGGGGCTGTCGTCCCTCTGGCTTGGGCCCCCACAGGCTTGGGGGCCCGTGGGGCAGCAGCCCTTCTGGCATTGGGCCCCCTCAGGTGTGGGGACCCCTGGTGCTGCCACCCCATTTTCTACTCTGGCTTCAGATGCCCACTGGCGTGGGGGTCTCAGCAGCTTTTCCTCTCTTGTGTAGTTCCTTCCTCTGACGTTGGGTCCCTGGCAGCTTTTGCCTTTCGGGTTTCAGGCTCCCTCTTGCGAGGGGCCCTGGCGGCTTCTCCACTCTTACGTGCATTTTTCATCTGGCATGGGGTCCCTGGCAGCTCTTGTGTCTCTGTCTTCGAGATTCGTCTGGCGTTGGGTCAAGGAAGGTGTAGCCCCTCTGGCTTCTGGCCCCCTCAGGCGTGGGGGCTCATGGGGAGGCAGCCCCTCTGGCTTCGGGCCCCCTACGTCTTGGGGGCCCCGGCAGCTCTCGCTCCTCTATATTCGGGCCCCCCTCTGGTGTGGGGGCCCCATTGGCCACTGCCCCTCAGGCTTCGGGCCCCCTGGGGCTGCTGCCTCTCTGGCTTCAGGTCCCCTCAGGCGTGGGGGCCCCTGGGGCTGCCGCCCCATTTTCCACTCTGGCTTCAGACGCCCACTGGCGTGGGGGTCTCAGCAGCTTTTCCTCTCTTGCGTGGGGGCTTCCTCTGCTGTGGGCATCCCAACAGCTTCTTATCATCTGTGTAGTTCCTTCCTCTGACGTTGGGTCCCTGGCAGCTTTTGCCTTTCTGGTTTCGGGCTCCCTCTTGCGAGGGGGCCCTGGTGGCAGCTCCATTCTTACAGGGGTTCTTTATCTTGCATAGGGTCCCCGGATCTGTCTCCACTGGGTTTTGGGTCCCCTCTGGCGTTGGGGGCCCCGGCAGCTTCCACCCCTCTGGCATCAGACCCTCTCAGGCGTGGGGGGCCCAGTGGCTGCTGCCCCTGTGGCATGGGGACCCTTCTGGTTTGGGGTCACCACCAGCTCTCCCCTCTTGCGTGGGGGTTTCCTCTGGCGTGGGGCCCGCTGTCTTCTGTCCCTCTGGCTTCGGGCCCCCTCTGACCCTGGGGCCCCTGGGGCTGCCGCCCCTCTGGCTTCGGGCCCCCTGTGTCGTGGGGGCCCTGGCAGCTGCAGCCCCTCTCTGTTCTGGCTTTCTTTGGCGTGTAGTCAGCGGTGGGGCCTCGGTGGCAGCCTGTTGGGACAGGACAGACACTGTGTTTGTTCAGGCAGTGATGCTTTTGGGGAAACTCTGCACCCTGAGAGAAGTTCAACCCTTTCACAGCACATTTCTCCTCCATCAGCAGGAACAGGTGACTGGTCGTTGTTACAGTCCAGGGACCCAAATGCAGCCTTGAGGGGATTGGTGCCTTTGGGGATTGTAGGATTCTAGTCGTTTGTCAGAATCCTTAAGGAGGAGAATTTTTCCTGGAGTTTTAGACTTTTAACTTCAAGTCAGTATTTTTGGCTGGTGAAATATGAACCAGATTGTCACAGAGTGATCATTTCAGAGCTCAGCTCAGCTTGCTTAATCCGTATCTCTGCATTATCTACTCCAATTTGGTTTTGTCTGTTTCTTCACAGTTCATAAAATGCTCTCTCTATTTATTCTATGTCAAACTTTGCCATCTTACACAAATCCCTTCAGTCGTGCCGTGGTTAGGATAGACTTCTGTTTCTCTCTGGCAGCTGGTGTCGTGCTGTGGGTGTTAGGAGGAGCGTTGGTCTCTCCCCCTGATGCGTGTTTGGTTTTGCCCAGCAGTCAGGGGCTTCTTACCCTCTCCTGCTGCCCAGCTGAGGAGGAGTTGGGGGCTGCCCAGGGAGCTGGGAGGGGGCACAGCCAGGCCAGATGTCCCAGAGTCACCAAGGGAACGTTCCTGCCTGTGATGTCATAGCGAGTGAGCCAGTCAGGGGTGTCAAGATTGGAGGCAGCCTGGGCTGCAGGGATCATGAGCTGGTGGGGTTCCCTGTGCTAAGGAGTGTGAGCCACATGACAGGTGGGGTCAGGACCCTGAATTTGAGGAAGGCTGAGCTGCAGCTCTTGAGGGGGAATCACTGGAACCCCCTGGGAAATGGCCCTTCTGACAGACTCCCAAATCTAAGTGATGGCCTCAAAGCACATGAAACAGAGCTTGACCAAAACACCACCATCAAGCAGCATGAGCTCCCAGTGCAGGGTTCTCTAAGATTAAACTCTAATTCAATGAGTCAGGTCAGCTGGAGGCATCCTGGCTGATGCTGTGAGCCACAGGGTAAGGTTATCACAGAATCACCAGGTTGGAGAAGACCTTTCATATCAAGTCCAACCGTTCCTGTCCTGTGCTAAACCATCTCCCTGAGCACCTCATCTCCCCTTTTTTAAACACCCCCAGGGAAGGTGACTCAGCCCCTCCCTGGGCAGCCTGTGCCACAGCCCCACAACTCTGCCAGGGAAGAACTTTGCCCTCCCAGCTGAGCTGACCCTGCCCTGGGGCAGCTTGAGCCCATTGCCCCTCGTCCCATCTCCTGTCCCCTGGCTGAAGAGACCAGCGCCCACCTCTCTGCACCCTCCTGGCAGGGCAGGGCAGGTGGGGAGAAGGTCTCCCCTCAGCCTCCTCTGCTCCAGGCTCAACACCCCCAGCTCCCTCAGCTGCTCCTCAGAGGATTTGCCCTCCAGCCCCTTCCCCAGCCTGGTTGCCCTTCTCTGCACTCGCTCCAGGACCTCCATGTCCTTCTGATGCTGAGGAGCCCAGAACTGGACCCAGCACTCGAGGTGCAGCCTCCCCAGTGCCCAGTCCAGGGGCACAATCCCCTCCCCAGACCTACTGGCCACACTATTTCTGACACAAGCCAGGATGCCCTTGGCCCTCTGGGCCCGGCCATCCAGCCAGTTTTGAACCCAGCTGAGGGTCCCCCTGTCCAGCCCAGTGGCAGCCAGTTTCTCAGTCAGAATGCTGTGAGAAACCCTGTCAGAGGCTTTCCTGCAGTCCAGGCAGACACATCCACAGCCTTCCCCTCGCCCATGAAGCGGGTCACCTTGTCACAGGAGGGGATCAGGTGAGTTTGACAGGATTTACCATTTCTAAACCCATGCTGACTGGGCCTGATCCCCTGGCCATCACCCATGTGCTGCCTGACAGCTCCCAAGATGACCCTCTCCATGACCCTCCCCAGGACTGAGGTCAGACTGACAGGCCTGGAGTTCCCTGGATCCTCCCCCGACCCTTCCTGTCTGTGGGTGCAACATCTGCCAGGCTCCAGTGGAGTGGAACTTCCCCAGTCTGCCAGGGTTGCTGGGAGATGATGGAAAGGAGGTTGGCCAGCACATCTGACAGCTCTCTCAGCACCCTGGGCTGGATCCCATCTGGCCCCATTGACTTGTGTGTATCTGACTGGCCAAGTAGGTGGCTAATCATCTCCTCCTGACCCATGGCAGCTTTGGGATTCTTCCCTTCCCTGCCAGCCAGTTCCTGAGGATGAGCACTCAGGGAATATCCACCTGTACTATTAAAGACTGAGGGAAAGAAGGAATTAAGGACCTCAGCCCTGTCTTCATTTCTTGTCACTAATGTTCCCTCTGCATCCAGCCAGGGCTGGAGATTCTCCTTGCCCCCCTTTGACTGTTAATATACCTATAGAAGGGCTTTTTATTCTCTGTTCCAGAACTGCCGGTCTGAGTTCCAGTTCAGCTTCAGCCCTTCTGCCTTTCTCCCTCCATGATCTCACTCCATCCCTAGAGTCACCCCGAGACACCAGCCCCTTCTGCCTTGATGGGGAGCAGGGTGGGGGTTGGGCCGGGCGACACCCGGGGCTGCAAGACAGGGGGGTTGCGGGGGGTGACGCTGCGAGGGGCAGGCAGGTGGGGGGCAGGGGCTCAGCTCCCCCCTGCAGCACTGGCAGCAACTCACCAAGCCAAGCGCCTCCTGGATCTGCCGCATCTCTCCTGCCATGCGGGACGGCATGAGGGGACCTGGGAGTGCAGGAGGGACGGGCAGGGGCAGCTTTCCTGCTGCTGCTGCTGCTGCTGCTGCCCCTCCTCTCTGCATGGAAACCCCCCAACCTAGGGTTAGGGGTTGGGGTTTGGGGAGTCCCCCTAACCTAGGGTTAGGGTTTCTGGGTTAGGAGTCCCCCCAACCTAGGGTTAGGGGTTGGGGTTCAGGGAGTCCCCCCAAGCTAGAGGTCGGTGCTTGGAGAGCTGGCTCTCTGCTGCGCAGCCGTCCCAGGCCCAAAGGCCAAATGCCAGGGCTGGCTCCTGGGCCTCCTCTCCTGCCAGCCTGGGCCCTGAAGCCCCGCCCCCTGGAGCCCACCTCTTCCCTTTCATTGGCCACCCCTCCATCCCCTCGCTGCCCATTGGCCGAGCCCGCTACCCTTGTTTATGAGGGGGGAGCCTGGTGCAGCATCTCCTGTCACCAGGCAACCCGGTGCCACCGGGGCACTCTTGGCACCCACAGCCAGGCTGGGGACAGGTTCAGCCCTGGGCTCTGTCTGGAGGGTTCATTCTGCTCCAGAGAAACGCACAGGCCTGGTCACAGCAAACACCTCACTGGGCCTCACGCAGGAGGGGAGCGCAGCCGCCCCCAGCCACCCAGAGCAACCGGAGCTGGGCTGGGACCTGAGGGGGTGGAGCCTGTGCCCCACTGTCTGTCTGGTTGTGGGTCCTGACCTTGATTACAGAGACATCATGAAGGAGGCGTGGGTCGATGGGGACAGGGAGGGATCACTCACCCACTGGCCTCAAGGGAAAAGAGAGTCAACTTGGGAGAAATGATTTCAATTTATTACCAATCAGGTGAGAGCAGGGTAATAAGAATTCAACCCAAAGCTTAAAACAACTCCCTCTGCCTCTCCATTCTTTGCAGACACAACTTGACTGCCAAGATTTCTACCTCCTCCCCCTGGAGAAGCAGAGAGATGGGGACTGGGGGCTGGGGTCAGTTCATCCCACGTTCTGTCTGCTGCTCCCTCCTCCTCAGGGGAAGGACTCCTCACACTCTGCCCCTGCTCCAGCGTGGGCCTCTTCTCACCAGAGACATTCCTCCATCAACTTCTCCACATGTCAGTTCTTCCCAGGGGCTGCAGCACTTCACCCCCTGCCCCAGCACGTGTCCCTCCCACGGGGGGCAGACCTTCAGGAACACGTTCCTCACGCGTGGCTCCCCCAAGGGTGACAAGTCCTGCGTCCTGCCAGGGAACTTGTTCCAGCACGGGCTCCTCTCTCCACGCTTGGACAGGGCCAGGCAGGAACTGGCTGATGGAGCTGCTGCTGTTGGACACCTGCTGCCTTTGTGCACGGGGTCCTGTCCTCAGAGGAACAGTCCATGGAACATCTGGGGAGATCCCACTGAGGAAGAACAAGGCTTTTCTCTCCGACTCTCGCCCTGCCACTCTCTCCCTGTACCATTCCAGTTCTCAAAGACCTTCCTTGTCTGCATCTGCACGCTCACTCTTCAGGACTGAGGACAGCAGGAAGCAGTTTGGGAGGTTTGGAGATTTTACAGCTCCCTCCATCTCCCCTGGGAACTGTGCTGATATCTATCTGCAACCTCCAGAACTGCTGCTCCCCTCAGGGAGAACAGAGTGTCCTGCGATGCAGACAGATGCCCTGTGGCTCAGTGCAGAAGAGGAGCTGGTCTGTCCCTCCGACTCCCTCTGAGCTGATTTGGACTCATCCTGCCTGAGACAGGAGCCATCACACTGTGACCCTGAAAGAAACCACACAGGTTGCTGAGAGCAGCGGGATCAGCACAGACCGCTCAGTGTCTCCCCCTGCCTCAGGTCCCAGCACCCCACTTGCAGCCAAGGACACCCCCAGCTCACGGCACCAACCCGACAGCATCTCCTCCAGTGCAGCATCTCTGGGCTTCTCCACGGGGCTTCTGGAGAGCAAAAGGGGCCAGGGGACAAGTTTGCCTTCTGCAGAGCAATTCACAGCTGGGAAGGACACCCCAAGGAGAGCGCCAAGTGTCCTGGCAGCAGCATCTGATGGAGAGAAAGGCAGCTCATGCTTAATCCCCACAGCCCCACAGCATGGACGGGAGCTGGGACACTTCCTTCATACAGACACAGCTGCAGGGAGGGACCCACAAGATCATCCCATGGCTCTGCAGCTGAAACTCCCATCCCCAGAGAGCCTGACAGCAAGAGAAGGGATCCCCAGGCAGAACTCAGACCAGAGGAGAACCATGGGCAAGCCCAGGCTGGGTCTGGCTGAGAGAGGCCGGGGCAGAGGCCGCCAGGCCCTCAGGGCAGCGTGACCCTTCCCCAGCTGGGCACGCCACCTCCCCAGCACCCACACTGCAGGACAGTGGCTCTCCAGGCCTGTGCTCTGCAGAGGCACCTGGGCACGTGGCTGGAGAGCTGCCCCAAAGCTTGGGGTGCACAGGAGGTGGTTCATGGCACAGACCCCACACCCTGAGAGCAGGGATGTGGCTAGGTTGGAGAGGAGGCCAGAGGGTTTGCTCCAGGGAAAGGGTCTAGACTGGAGGGGGTCATGCTGGGGCTATTCAATCCCTGTCAAACATCACTTCATTTCCTCTCCTTCCCTGATCACATCCCTGCTGCCTGGAGTTGCTCCTCCTGGGAGGCATTGCCCTGTGCCGTGTCTCTCCCAGACAGCACTCTCAGACCCCATCCCAGGAGCTGGGCACTCACCTTGGCCCTGCAGAACGCTGCCTGTTGGCTGGGCACTGGCTGCCTGCATCTTCCTGCCTGCTGGGAGAAAGGGACAGGTCAGACCAAGGCTGATGGGTCAGGCAGCGGTGATGCTGGTGCAGAGGAGTGGCTGGAGGCACCTGGCCGCCCTTCTGGCTGCTCACAGCTCTGGTTAAGGAGTCTCAGGGACTTGGCAAGACTAAGACACCCCCTCTCATTCCCCAAGAGCTGCAAATTGACTATTCCTTGTCTTTATCATACTCCTTATCTTGACCTTATCCCTGAAACCTGCTGTTGGAAATACTCTGGGAGTGAGGCAAAGCTCTGAGCAGCCCTGACCCACACAGCACCCTCTCACCTGCTGAAGGACCCTGTCTTGTAGAGCTCCTGCATTCCACACAGAGCTTCTTCCCGCAGCACCACGGGCAGCTCCCCGGGCAGGCTGAGCGCTGAGCCTGGCAGGCAGCAGAGTCCTCCTCCTCTCTAACAGGCACTCTGAGAGATGCTCCTGCAGACCCTGTCACCTGTGGGACGTGCCAGCTTTGGGAGATCCCTCCAGGAACTGACCCTGCCCTGCCCGGCCCCCAGGGACTCACCAGGCAGAGCGCTGTGAAGATTCCTCCTCCAGTGAGCTCGCAGCATCCTCCCTCTCCCAAGTGCCTTGGAGCTCTCTCAGTCTCACAGGTCTCCTGGCAGTGCCTGAAGCTGTGCCCTCAGCCCTGCTCCTGGCAAGAGCCGTCTCTCTGCAGCGCTGCCCGGTTGCCACAAGCTCTGTCCATCCCAGGAGCCCAGCCCAGCCCAGCAGCAGAGGAGCAGCCCAAGGTGTCACTGTCTCTGTCCCCTCTGGGCTCAGGGCAACCTGGTGTGAAAGAGGCTGAAGGAACCACTGATGAACCTTCTGTCAGGAGAGAAGAAAGGCCTCCTCAGAGAAGGGTCATTATTTTCACATGGAAAAGACTTGGCTCCCAGAATTACTGGGTGTGATTGCACCCGGAGCCAGGACACCCAGACAGGGACAGGGACTGATCTCCTTTACCCCTGCTGAGGGAAGGGGTTCAGCCCCCATCCCATGCCCGCAGTCCTGGGGTACAAGTGGCCGCAGCAGCTCCCATCCCACAGCACAACCCCACGGGGGGTGGGATTCCTCTGGCCCCAGGAGGAGAAGCCAGCAGGGATGGAATTGTGGTGGGAGATGATGTACCCACGGTCAGGGGGAGGAAGCAAGCACACACCTCTCCAAGCATCCCAAGAAGACTCAGTGTGTAGGAGCCAGGACCTCACTGGGGTCTTTCCTGGCCCTGGCACTTTCTGGAAGGGGAGCACAGCAGGATGCAAACAGTCCAGGCAGTAAATGGCATGGAATGGGGGGTCAGTCAGTCCCTCATGAGTTGTTTTCCTTCTTAGCCGGGGTGGGGAGGGGGCGTTCCTCACCCCCTTCCCCTGCTGCACCCTGGGGTCCCACCCACGGCAGACAGTCCTCCAGGAACTTCTCCAAGGTGAGTCCTTCCCCAGGGGGCTTCAGCTCTTCCCCAGCTGCCCCAGTGTGGGTCACTGCTCTGGGTGCAGCCATCAGTCACAGAATGTCTCTCAGTCCCTCAGGCCCAGGCTGCTCCAGCCTGCTCCTCCAGGACCTGCTCCAGCACCAGTGTCTCTTGCTCATCTCTGTGTGTCTGTCCCTCTCCAGGGGCTGCAGGTGCTGGCAGGGGCTGGCTCCAACGTGGCTCACAGCATCTCCTGTCTGTCTCCCCCTGCTCCAGCCTGGGGCCTCTCCACGGGCTGCAGGTGGGGTCTGGGCCTTGTCCCTGGGCTGTGGGGGGACCCCCGCTCCCCAGGGGTTTCTCCAGGGGCATCTTGCTCTGCGGCACCTGGGGGGCCTCCTCCCTCTGTCCCCACCCCCACCCTTCACTGACCTTGGTGCCTGCAAAGTTCCTTCCACCTTCTCACTCTCTTCCCTGGGGCAAAAAGCAGCTGCTTGCAGGGTTATTTCCTCTGCCATGTTTCCTCCCAGAGGTGCTGCCACCGTCGCTGCCTGGCTCGGCCCTGGTCAGCAGCAGCTCTGTCCTGGAGCTGGCTGGTGTTTGCTCTGTCAGACCCAGGGGAAGCTTGGAGCAGCTTCAGGCTGATGTCACCCTTGAAGCCCCAGTCCTCCAGCAGAACCTCTCCATGCAAAACCACAACAGCAAGTTGACAGCAGAGAAAAGAGCTGAGAGGAATCTGAACGGTCCAAGGAGATTGCTGTGGGATTGTTCCAGCAGCTCCCCTGTGTCTGCAAAGGCCAGGAGGAGGAACTGGCTGATGGAGCTGCTGCTGTTGGACATCTGCTGCTGCTGGATATCCTTATGTTCTGTGGAGGAAAATGCAGTTCTTGGTCAGGTCAGACTTGTCTGAGGAAAACATATTGCATGTCTGACTGCAACCCACCTCTCCACCCTCTGTTTCATGAGACCTGCCTGCAGCTCCCTGTCTTCAGCTCTTGGTTTTGCTGGCTGAGGAGCAGAGGGTCTGAAATGGGCTCCTGAGCTTCCTGATGGAGACTTGCACAGAGAGGGAGTATCCATCAGGAACCTGTGCCCAGCTTTGCTCCCTGGCAGGGCTCACAAAGCCCACCCCTGTGGGTGCTGGGTGCTCCCCTCTGCCTGCAGACACCTCCCCGGGGCAGGGCACAGGAACCACATCTCAGCCCAGGCAGCAGGGAGCAAACGCCTCCCTCTCTCTCCCCTTCCCTTCCTCACACTGGGGCACCCCAAGCTCTACAGTCAGTGTCTCCCTTCAGGCATCTGCAGGTGGGCATCTCCAGAGGAGGTGTAAGCTGCTCTCTGCCTACTGGAAAAGGCTCAGAAAGGGACACTGCTGCTCTGCTTCCACCTGTCCCCTGGAGCTGTTGGAAGCTGAGACGTGTCCACCTCCCCCTGGGCAAGCAGGGCAGTACACATCTCCTCACCTTGCTGCAGTCAAGGAGTTCAAGAACAGGGGAACAAAACACCAAGAAACAGCAGCCCAGCCCCGTGCCTGCCTTGGGGAAGAATCCAAGCCATCTGCAGTGGAACACTGGGGAGGGGCAGAAGAGATTTCCACCTTCCCAAGCACCACATCTCCCACTGACGCCTGGACTTGGCAGAGCCGGCTGCACCTCCAACCTTTGCCAATGGCACGTTGGGAAAGAAGAGCCCTCCCAGCCACGTCAGGCATTTGGCCTGTCCAGCTGGGCTGAGAAACCCAGCCCGAGCTCAGGGCCAAGGCAGGCAGGATTCCCATCTGCTCCTGCCTGAGGGAGGGAAGGACGGGCTCCCACGGCAGACAAACCCCTCACTTGATGCCAAACAGACTCGGGACCTGGGCTCCCCCTGAGGAGTCGGCCAGGGCCGGGCTGCACGCTCCAGCCTCTTCTCTCCCCAGCTGGAAGGACAACACAGGAGAAGGGAGAACACAGCCAGCTGGGGAGAGATGGGCAGCCCCAGCACCACGGGGCTGCAGCCTCAGCCTTTGCTCTGGAGAACAGGGAGATGTTTCTGCACAGGGAGGCACCTGGGGCTGCAGAAAGCTGCTGCACTTGCCCTGGGAAGGAATATGTGCCCAAAGAACAAAGTGCCCAAGTGGCTGGTCATGGTCTGCAGGGAAATGCAGCAAGGCAAAGGCTTGAAGGAAAAGTCCTGTCTAAGGGCTGAGGCTCAGGAAATGAGAAGCCAGGCACAGGTCCTGCTGCAGACCTCAAAGAAGAGCAGCACAACACCGGTAAAGCACAGCCTGGCAACAGCTCCTCTGACTGCAAGTACACCAAGGGAAGGAGAAGAGCCTGGTGAGCTGCCAGACAGCAAGTGCAAAAGAAAGCCTGCTTTACAAGTTGTTCCCATCTCCTCATTCCAATACAGCTGATCAAGCACCTTGGATTAAATGACAGCAGAACTCAGTCCCATTCTTCTCACAGCCTCCACGCTGGGCTTACTCCAACACACAAGTCCACAACACAGGCCAAAGAGGAAAAACAACCAACCAGCAAGGGAGGGAGCTCAGCACCAGCAAGAACAAACTCTCCTTTTATCCCTTACACCCACCTGCTCCAGGCTCTCCACAGAACAGTCACTACTGTCCCCACCTTTCTACAGCATCTGCATTTGGAGACATCACTGCTTCTCTGACAGGACTGAGGACTGCCCCCAACATTCACAAGTTCCCTTTCCTTCCACCTTTGGATTGATCAGCTCCCCTGACAGTGAGGACAGCTACAGCTGACCACGGCCTCACACTACACCAAGGCACTGCTCTATCCCTGGGGGGTTCAGCTCTGACTTGCAGCTGCCCCTGCTCAGCCAGAGCCCTTTCATACCCATCAAGGGCTTTGATATCAGACAGCAGATCCTTGGGAACCAAATCCCTCAGCCCTCCTGCAGAGATGAGGGTATTTCCATCATCCACAGCCACACCAACCATCTAGTCTGGGCTCACAGTCCCCAGCTTAAAGCCCTCTCTGTCCCCATCCAACTGCCCAACACGACTGCACAGCTCCCAGCAGAAAGACGTGGAAAGATGTCCCTGACAGACATGGAGAGCAGTCAGTCTGCTCAGCGTGAGCAAGGACCTGGCATGGGAAAGCAAACTGTCCGTTACCATCCAGGCTTTGACCTCCTCTGATGTCTGAACAGCAGCTGGAGCCCAGGAACAGTCTGCAGCACAGCTGAGTCACCTGGGGCCACACAGGGATGGGCACACCAGACCCAGCAGCCACAGCAGAGCAGAGATGCTGGAGGGAAAACAGCAGATACTTCCACACTTGTGAGAATACAGGTAAAAAACTCCAGACAGACCCCCTCAAATATTCTCTGTGTGTGTGTGAGTGAAGACTGAAGGTTGTGGGGGTGTGTGGTGTCTGTGTGTGTGCATGCATGTGTGTGTGTGTGTGCAAAGACTCAGTCAGAGCAAGGGGAGTCTGTGGGGCTGCCACAAGGCCAGACACATTCTGACCCCTTTTCCATGGGAAGAGTTTTCACAGGGCTGGGGAAATGCCAGATCCATTTTCACAGCGATTCCCACAGCAGGAATGGACACGCTCAGGAGGAGTGTTCTCATCCCCACGCCAGCTCTGCAGGCACCTCGCTCTCCTCTGCCCTTCACTTCTCTCTTCTCATCACACTGCTCTTCCCACCCTTGGCTGGCAGAGGCAGACAGAAATGCCATGCCTGCATCCTGCTGGAGTTTACCTTGACAGATCACTCCCAGGCCATGAGTCCCCACAGGAAGACCTGAAGCCAAGGAGAGCTGAGCCTTTCCTAGAGTCCTTCCAGATGGAAATGGCCTTATCCCCACTGGGCTCCTGGGGGCATCAAGACAACTTGCCAGGCAGGGGTTACACCCTGCTGTGTCAGCTGTCACCTATTCCTGCTGGAAGAGACAGCCAGCAGACTGGGGTACAAAAGACAACGCTCCCAGGGGCAGAGGGCTCCAAAGACAGATGTGCAGGACAGCTGGATGGACCCGACCTCGCCCAGACACGTGGCTCTCTTGGGGGAAGAACCCAGCCCAGGGGCACCTTTAGGGCTGGCAGGAAAAAGGGGCTCCCCAGGGCAGAGCAGAGAGGGACAATCCCCTCCCTGTCCCTGCTGCCACCCCTCTGCTGATGGAGCCCAGGATCCCATCGCCCTTCCCAGCTGCCAGAGCCACTGCTGGCTCAGGGGAAGAGTTTCTGTAGAGTTTCATTTCTGTGACCCCAATGCCTTAGATAAAAAAACCACTTATTTTCTAATTACTGGAAGTAGCACACTGATTGGAGTACTCAGCAGTCAATTTTATTGTTTATGACCAGCTGTTGTTAGTATTCTGTTGTAACTGTTTGAATCCAGCAGCTCTGTAGCAGGGGAACAGCCATGGCACAGGGACACCAAATAAATACACTGACACCCAAAAAGAACAACCCTCTGACACAGTTTACAGTGGGTCTTTTTTAAGGTTTGGTGTTGCTTTTATTTCCATAAATGCAGGAATTGCCTTTCAGCAAGGAGGAAGGTCAAATGCCCTGCTGTGCAATGACAGACATCTTTCCCTCTGGGGAAAGGCCAGGCTCAGAAGCCTCAGCTCCTGTTCCACATGTCTTAGCTTGACTGTGACATGGGGAGAGATTCTCTCAATTGTCCTTTACTGACCAAGGACACCAACCATGTGCCACTGCATGTTCATTGGGATTCACACTACATATCAATCTGCTACAAACCAGTAGGAAATCAAATCATCTTTCTCTGGAGAACAGGAATGTAATCTTGCTGCCTCGGTTTCCCTGGACTGGAACATCCTGACCTTGATTTGTTCCTTGCACAGTGTAATCAGCCAAAGTGGGACCTCTGACCATGCTCACAATCAGGGGGTTAGCTCCTGTGGACCTTGGCTTTGTTCTTTCCCTCCAAGCAACACCCAAAAAGCCCCAGAGCAGCAGGAATGACCCTGACTCTGGAAGCGCACGGACACTCACAGGTACACTCAGTCCTCTGGCCACTGCCACCTCTGGGCCAGAAGCCCTCTCACCCCTCCCAGCCCTGGCTCTGGCTCCCCTGGCACTCATTCTCCATGGGCCACACGCCCACCAGACCTACCCAGGACCGACCTACCTACCGCCTGCCCAGCAAGGAGCCGACTGCAGCAGCAGGGGCCCTGCCCAGCCTGCAGCACACAGAGGAGTCTCTGGGGGGGAGGCCTTTGTTCATGCAGCTCCTCAAGTGTCACGCTGCCTTTTGGTCCATGTTTTCTGCCTCCAGGCTGTGAACAACTTCAGCCAGGGAACCAGCTGCACCAAAAGGCCACAGAAACATTCAGCAGCATCTGCAGCAGCAGCTGGTTTTACTCACCCTGATAAAGTCTGGTTTTTGGTTGCAGTTTAGAATATGATTTTGATGTTAAAGGAGCTGCAGCAGCTCTGAGAATATAAAGCACGTTCAGGCCATTGGCAATAGGGATCTAGCACAGGGTGTGCCTTGATCCCTGTGGGAATCGTTATGGGCTCTGAATTAAAACAGTGGGTACTGGGTATGGACCTGGAGTCAAACCAACAGGGACCAGAGGAGGCTGGTTGTGGTGTGGAGAGCAGGGAGCTCTTTCCAGAGAGAGTGGTGAGGGGCTGGAACAGGCTGCCCAGAGAGGGGGTGGGTGCCCCATCCCTGGGGGTGTTCAAGGCCACGTTGGATGGGGCCCTGGGCAGCCTTGTGTAGCTCCAGGCCTGGAAGCTGCTGGCCCTGCCTGAGGCAGGGGGTTGGAGCTCTGTGACCCTTGGGGTCCCTTCCAACCCAGCCCAGGCTGGGATTCTATGACTCTGTGATCAGCCAAAGACGAAATGAGCATGCACAAGGATGGGGTTCAATCAGCGGCCACGGTGAGGAAAACTATCCAGAGGAACCCACCCAACATAACTACACCTGCATCAGGGACATCTGCACATGATCATGACTCTCAGGAAGCAACACAAACACACTCAGCATTGCCCTCCCTTCTTTCTATTCACAGTCATCAATACAGTTAACCAATGATTTCCATAGAAGAAGGATACAGGTAGGGTCAGGCAACTGAAAGCCAATCTGCATTTAAAGAAACAAACCCTGAGCCACACAGTAAACCCCTACACCACTGCCAATGATGTCCCATTATCTGCCCCCCTCAAATGACCTTCATCACCTGAGGAGGAACTTGTGGTCCCAGAAATGCAGCCAGCTCACCAGTAGCCACCTGCTGACCAAGGAAGGAACGGGGATCAGACGGGGCTGGGAAGTACAGAGCACGTTCTCCCAGTCTCCAGTCACAGCACCTTGGGAAAAGGGCCCTGATCCTGGGCTGGAGTTTTCCCTTCAGCCCACTCTTGCATTAAACCCCATGGGACAGTTCTCTGGGAACAGGGGACATGGCACAAAGACACAGACAGACTTCACCAAGACTACTGACCGGACAGCAGCTAAGGGTCTTCCTGCAGCGACTGTCCTCTTCAGAGCAGGAACTCATCCTCCCACCATCCATGGCTCCTCTCAGGTTCTCACACAGCCAGAGCAGAGAGCAGACACCCAGCAGCAGCTGAAGGCCAAGCACTGGAAGGGAATAAATGACACTGAGAACTTCAGGTTCCACAGCACTGAATTAACCAACAGACACCTGCTCCCAGGAGAACAGGGAAATACTTGCCAAGAAGGGAAATGTAAAGACTGGAAAGGAAATATGTTCTGAGCACATCTGGTATTTGTTCTTCCCTGATGGAATAAAGAACCTCAGCTCACTGACTGGAGCTGTCTGGGGATCACAGAAGTGAACCGAGGCATCGTTCATTTTACAGCCAAGTTCATTAGTGCCTGTTGGAGTTTTGTGTGGCTGGGTTCAGGTGGGGAAGGGGAGCTGCAGGGGTGGCTGCTGCAAGAAGCAGGCAGAAGCTCTCTGCTGGACCCACAGAGCAAACACCAGCTGACTCAAGGCTGGAGTCACTGCTGACCAAGGCTGAGCCCATCAGCGATGGTCACAGCGCCTCTGGGCATCACATTTGGGAGGAAAAAATCCACAAGCAGCTGCTTTGTGCCCCCAGAGAAGGGAGAGAGAAGATGTGAGGAGCTGTGCGGATACCAAGGCCGGGGAGGGGGGAGGAGGCACCCCAAGTGCTGGAGAGAAAGATGCCCCTGCAGCCCTCAGCGTGGAGAGGCCCCACGCTGGAGCAGGGGGAGACAGACAGGAGATGCTGTGACCCGTGTTGGAGCCAGCCCCTGCCAGCACCTGCAGCCCTTGGAGAGAGACAGAGACACACAGATGAGCCAGGGAGAGAGAGATCCACGCTGGAGCAGGTTTGCTGAGGTTGGGGGGGGGGTTGTGACCCTGTGGAGGACAAGGCTGGAGTAGCCTGGGCATGACAAACATTCTGTGATTTTATGACTGCACCCACAGCAGTGACCCACGCTGGAGCAGCTGGGGAAGAGCTGAAGCCCCGTGGGAAAGGACTCATATTGGAGAAACTGGAGAACTCCAAACAAAAATAGAGAAAAGGATGGAGGAAGGGACAGGGAAAGGGGAAGCAGAGAAAAAAATCCCAAACCAAAACAAACCAAAAATGCCAAGGCCTGACAAGGAGAAAGGGGTGGACAGGGAGAGAGGGAAATTGCTTCTGGGTGAGTCAAAGGGCTCTGACATGTCTGGGCCACCTGAGCAGCCCTGGCACTGTTTAAAGGCTGCAGTGACAAGGGCTTTGGTCAGATCTTCAGGCACCTCACCTGCTCCCCAGGACCTCTCCCCTCACAGTCCCCAAGAGCTGCTGGTTGGGGCCAAGGGCACCCTTAAGCCCCTTCCCTGCCCAAGAGGGGCTGGGAGGCGGTTGGGGCGGGGCAGAGCACAGGCAGCCCCTATGTCACTTCCTGGAGACTCCAGAGAGTCCTTAGCAACCAACGGCTGCCAGGGACCATGGCACTGCCACCATGGCAGCTCCACCGCCTGCTCCACGGGTCCCCCGGCCCCTGCAGACCTCTGTCCTTCCCCAGAGCTCTACCCACAGGTAAGGACGCACACCCAGCCTTCAGCCCAGGCACACTGTGCTCCTGGGGGCCAGAGCGCAGCTGCCCACCGGCCATCGCTCCTGTCTCTCTCTCAGGCTCAGACAACCTGTGCCCACTGCCTGGCCAGCAGCAGCCCTTCCCCGCAGCCCGGGCACCCTTAGCGGGGGGCACCCCAGGGCCCCCAGGCACCCCCGGCAGGGATGGCAGCCCGCTCTGCTCTGGCCCTACGGCACCTTTGGCATCGCCCAGCCCGGGATGCCGGGGGGTGGGGGGTCGATTGCTTATGGTGGGTGGGTCAAACTAAGGATATGGAAGTTAATCCTAGAATGAGGAGTGGAGAGGAGTTATGGGGGAGCCATATGATTAGGCCTGAGGTGGGGAATGGGGCAGCAGCTGCTCCTATGAAAAGGGGAAAAAACATTGGAGGTGAAAGCGGTGGGAGGGAAGCCCAAAGAGACAGCAGATGGAAACAGCAGGTTGGGAGCCACACAGAAGGGATTAAAGCAGCACAGGGCTAGAAGGGATAAAAGAGGCAGGTGGAAGGGGGAAAGCTGGAATCTCAACAAGAGCAGACAGGACAAAATGCGGGTGGCAAATACCACTGGGCCCAAAGATGTGCTGCTGTCTAGTTGCCTGATGTTCACTGTTTGATATCTCTATTTATATTATTCTTTAAATGCATACACAGACAGAGTTTCATATCATTATAAGGTCTGCAGGGTACAGGCAGTGGGGCCTGTACTGCCCCGGACAGTGTGCACTGTACTGTCTGCACTGGGCTGTGTCACTGGGTGTTTCTTTCTCCATCCATTGGCACAGTGTAGTTTGTGTTGTTCCCCATGGGACTTTCTCTTGTCGTTTCCATTCTGTTGCCTGTATTTTTCAGTCTCTTGTGGGCATTGTGTGCTGTGATGTGTCTGGCACCTATGGTACCGTAGTGGGGCTGTTTTGCTGTTTCCTGCCACGTGTCCTGTCGGGGAGAAAAAAATCCCAAACCAAAAACCCCCCAAAACCTCAAGGAAAGACAAGGAGAAAGGGGCAGACAGGGAGAAGAGGGAAAATGAAATAAGCCAGAGAGAACAGTCACAGAAAGTTAGTCTAAAAAAGACAGTTCATTTCAACTCAACAAATCACAGTCCAAACCTGTGACTTTCTCTGTGTCTTCTCTGCACCTAAGCTTCTATTCAGCATTTACACTAAGCAGCCTGGGACTGGCATTCCACCCAACACACCCAGTCTCAGCGTCCCTGTGCCTGGAAAGCACAATACTATCCATATCCATTACCCATCGATCTGACCCCTTGAAAACCAAAGAGCATCATCAGCCCCAAGGCCAGTACTCATACTAACATCTTCAGCCTGCAAAGCAGGCACCAGCCTGGCCATATTAGTCACCACCACACGAGCCCAGGGCTCAGACCAACTTCACAACCCAAACCTACTGCAATGCTGAACGTTGTTATCCCAACAATTCTACTCATTCCCACAACCCTCTTATCTCCACAAAAACTCCTATCAACAAGCAGTACTGCACACAGCATACTAATTGCCACCTTAAGCCTGCAACCACTAATTCCAACGCATGGCCCATCCAAAAACCTGTCCCAATGAACTGGCATTGACCAAACTCCATCCCCTTTACTAACACTCTCATGCTGACTACCACCTCTCGTAAGTAGAGCGAGCCAAACCCCCCTACAACAAGAACCTCCCTCATGGAAATGAATTTTTATCACAACCATAGTCACAGTCCAACCATTCACCATCCCAGCATTCTCAGCAACACAACTAACAATATTTTATATCTCAGTGAAGCAACTTTATCCCAGCAGCTTGTAGGGCGGCTGTGTTGGCTTCTGCTCGGCCTTGGCACCAGCCAGGGAGTAGGAATGACAGAATACCCACTGCCTCTCACCCAAGGAATAGTAAGAGTGTGTTGTCAGCCACGGGTAGTATTAGTATAGCTAATATATATAATATATACATATAATATATATATATATTATATATCCTCTCACAGGCCCAAGAGCTGCTGGTAGGGGCTGAGGGCACCCCAACCCCTTTCCCTGCCCAGGAGGGGCTGGGAGGCAGCTGGGGTGGGCTGGGGCGGGGCAGAGCAGGCAGCAGCCCCTATGTCACTTCCTGCAGACGCCACAGAGTCCTTAGCAACCAACGGTCACTGGGGACCATGGTGCTCCCACAGCCCGGCCCCTGCAGACCTCTGTCCTTCCCCAGAGCTCTACCCCCAGGGAAGGACGCACACCCAGCCTTCAGCCCAGGCACACTGCGCTCCTGGGGGCCAGAGCGCAGCTGCCCACCGGCCATCGCTCCTGTCTCTCTCTCAGGCTCAGACAACCTGTGCCCACTGCCTGGCCAGCAGCAGCCCTTCCCCGCAGCCCAGGCACCCTTAGTGGGGGGGCACCCCAGGGCCCCCAGGCACCCCCGGCAGGGATGGCAGCCCGCTCTGCTCTGGCACATATAGACACACAGTTTTCTGTTTCTATTATTGGAAGGTAGGCGCTGTAGAGGGAGCAGGGCCTGTATTGTCCTGGACAGTGTGTACTGTACTGCCTGCACTGTGCTGGAGCACACCCTGCTCATTTCTCCATCCTGTTGCTCAGTGTATTCTGTGTTGATCCCCATGGCACTTTCTGTTGGAGGGTCCATTCTAGTGCCTGTAGTTTTCAGTGCTCTGTACAGTCTCTTGTGGGCACTGTGTGGTGTGATGTGTCTGACATGTCTGGTACGCTAGTGGGGGTGTTTTGTTGTTTCCTACCGCCTGTACTGTCAGGCACTGTGCGCATTGTACACAGCCCCTTGTCTGTACCCCGGGGTTTGATTGTCTTTCCCATGGGGTGTGGCCTTGCCCTGTCTGTGTGGTACGGGGTGGGACTGCGCTGTCAGCACCGTGCTGTCCTCTTGCTCTCTGCACTGCACTCTGCACTGTGCTCCAGGCGCTGTCCTGCACTGGGTGCTGTGCTATTGTACGGTCTGCGGCACGGCTCCGGCCGGGAGCGCACTGGGCACTGCACCTTGGGTGCTTTCTTGCACGCTACGGGGCTGCCCTGTGACACAGGTTGTATCTTGTTGACCCAATTGTTCTGGGGGCTTTGAACTGCCCCTTGGTTTGTATGGAGGGGTTTGCTCTGCAGAGCACTGTCTGTAGCACTGCCTGGAACGCTGCTGCCTTCCCTATGGCATCAGGGGCTGGGACGCAGTGCAGGTGGGGTACAGGATACTGTCGGGTAGAGGACATCTAGATCAACAGGAAGGAGGAAAGGAACAAACCAAGGAAGAGAAAGATGAGAACTAAGGGACAGGAAAAAGAGGAGGTGGAGGAGGAACAGGAGGAGAAGTCGGAAAAGGAATAAAGGGAGTAATAGGAAGATGAATATGGGAAAGAAAAGAAAGCCAAGCAGGAGGAGGAATTCGAGGAGGAACAGAAGAATAAACAGAAGAAGGAATATGATGAGGAAGAGGTTAAGGAATACAAGAAGGCATTGGAGGAGGAATAGGAGGAGGAAAAAGAGAAGGAATGTGAGGAAGAGGAGGTGGCAGAGGAGGAGGAAGATGAGGAGGCGGAAAAGTAATAATGAACAATATGAGGAGGAATACTAAGGAGGAATACAGGTAAGACAGGGAAGAAGCTGAGGAGGAGGAAGAAGAATCTGAGAAGGAATACAAAGGAGGAGGAGGAACAACAACACAGACAATGAAAAAAACGAGGAAGAACATTAAAGAAGAATACAGGTAAGAGGAAGAAGAATATGAGGACAAGGATGAGACAGAAGAAGAAGAGGTTGAGAAAGAGGAAAGGAGATGACAAAGAAGACGACTCCAGAAGGGAATACAGAGAGGAATATGAGGACGAGGGGGAGGTGGAGGAGGTAAAGACAGACAATGAAAGTTATGAGAATGAATACTGAGGAAGAATACAGATAAGTGGAGGAAGAATACGTGGATAAGGATGAGACAGAAGAAGAAGAGGACGAGGAGGAAGAAAAATCCAGAAAGAAATACAAGGAGGAAGAGGAGGCAAAAGAGGAGGAAGGCAGACAATGAAGAATATAAGGAAAAATACTAAGGAGGAATAAGGGTAAATGGAGGAAAACAAGGAGGAGGATGAGATGGAGGAAGAAGCGGAGAAGGTTGAAGAAGAATCCAGAAAGGAATACAGAGAAGAATATGAGGAGGAGAAGGTGGTAATGGAGCTGGAGCTGGAGGAGGAGAGACAATGAAGAGTGTGAGAATGAATAATAAGGAAGAATATTGGGAAGGGGATACGAGGAGGTGGATAAGACAGAGGAAGAAAAGAACGAGAGGGAAGAAGAATGGAAGAAGGAATGCAAGGAGGAGGAGGAGGTGGAGAAGGAGGCAGAAAGACAATGAAGAAAATTAGGAAGAATACTAAGGAAGAATACAGGTAAGTGGATGAAGATTACGAGGATGACGATGAGACAGAAAAGAGGTTGAGAAGGAGGAAGATGATGACGAGGAGGAAGAATAATCCAAGATTGAATACAGAGAGGAATATGAGGAGAAGGAGGTGGTAGAGGTGGAGGCACAGGAGGATGAAGATAGACAATGAAGAGTATGAGAATGAATACTAAGGAAGAATAAAGGTAAGTGGAGGAAGAATAGGAGGATGAGGATCAGAAAGAGGAAGAGAAGAAGAGGAAGAAGAATTCAAGAAGGAATATGAGGAGGCGGAGGAGGCAGAGGAGGAGGAAGACAGACAATAAATAATATGAGGAAGAATTCTAAGGAGGAATACAGGTAAGTGGAGGAAGAATACGAGGATGATGATGAGACAGAAAAGAGGTTGAGAAGGAGGAAGAAGATGACGAGGAGGAAGAAGAATCCAAGATTCAAGACAGACAACATAGAATCATAGAATCATAGAACTGTAGGGGTTGGAAGGGACCTCGAGAGATCATCGGGTCCAACCCCCTGCCGAAGCAGGCTCCCTAGGACATTTCACTGAGATAGGCATCCAGACGGGTCTTGAATATCTCCAGAGAAGGAGACTCCACCACCCCCTGGGCAGCCTATTCCAGTGCTCTGTCACCCTCACTGTGAAAAAGTTTCTCCGCATGTTGGTGCGGAACTTCCTATGCTCCAACTTGCAGCCATTGCCCCTTGTCCTGTCTCCACAGACCACTGAAAAGGGGCTGGCTGATTCCCCCTGCATCCCTTGCTTAAGATAATTGTAAACATTAATTAGGTCCCCCTTAGTCTTCTCTTCTCAAGGCTGAACAGTCCCAATCTTCTCAGCCTTTCCTCATAGGGGAGATGCTCCAGGCCCTTTATCATCTTCGTAGCCCTTCTCTGGACTCTCTCCAGGAGATCCCTGTCCTTTTTATACCAGGGAGCCCAGAACTGGACACAATACTCCAGGTGGGGCCTGACCAGGGCAGAGTAGAGCGGGAGGATCACCTCCCTTGACCTGCTGGCTACACTCCTCCGGATGCACCCCAGGATCCCATTGGCTCTCTTAGCCACCGAGGCACACTGCTGGCTCATGGCCAACCTGTCATCCACCAGGACCCCCAGGTCCTTCTCCACAGAGCTCCTCTCCAGCAGCTCACCCCCAGCCGGTACTGATAGAAACGGTTGTTCCTTCCCAGGTGCAAGACTTTACACTTGCTTTTGTTGAACCTCATCTGGTTTCTTACTGCCCAGCTCTCCAGCCTGTCCAGGTCTCTCTGGATGGCAGCGCAGTGTTCCTGCATGTCAGCCACAACATGAAGGGGAGGAGGAGGTGGAGGTCCAGGAGGATGAAGATAGGCAATGACGAGTATGAGAATGAATACTAAGGAAGAATACAGGGAAGAGGAGGAAGAATAGGAGGATAAGGATGAGAGAGGAAGAAAAGAAAGAGGAGGAAGAAGAATTCAAGAAGGAATAAGAGGAGGAGGAGGAGGTGGAGGAAGACAGACAATGAAGAAAACGAGGAAGAATACTAAGGAGGAATACAGGTAATCGGAGGAGGATGATGAGACAGAGAAAGAAAAGAACGAGGAGGAAGAAGATCATGCAAGAAGAAATACAAGGAGGAGGAGGAAGACAGGCTATGAAGAATACAGGGATGAACACTAAGGAAGAATACAGGTAAGTGAAGGAAGAATATGAGGATGACGATGAGACAGAGGAAGAAGAGGATGAGGAGGAAGAAGAATCCAAGATTGTATACAGAGAGGAATATGAGGAGGAGGAGGAGATGGAGGTGGAGGTGCAGGAGAATGAATATAGACAATGAAGAGTATGAGAATGAATACAAAGAAGGAATACAGGAATATGGAGGAATAATAGGAGGATGAGGATGAGACAGAGGAAGAAAAGACGACGAGGAGGAGGAAGAATTCATGAAGCAATACGAGGAGGAGGGGGAGGAGGAAGAGGAAGACAAACAATGAAGAGTGTAAGAATGAACACTAAGGAAGAATACAGGTAAGTGGAGGAAGAATACGACAAGGAGGAGAAGACAGAGAAAGAAAAGAACAAGGAGGAAGAAGAATCCAAGAAGGAATATGAGGACGAGGAGGAGGCAGAGGAGGAGGAAGTCAGACAATTAACAGGATGAGTATGAATATTAAGGAAGAATACAGGTCAGTGGAGGAAAAGGAGGAAGAGGATGAGATGGAGGAAGAAGCCAACGAGGAGGAAGACAAACCCAGAAAGCAATACAGAGAGAAATATGAGGACGAGTAGGAGGAGGTGCAGGTGGAGGTGCAGCTGGAGGATGGACAAATGAACAGTATGAGGAAGAATAATAAGGAAGAATACCGGTAAGTGGACGAGGATGAGGATGAGATGGAGGAAGAAGAGGACAAGGAGCAGGAAGAATCCAAGAAGCAATACAGGGAGGAATATGAGGAGGAGGAGGAGGCAGAGGAGGATGAAGTCAGACAATGACCAGTATGAGAATGAATACTAAAGAAGAATACAGGGAAGGGGAGGAAGAACACGAGGAGGAGGATGAGACAGAGGAAGAAAAGAACGAAGAGGAAGAAGAATCCAAGAAGGAATATGAGGAGGAGGAGGTGGAGGAGGAGGAAGACAGATAATAAATGAGGAAGAATACTAAGGAGGAATACAGGTAAATGGAGGAAGAATATGAGGATGATGATGAGACAGAAAAAGAAGAGAACGAGGAGGAATAAGAATCCAAGAAGCAATACAAGGAGGAGGCACAGGAGGATGAAGACAGACAATGAAGAATATGAGGAACAATACTAAGGAGGAATACAGGTAAGTGGAGGAAGAATACGAGGATGATGATGAGACAGAGGAAGAAAAGAACGAGGAGGAAGAAGAATCCAAGAGGTAATACAAGGAGGAGGCAGAGGAGGAAGACAGACAATGAAGAATATGAGGAACAATACTAAGGATAATACAGGTAAGTGGATGAAGATTACGAGGATGACGATGAGACAGAAAAGAGGTTGAGAAGGAGGAAGAAGATGACGAGGAGGAAGAAGAATCCAAGATTGAATACAGAGAGGAATATGAGGAGAAGGAGGAGGTGGAGGCACAGGAGGATGAAGATAGACAATGAAGAGTATGAGAATGAATACTAAGGAAGAATAAAGGTAAGTGGAGGAAGAATAGGAGGATGAGGATCAGAAAGAGGAAGAGAAGAAGAGGAAGAAGAATTCAAGAAGGAATATGAGGAGGCGGAGGAGGCAGAGGAGGAGGAAGACAGACAATTAAGAATATGAGGAAGAATACTAAGCAGGAATACAGGTAAGTGGAGGAAGAATATGAAGATGAAAATGAGAAAGAGGAAGAAGAAAACGAGGATGAAGAATAAACCAAGAAGGAATATGAGGAGGCGGAGGACAGCGACTGAACAATATGAGGAAGAATACAAAGGAAGAATACAGGTAAGTGGAGGAAGAATACGATGATGAGGATAAGACAGAAAAGAGGTTGAGAAGGAGGAAGAAGATGACGAGGAGGAAGAAGAATCCAAGATTGAATAAAGAGTGGAATATGAGGAGGAGGAGGAGGTGGAGGTGCAGGAGGATGAAGATAGACAATGAAGACTATGAGAATGAATACAAAGGAGGAATACAGGTATATGGAGCAATAACAGGAGGATGAGGATCAGAAAGCGGAAGAAAAGAACGAGGAGGAAGAAGAATTTAAGAAGTAAGACGAGGAGGAGGAGGAGGAGGAAGACAAACAATGAAGAGTATGAGAATGAATACTAAGGAAGAATACAGGGAAGTGGAGGAAGAATACGACAAGGAGGAGGAGACAGAGGAAGAAAAGAACAAGGAGGAAGAAGAATCCAAAAAGAATACGAGGAGGAGGAGGAGGTGGAGGAGGAGGCAGAGAAGGAGGAAGACAGACAATTAACAGGATGAGTATGAATATTAAGGAAGAATTCAGGTCAGTGGAAGAAATGGAGGAGGAGGAAGGGATGGATGAAGAAGCCAACGAGGAGGAAGAAAAATCCAGAAAGGAATACAGAGAGAAATATAAGGAGGAGTAGGAGTAGGTACAGGTGGAGGTGGAGCTGGAGGAGGACAGACAATGAACAGTATGAGGAAGAATAATAAGGACGAATACCAGTAAGTGGACGAGGATGAGGAGGAAGATGGAGGAAGAAGAGTACGAGGAGCAGGAAGAATCCAAGAAGCAATACAGGGAGGAATATGAGGAGGAAGAGGAGGTGGAGGCAGAGGAGGTGGAAGTCAGACAATGACCAGTATGAGAATGAATACTAAAGAAGAATACAGGGAAGGGGAGGAAGAACACGAGGAGGAGGATGAGACAGAGGATGAAAGGATTGAGACAGAGGAAGAAAAGAACGAGGAGGAAGAAGAATCCAAGAAGGAATATGAGGAGGAGGCAGAGGAGGAGGAAGACAGACAATAAATAATATGAGGAAGAATACTAAGGAGGAATACAGGTAAGTGGAGGAAGAATACGAGGATGATGATGAGACAGAAAAGAGGTTGAGAAGGAGGAAGAAGATGACGAGGAGGAAGAAGAATCCAAGATTCAAGACAGAGAACATGAAGAGGAGGAGGAGGTGGAGGCGCAGGAGGATGAAGATAGACAATGAAGAGTATGAGAATGAATACTAAGGAAGAATACAGGGAAGAGGAGGAAGAATAGGAGGATGAGGATCAGAAAGAGGAAGAGAAGAAAGATGAGGAAGAAGAATTCAAGAAGGAATAAGAGGAGGAGGAGGAGGTGGAGGAAGACAGACAATGAAGAATATCAGGAAGAATACTAAGGAGGAATACAGGTAATCGGAGGAGGATGATGAGACAGAGAAAGAAAAGAACGAGGAGGAAGAAGATCATGCAAGAAGGAATACAAGGAGGAGGAGGTGGTGGAGGAGGAGGAAGACAGGCTATGAAGAATACAGGGAAGAATACTAAGGAAGAATACAGGTAAGTGAAGGAAGAATATGAGGATGACGATGAGACAGAGGAAGAAGAGGATGAGGAGGAAGAAGAATCCAAGATTGTATACAGAGAGGAATATGAGGAGGAGGAGGAGATGGAGGTGGAGGTGCAGGAGAATGAATATAGACAATGAAGAGTATGAGAATGAATACAAAGAAGGAATACAGGAATATGGAGGAATAATAGGAGGATGAGGATGAGACAGAGGAAGAAAAGACGACGAGGAGGAGGAAGAATTCATGAAGTAATACAAGGAGGAGGTGGAGGAGGAAGAGGAAGACAAACAATGAAGAGTGTAAGAATGAACACTAAGGAAGAATACAGGTAAGTGGAGGAAGAATACGACAAGGAGGAGGAGACAGAGGAAGAAATGAACAAGGAGGAAGAAGAATCCAAGAAGGAATATGAGGACGAGGAGGAGGCAGAGGAGGAGGAAGTCAGACAATTAACAGGATGAGTATGAATATTAAGGAAGAATACAGGTCAGTGGAGGAAAAGGAGGAAGAGGATGAGATGGAGGAAGAAGCCAACGAGGAGGAAGACAAACCCAGAAAGCAATACAGAGAGAAATATGAGGACGAGTAGGAGGAGGTGCAGGTGGAGGTGCAGCTGGAGGATGGACAAATGAACAGTATGAGGAAGAATAATAAGAAAGAATACCGGAAAGTAGACGAGGATGAGGATGAGATGGAGGAAGAAGAGTACGAGGAGCAGGAAGAATCCAAGAAGCAATACAGGGAGGAATATGAGGAGGAGGAGGAGGAGGAGAAAGAGGAGGTGGAGAAGGAAGAAGACAGACACTGAACAATATGAGTAGGAATACTAAGGAGGAACTCAGGTAGGAGGAGGAAGAATACGAGGATGAGGATGAGGATTAGACAAAGGAAGAAGAGGAGGAGTTGGAGGAAGAAGAGGACAAGGAGGAAGAAGGATCCAGAAAGGAATACAGGGAGAAATATGAGGAGGAGGCATATGTGGACGTGGAGGAGGATGCGGATGAGGACTGACAATGAACTGTATGAGGAGGAATACTAAGGATAAATACAGGTAAGGGAGGAGGATGAGGAGGAAGAGGAGATGGAGGAAGAAGAGGACAAAGAAGGAAGAAGAATCCAAGAAGGAATTCAGGGATGAATATGAGGAAATGGAGGAGGAAGAATACGAGAAGGAATATGAGAAGGAAGACAAAGAATGAATATGAGGAAAAGAAGGACGAGATGGGAGAAGCAGTAGTGGGAGGAGGAGGAGCTGGAGGAGGAGGAGTAAGAGAAATTCAAGGAAGAAATATAAAGAGGAATATGAGGAAGAAGAAGAGAAGGAATACAAGATGGAATAGGAGAAGGAATACAAGAAGGAACACCAGGGGGAGCAATATTCGGAGGAGGAACATGAGGGGGAGGAATTCGAGGAAGAAGTGAGAACACTCAAGGAGCAACAATAACTGTACTTGGAAAAAGAAATCTCAGAGCTGTACCTGGTCTTGGTTCCCAAAGTTGAGATGGCTCTGGCAGATGTTTGTAGGCATTATCATGGCCTTGGCCTTACGCAGAACAGTCTGGGTCATGGTCAGCAGCTTTGAAGGCTCTGTCAGAATTCAGCTCAGAGCTGCAATGGAGGTGAACAAACAGAACCAGAAAAGAAGGAAGGCACCAAAGGGGAAAAAGCAACCCCAAAAAAGAAGAGATCAGAAGGCAACAAGAAAAGGGGAAAATAAGAAGGAATTCACTTAAGGAAGTGAGGAAAAAAATCCCTAAAAATCTGGAAGAGAGCAGAAGGGAGAAACAGCAGGGGAAAAATAGACCAAAGAAAATGAGAGTGGAAAGAAACAATAAAAAGGGAAAAAAGCCCCCCAAAAAGCCAGCAGAGAACTGAAAGAAGCAAAAAAAAAAAAAAAAAAAAAACCCAAAACAACCCCAAAAAAAGAGGCAGCTCAGCCCAACTCACTTTCCCTTGCAAAAGCTGTGCAGCTCAGAGGAAAAAACCCTGCCTTTGGCCCTGGGATGCACAGGTACGTCAGAGCTCAGACCTGGAACAGCAGGACAGCCTGGGCACGGCTCCTTTCTGCTTTCCTCATACCTGTGTGTGTGCTGGGACGTCCTCGTTTCCCTCAAGTCTTCCCAGACAGACGGGGAAGTGGCTTCTGTCCAGTCCACGTGCCATGAAGAGAAGCACTTGTGACCACTAAGGGGGAGCAAACAACTGTGTTAGCAGAAGCAAAGCTCCACAGATACCCACAGATACCCACAGATACCCACAGCTCCCTGACACCCAGGAGCCCCTGGCACACCCAGCATTTGCTTGGTCTTAAAGCCCTGTGGGGGCTGCCAGTGCTGGGGAGCCCCACGGCCAGAGGGACACTGCTGAGCCCCCATGGGAGGAGTGAGGAGGGCTCTGCTCTTCCTCATTAACACATGTGGAAACCCGGGGTCAGGCCAGGCAGGGCCATGTCTCCTCCGCAGCCCCTGGGAGAAGGCCAGGCCTGAGGAAGGCCCTGGGTGCCAAACTCAGCACGGGCACTGTAACCAGGGGCAGAGCTCCATCCCCTTCCTGGTGCTGGCCTGGCTGATGGGAGCGGCTCCCAGCACACAGCTCCACTGGCCCAGGCCTGTGGCTGCCAGCACAGACAGGCCCACGCGTCTGGAAGCACCCTGGCTCCAGAGCAAAGCCAGACAAGCTCCCCTCCTGTCCCTGCCCCTGCCCCGGCCCAGGAGCAGACCCAGGCCCGGCAGAGCTGTGCACACCCCCAGCACTGCTCCAGGCCCAATGCAGCCTCACCAAGGCCCTTGTCTCTCCACAGGCCCAGCGCCACGGACGCCTCAGCACCAGCACACAGCTCTGCCCACAGGCCCAGGCTGCCTCTGCCCGCCCACAACCCCACACCCCATTGGCCACAGCTCAGCCAATCGGCAGCGCTGGACGAGGCCTGTCAGTCCCAGCGCTGGGGGCGGGGCCCAAGGGGCCAGAGGCCGGGCAGCCTGAGAGGCGGGAGATGGGGGGGCGGCCAGGCTGGGAGGAAGGGCTGGGGCCAGGGCCAGCACCAGGGCCCGGGCTTGGGGGCTCCAGGCACCCCTCCCCTCCTTCAGATCCCCTTTCTTCAGACAGCCCATCTAACCCAACAGCACCACTGAGTGAACCCTTTTTGGCAGCTCATGCTAGGATTTCTCTGCTGCAGCTTTCCCACAGGAAGAATGGGAATTCTGCCAGGTCTCTCCCTGCTTCCCACCTCCCCAACCCACCCGCATCGGGGCACGGGGAGGGACAGGGACTGGGACAGTGGGGCTTTCGGTCAGTTCCTCCCCAGGTGTTCTCCCTCTTAGCGGCAGAGGGCCGGGGGGCATTCCTCACACTCTCCCCGTTCTCCAGTGTGGGGTCCTGCCCACGGGAGACAGTCCTCCTTTCCCACAGGGCTTCAGCTCTTCCCCAGCTGCCCCAGCGTGGGTCACTGCTGTGGGGTGCAGTCATAACATCACAGGATGTTGATCAGGCTCAGCCTGCTCCAGCCTGGGCCTCCACGAAGTCATAGATCTTCTCACTCCCTTCTCTGGGGGCAAAAAGCAGCTGTTTGCAGGATTTTTTCTCCTCACTGTGATTCCCAGAGGCGCTGTGACCACCGCTGATGGGCTCGGCCTTGGTCAGCAACCACTCCGGCTTTGAGCCAGCTGGTGTTTGTGGGGCTGCAGAGAGCTTCTGGCTGCTTCTTGCAGCAGCCACCCCTGCAGCTCCCCTTCCCCACCTGAACCCAGCCACACAAAACTCCAACATCAAGCAGGAAGCACTATAACACACAAATGTCCGTTCACAGGCAAACTGCACGGCAATTCAAAAATACCTGCTGCTTTCCTCTTTAGGAACTCCTGAAAAATAATCCTGACACACTGGTGTGGGCAAAAGCAGCCCAGAAACTTTTTCATATACTTCAGAAGCTCCAGCTTCAAGGCAGCTGGACGTGACCAGATCCTTTTGGCTCTTTTCACATGAGAAAGCAGGAGGAGCCCTGGGAGTCCTGGCTCAGCATTCGGGACCTTCTCAAAGAGCAGTGGCATACTTCTCTGAGCAGCTGGATGAAGGGAGCAGGGGATGGCCAGGGTGTTTGTGAGCAGGAGCTGCCAGAATACTTCACACTGAAGCAGCCCTGAAATTCCCTTTAGGCCAGAAGATGCCAGGAATGGTCTCTCAGACTGGGTTGAAGAGCCCCAGGCTACAGCATAACCCACATTTAGGGATGCCAGCTACCCAGAAACTGCTGTCTGCCAGGCTCACCTCAGCACATGCACAGCCTGGGAGACCAGTGGAGTTTTAGGCAGGGTTATAGTGCACAACGGGCTGCAAAACGTAAGGCTTTTCAGCTGCATCCTTGCGGTCTGGTTCCTTACACATTGAGCTGCTTTCAGGAACAGGCTGCCCAGGGAGGGGGCTGTGTCACTGACCCTGGATAGCTTTAAAAAAGGGCAGATCAGGTACTCAGGGATATGGTTTAGCTTAGGATGGGAAGGGTTGCACTTGATGATCTGAAAGGTCTTTCCCAACCTGGTGATTCTGTGGCTTATTTTACCATAGTCAAACCCTTGGGAAAGAGCGTTTCTTTCCTTTTAGTCAGCTCTGCAGCAAAGAACACCTCTCTCTACACATGGGCAGGCCCAACAAGTCCCCTGGAAAGCTCCAAAGGCCAGGGATGGGACGCAGAGAGAGGCAGACAGGCTCTGCCTGCGAGCTGCTGTTCCGGCCCCTTGGTCCTTCCCCTATTCGATGCCAGATGCTCGCAGCCCCTGCACCCTCTTGGAGCCAAGCCCGTTCGCACCGGGTGATGAGCAGACACTGCAACTCATTGAACCGCAGCTTTCCCCGCCTCTGGCTACGGGGACAGGTGACCTAAGGGACTTCCTGCATCCCTGCTGCCTGGAACTGATGCGCCCAGACCAACAGAGTCACCAAACGCAGCCATCAAGCCCAGAAACGGGACAGCAGGAGAGGGACAGGTCCTTTCCTCGGGGCAACTCAGAGAAAAACAGGGAGGCGGTGCTCACAGGCTATGGTGATGATGAGGCTGTTGCCCAGGAGAGCAGCCAGGTAGATGCCCAGGAAGAGCCAGAAGTGCAAGAGCTGCAGCTCCCCTGTGTCTGCAAAGGGCTGATGGAGCTGCTGCTGTTGGACATCTGCTGCCATCCAGTGGGGAGACCTGTCCAAGGAGGGAGAGGCAGTGAGAAATGGGAGGAGGGTCAGCTGTGAGCATTGGAGAACTCAGTCCTGCCTTGCAGCAGTAAGTAAATACTAGGATGGTGTGATCTCAGACTAAATCCCCTGTTGATAGGAACCAGCACTGTCCAACCTTCCCCCCCTAATCCCAGCCCTGACAAGTGTCCAGTTTGTAACCTCCCCCCACCCTACAACCCCCATAGGCCTCCCCTCCCCCCATCCATCCCTTCCCACACACACATCACTGGGGGCTACCAGAGCCCAACCAGGGGCTTCCGGAGCACCGTGAATCCCTTGATCTTGACCCCCACACCCCCCTTGATACCCCCTTCACCCTGCCCCCCATGACCCCCCAGTACATACCTCATGCTATGGTTTCTCTTCTGCAGCATTCCTACAGGAAGAATGGGAAGTCTGCAATGTCTCTCCCTGCTTCCCACCTCCCCAACCCACCCCCATCATCACAAGGGAAGGCACAGGGAATGGGGGTTTCGTTCAGTTCCTCAGGAGATGTTCTCCTCCTTAGCCAGGGAGGTTCTGCCTTCCTGCACGAATGGTTTGGTTTTGCCCATGCAGTGAAGTTGCACCTCTCCAGGGATAACAGGGAAGCGGGGGGCACAATGCCCCTCCCTGTGTTTCCTCCACACCCCCTCCCAGACATGAAAGGGTCCGGCCATTCCCACCCTCCCCCTCTACTCCCCAAAACAGCTGGGCTCCCCTTTCCTGAATCTGTTGTGGGGGGCCCCACACATCCCTGGGGCCGGCGCAATGACTGCCCCACCTTGTTCTCCCCTCCACACTCCCCAATTTCCTTCTGCACCCCAAAATCCTCAGCCTCTGCCAAGAGCCCTGGCACCGGCTGCTGAATCCCAGGGGGGAGGTTGGCTGGAGGAGCCCCCCCCATTGAGGGAGGGGGATGGAGAAACATGATGGGAAAGAAAGGGAGGGAGTGGGGGGTTTTTCAGGGCTGGTTTGGGGCCAGATTGCTGGCTGGGTAGTCCCCACTGAGGTATGTACAGGGGGGTTCTGGGGTGCAGGGTGAAGGGGGTATCAAGGGGGCTTGGGGGTCAAGATCAAGGGATTCACGGTGCTCCAGAAGCCCCTGGTTGGGTTCTGGTAGCCCCCAGTGATGTGTGTGTGGGAAGGGATGGATGGGGGAGGGGAGGCCTATGGGGGTTGTAGGGTGGGGGGAGGTTACAAGCTTCACAGGGCTGGGATTGGGGGGGAAGGTTGGGATTAGGGAGGGATTAGTGTTGGGGTGGGATTAGGGGTGGAGTTTGGGTCTGGGATTTGGGCTTGGGTAGGGATTTTGGGCTGGGATTTGGGATTGGGTCTGGGATAGACGTAGGGATTGGGACTGGGATAGAGGAAGGGATTGGGGCTGGGATTGTGGTTGGGATTTGGGATTTGGGGCTGGGATTTTTTGTCAGGACTGGGGTTGGGACTGACTGCCAGCCCAGGAGAGCCTCTGGCAGGCGAGCTGGGCTGGGGCAGCTCTGGGGCTGGGCCCCAACCAAGCTCCCCAGGCAGGGCCAGCAGAAGGGAAGGGAAAGGGGATGTGAAGGAGGGGAGGGGCGGCAGAAGCCCCCAGGCCCTGAGCCCGGTGCTGGCCCCGGCCCTGCCCCCCAGCCTGGCTGCCCCCCCTCCTGCCCCTCAGGCTGCTGGGCCTGACAGGCCTCCTCCAGCGCTGCCGATTGGCTGAGCTGTGGCCAATGGGGTGTGGGGTTGTTGGAGGGCAGGGGCCTGTGGCTGTGTGCAGAGCTGGGTGCTGCTCCTCAGGAGGGGTGAGGCTGGGCCTGTGCAGAGACGAGGCCTTGGTGAGGCTCCATTGCCCCTGGAGCGGCTCTGGGCAGTGCCGGGGGTGTGCGCGGCTCTGCCGGGCCTGGGTCTGCTCACGGGTCTGGGCCTGCTCAGGGAGGGGGACAGGGCAGGGCAGGGCCGGGGCAGAGAGGGCAGGGGAGAGGAGAGGAGGGCAGGGACAGGGACAGGAGGGGAGCTTGCCTGGCTTTGCTCTGGAGCCAGGGTGCTTCCAGACGCGTGGGCCTGTCTGTGCTGGCAGCCACAGGCCTGGGCCAGTGGAGCTGCGTGCTGGGAGCCGCTCCCATCAGCCAGGCCAGCACCAGGAAGGGGATGGAGCTCTGCCCCTGGTTACAGTGCCCGTGCTGAGTTTGGCACCCAGGGCCTTCCTCAGGCCTGGCCTTCTCCCAGGGGCTGCGGAGGAGAGATGGCCTGGCCTGGCCTGACCCCGGGTTTCCACATGTGTTAATGAGGAAGAGCAGAGCCCTCCTCACTCCTCCCATGGGGGCTCAGCAGTGTCCCTCTGGCCGTGGGGCTCCCCAGCACTGGCAGCCCCCACAGGGCTTTAAGACCAAGCAAATGCTGGGTGTGCCAGGGGCTCCTGGGTGTCAGGGAGCTGTGGGTATCTGCAAAGGCAAAGTGGAGCTTTGCTTCTGCTAACACAGTTGTTTGCTCCCCCTTAGTGGTCACAAGTGCTTCTCTTCATGGCACGTGGACTGGATGGAAGCCACTTTCCCTGTCTGTCTGGGAAGACTTGAGGGAAACGAGGACGTCCCAGCACACACACAGGTATGAGGAAAGCAGAAAGGAGCCGTGCCCAGGCTGTCCTGCTGTTCCAGGTCTGAGCTCTGACGTACCTGTGCATCCCAGGGCCAAAGGCAGGGTTTTTTCCTCTGAGCTGCACAGCTTTTGCAAGGGAAAGTGAGTTGGGCTGAGCTGCCTCTTTTTTTGGGGTTGTTTTGGGCTTTTTCTTTTTCCATTTTTGTTGCTTCTTTCTGCTCTCTCCTGGCTTTTTGGGGGGCTTTTTTCCCTTTTGATTATTTCTTTCCACTCTCATTTTCTTTGGTGTATTTTTCCCCTGCTGTTTCTCCCTTCTGCTCTCTTCCTGATTTTTAGGGATTTTTTTCCCCCCTTTAGTCACTTCCTTAAGTGACTTCCTTCTTATTTTCCCCTTTTCTTGTTGCCTTCTGATCTCTTCTTTTTTTGGGGTTGCTTTTTCCCCTTTGGTGCCTTCCTTCTTTTCTGGTTCCTTGGATTAGTTTTTTCCCATTCCATCCCTTCCTTCTGAACTCTTCTAATTCTTTGTGTTGTGTCTGTTTCCCCTCGTGTCTCTTTGTTCTTCTCTCTCCTCGTTTTGAGGGGTTTTTCCCCTTTTTCATTGCTTCTTTCTGCTCTTTTCTCCATTTGGGTTCTTTTTCTTCCCCTTTTCTCACTGCCTCCTGCTCCCTTCTCGTGGGTTTGGTTGTTTCTTGTCCCCTTTTGCTGCTTCCTTCTGCTCTCTTCTGGTTTTTGGGGAGGTCTTCCTCCTCCTGTTGCTGCTAAAAAGGGCGGTCTCAGACTAGTAGTATTCTAAAAGAATCCAGTTGAAAGGGGCAGCAGGATGTTGGGTCAGGTTTTCCTGCATGACTGGTGTCTGTCAGAGTCGCTCTGGTCTGTTTGGTAGGAGAGTGTTTAATGGCATAAAAAGCCCAGTCTTTCCTGCTGATGAACTCAGTGGTGTTGGTGCAGTTTGAGGTTAATTCCCCTGTCAAAACCAGGAGTGTCTCAGCACAGAAAGATCAGGGGAAGATTTAGGATGGTCCTTCTGGATAAGGATGAGGAGGGAAGGACATGAAACCAGAAGCTGCTGCCATAGTCAGTGTGCAGTAGTCCTATGGAAAGGTACTTGTAGGTGTGGGGCAGGGATTCTTCTGCAGGCTGAGGCTCTTTGGTGCACCTTCTGCCAAGGAATTGTTCTTCAGTTTCTTTTCTTGTCCCTAAGAGAGGGGTGGAGGAGCAGCTTGCTCTGCTGATTCCTTCTGCTGGAGCTGCCCCTGCTCCTGATCTGAACCTGTCTGATAGAAATCCTGTGCTGTGGGGGGATGGAAGGACCCCAAAGTGCTGTATCTCCTCGTGCTCTGAACAAATCTGTAAACATTCCATAAGGAACATTTCACCCCTAAAAACATATTTCAGTGTTGCTCTAGTGAGGGAAAAATAACAGGTTCCTTTTGGGTGGTGACCATGGGATGTGGTCAAGTTCTTTCTGAGGGACAGAAAGCTGGCTAGAAGTCAGGTTGGGTTCTGAAAAGGGCAGACATCTCTTTTCTGAGGTTTGTGGTGTGCTGGGCAGATGGGGGTTGGTGTGTTTGCAGAATGAACTGACTCTGCCTTCATGTTCCCCTCTGAGGGACAATACTGACAGGGGAATGATTTCAAAAGGCTGTTAATTGTCCCTGCAGTGTCTATAACCCTGATTCCTTTGTTGGGAAACCTAATCTGCTTAGCAGATACCAGTAATGATCCAGCTTTATAATGTTCCTGAGACCCAGCCAGCAACTTTGGGCTATGGGTGAGATGGCACCAGTGGTTAAACCCCTTAGAATGGCCAATGGCCAAATCCAAATCTCCTTCAGAAGGGAAAAGAAATGTGAAGTTCTATAGCACTGAAAATCCCTTTTCTATGTAGCAGACAGGGCAGCAGCCTGTGTTTGGAAGCAGCTTGTGTGTGAGACTCTGTGTTTCACATTCCAGTCTCAGTCCCTTTAGCAGCCAGCTGAGGCCTGATCTGAAGGGCTCTGCATCTCCTGCACCATGCCCAGTAACTGGCATTTTTGAGAGCCAGTGGGTCTCTCTTTCTTGCAGCTGTACTTGCTCAGGCCAGACTGAGGGTCAGAAGCTGAGGAGATGCTGAATTCAGTGCAAGAGCCCATCCCTGGCCAAAGGGTGTTCACTCAGGGGAGCTTTATTCCTTCAGAGCTGGTGCTGAAGATGTGACAGAGCTGAGGGGACTGGAGAGAAAACAAGAGTGTGAGGAAGTCATAATGCTTAGCAAATGTCTTGTGTGGGGATGGTTTTATAGTGCAGGAGGGTTTGACCTGGTCTGGGTCCTTTTTGTGTGTTTGGCAGGATTAGGTATGACAAGCCCCTTTCTCCAGGCTGATTGGGGTGAGGCATTTCTGTTCTGCTGGGGGAGCACAGAGCCTGCAGAGCAGCACAGCTTGGCTAGAGAAGAAGGCAGTTCCATTGGGTACAAAAGTCTCCAAGTAGGAGTAAGAGGCAATAGATTCTCAGGGGATCAATCTCTCCAGTCAGGGACCCTCAGGGTGTTTCTCTGGTCCAATTTCCCCCTTGCTGCCAGTGGCAGCGTGTGATTCCTGAGGCTGATGATCACAGCTCTGCACCAGTTTCCAGCTTTCATCCTTCCCAGTGCCTTTCTTCTGTCCTTGCCCTCAGTCCTGTCCCTTTCATGCTGTGCACTGCACTAGTGTTCCCAGCTCCCTTTCCTTGAACCCCCACTTGCAAGCACTGCCCCAGTGCCCTGGTTTCTGTCCTCTACTGTCCTCTTCCTCAGTCCCCATCAACCACCTTGCTTCAAGTCTTTCTCTCCTCTCCAGTTGGAATCCTTTACCCCTCCCTTGCATCCCACACAGCCCTGTCCAGTGCAGCCCTTCAGCCCAGTCCCTGCTGGTCTGTAAATCCATCCCAGATCCTGTCTCTGGGTTCCCTGACACTCACAGCCATCCTCTTTGGACACCCTGAATTCCTCCCACTGCCCTTGTCTCCATCCCCAGCCCTGGTCCCTTCCTGAACAGGGATCCCAGGAGAAAGGTGGAGGAATGGGGCTGGTGGGGAGCAAAGGGAATTCTCCCCCTCAGAGCAGGGGGAAGCCATGGCCCTGGGGGACTGGAAACTTCTGTGTCTCAACTTCTCTCTTCTTCCCTAGGCACTCTTGGAAGGAAGGGGAGATGAGGTCCTGGCTGTGAGTAGTGGGCTGGACTTGGAGGCATCCAAGGATGAAGGAGAAACTCGTGGCTGCATCTCTGGATGTCTGGGTGAGCAGCACCAGGGCACCTGCACCCCTGAGCCCTCTGGGGTGGGCAGAGTGGGGGCACTGGAGAGGGAAACACAGGGACAGGGAATCCCATGATCCAGAGTGAGCTGGTCCCACCTGTCCCCTGCCTTTCCTTGCACCCAGTAGGGCTGTACGGACCCAGAGGGTCACCGTGCAGGCCAGGCAGGGCATCTGGTGCCAGAGGAACCCTCAGAATCACCCTCAGGGCTGGGCTGTGCCCGGAGAGATTTTGGGCATCTTGGGTAATGTCACACTGGGCAAGGGGCTCTTGGTGCCACGTGGAGCTCAGGAGAGCCAAGTCCTGTCCTAGGGGTATTGTGGGCTCCAGGTCCTGTCTCCTTCCATGTCTCTGCAGAGAGAAATGCTGGGGGCAAGGCCCCTCACATGGCCCAGGCAGCGCTGGGGGTGACGTTTTGGTCTGTGTCTTTCAGGACTGGAGCTGGTTCCTTCCTGTCCTCCCCTGCAGAGGCATGAGGAGATGATCACCCCTGGATCACCCCACCCGATCCCCTGGGAGCCCTGGGCCCTTTCCCTCCAATGATCAATAAACCCCTTCAGCAAAGCCCTGCTCTGCCTGTGTCTGTGTGTCCCTGTCCATGTCCATTTCCTCTGCAAATCCTGGATTCTGGGCTCCTCTCTGTCTTCACCCCCATGAAGAGAGTGGCTGAGGGAGTCCAGACTCCTGCAGTGATCTGTAAAGGAGATCCCCTGGCACCCACCACGTGCCCCCAGAGAGGGGCACATTAGGGCAAGCTAACATGGGCTCTGGATGCTGGACAGACCTCTTCCTACCACCTGTGGGACTTGGTGTTCATGATCTCTTGGCCATGGTTTCCCCTCTCCAGGCTCACACTGAATTACCACTGACTTTTCCATCATAGAATCCTAGAATCCCAGCCTGGTCTGGGTTGGAAGGGACCCCAAGGGTCACAGAGCTCCAACCCCCTGCCACAGGCAGGGACACCAACCTCCAGGCCTGGAGCTACACAAGGTTGCCCAGGGCCCCAGCCAACCTGGCCTTGAACACCCCCAGGGATGGGGCACCCACCCCCTCTCTGGGCAGCCCCTTCCAGCCCCTCACCACTCTCTCTGTAAAAAACTTCCCCCTAAGATCTCCTCTACCCCTTCCCTCCTTCAGCTTCACTCCAGCCCCCTTGTCCTGCCAGTCTCTGCCCTTTGAACAAGCTGATTCCCCTCCTGTGTCTCTGCTCCCTTCAGGGACTGGCAGGCTGCAATGAGGCCCCCCACAGCCTTCTCTTCTCCAGGCTGACCCAGCCCAGCTCCCTCAGCCTCTCTCCAGAGAGAAACTGCTCCATCCCTCTGAGCATCTCTGTGGCTCCTCTGACCCCTCTCCAACAGCCCCACATCTCTCTTGTCCTGGGGCCCCAGCTCTGGACACAGGACTCCAGCTGGGGCCTCCCCAGGGCAGAGCAGAGAGGGACAATCCCCTCCCTGTCCCTGCTGCCACCCCTCTGCTGATGGAGCCCAGGATCCCATCGCCCTTCCCAGCTGCCAGAGCCACTGCTGGCTCAGGGGAAGTTTCTCCTCTACCAGAACCCCCAGGTCCTTCTCAGCAGGGCTGCTCTCCAGGAGCTCTTCTCCCAGGCTGTTCCTATGGCTGGGATTCCTCCAGCCCCAGTGCAGCACCTGACCCTTGGCAGTGTTGAACCTCATCAGGTTCACCCGGGCCCAGCTTTCCACAGGTGCTGTGGCCAACAGCCCTGGCTAGCTGAGCTCCCCTGGGCTGACTCAGCTCACCTGGGATGGGCACCTGATTGGGGAGGTTAAGCCTGGCCTGGCCAGAACCAGGACAGTTGAACAGTGAATGGGTCGACACCCAGGGAAGATACAAGGATTTCCATACAAGGTCCAGTCACACACACCACGACCCACAAACACTCCATGGCTGTCGTTCCAATTAAGACAATATTCCCCCTTTTCTGGAACTGGGTTTGCCATGGGTTTGTTTCCTCATTCCAATAGAATGAGCCTTTACCAATGGTTGTGTCACTGAGATCAGTCACCAGCCAGTGCAGGGATATTCTTTCCAACGTCCATGGCCAGTCTTTAAATCCTGAAGGGCTCCCACAGCCCCAACAATTTGTCAGCTTCAAAGCGTTGGGCACCTGCTGGCCTGAAGTTATCAATTCATTTTGCCACCCCAGGCCAAAGAGGGGGGCACACAAGGCTCCCCAGATATTCAAGGTGGTGATAATGGTCGACCAGAGCAATGCTTGTGACAGTCTGCTGAACGTCCTGTCAATATTCACACAGCAGTTATTAACAAACCTGCACAGACAATTAACAGCTTCATGGATTCCTTCCAGCAGGTGTCAGAGATTTCACCTGGAGAAGAAAAGAAACCTGGCTGGAGTCCTTGTAAGGAACCAGAAGTGGATTGTTACTAGAAGGATGGAATAATCCACCTGTCAGTGACTTTGTGTTCCTTCCCGTGGGCATCATTCGCTGCCCAAGCGTCTTTGTTGGGGGGCTCAGCCAGTACGAGGGGACTGGTCCCAGTGATGGGCATTTCTACCACGCCTGGCTGACCAGGAGGGAAAACTGGCCTTTCTGGGGCTCTAGGAGTGTGGGGTTTGGGGATTAAAGCTGGGGCTTGGGGACAAAAGGCATTTAGTGGGGACATCCAGTCATTGCCCAGCACTCCCTGACTCGGGGAACTGCATCCCAGAGGCGTTCTGCCCAGGGCAGCTTGTGAGCTTTCAAACCCCTTTCCACAGCCCATCAGTTCTGCCCACTATCCCGTGAGCTTGGGGGTAACACGGGGTGTGAAATACCCCCCTGAGTGCTCCTTCCTTGGCCCCCTCCTGCCCCTTGGCAGCAGTGCAGTGCCTGCCCTTGTCTGGCTGAGCAGAGCTGGGCTCTGGAAGAAAGCTGAGCCAATTGCTCAGGGCCCGGCCTGTCTTTGCTCCTCTTGCTCCTGGAAATGCATCGGCTTGGACTAGGCCAGGAACGATTTCCACTCCCACCAACAATCTTGTTTCCCCTCCGGCTTTCCAAGGGCTCCAAAGGAGTGGAGTTGCCAAGCCCCCCCCAAGGGTCTTTTCCTCTCTCAGCTGGAGGGGGGTCTCATCCATGAGGGGCCACTCTCCCCGCAGTCAGCATTGGTCACCAGCTGCCCAGGGACAGGCCACCCCCTGGCCTGTGCCTCCTGGATCAATCCTGGGATCCTGTCTGGCCACGTTTAACATGCAGCCACTCCAGGAGCCTGTCCCAAGGGTCTCTGAGTTGCTCCTCGTTCTGCAGAGGGGCAATTCTGGCCAGTGCCTCTGAACTGAGGGAGCTGGGCCTCTTGAGCTGGGAGAAGAGGAGACTGAGGGCTGCCCTTATTCCTGGTGAGAATGATGTCAAGGGTGAGAGTGGGGAGCAGGGTGCCAGGCTCTTCTCAGGGATGGTCAGCGACAGGACAAGGGGCAGCGGGTGCCAGCTGGAGCAGAGCAAGTTCCATGGGAATGTGAGGAGAAACTCTTTCCCTGCCAGGGCCACAGAGCCCTGGGACAGGCTGCCCAGAGAGGTTGGGCAGTCTGCTCCTCTGGAGACATTCAAACCCACCTGGATGTGTTCCTGGGCGGTTTAGGCTAGGGGATCCTGCTCTGGCAGGGGGTTGGACTAGATGATCTTTCCAGGTCCCTTCCAACTCCTAAAGTTCTGTGATTCTTTGAGCTTGGATCTCCCTGCACGTCTCTTGGATCACCTCTGGCCCCTCAGGTTTCACTGGGTGTTGGTGTTTGGACATCTCCTTCTTGGCCTCCCCCCATTAATTCCCATAGGGGCTGGGACCAGCAGTCCCCAGGTTCAGGTTCCTGTTTTGTGCCCACAGGAACTGGGGCAAGAGGAATCCCAGCTTTGGTGGGTTTCAGGAGGCCATGAGCTGCATCCCCTTCCAGCCCCAGGGCTGCAAAGCAAGGATGAGGTGCCTGGAGTCACTTCTCATACTCCTTACCCTCCCCAAGGGCAAAGAGCCCCCTTCTGTCCCTGCCTGGGGGTCCTGTCTCATGGGGAGACAAGGAAAGGTGATTCTTCTGCCCAGCTCTGGTTTGATCAGGAGAAAGGACTCTGCTGGACACAAGGATTTCTCCCCAGCAGAGAGAGAGAATGTCAGTGAGGAATTCAGTATCTTTCCACGTTAGTTCTTGGAGCTCCAGGCACACCTTGAAGGAGTCCAGAGGGGATGGAGTACGTGACACCTTCACCTGCTCCTCTGCTGTAGCTGGGCTGGGCTCCTGGGACAGTGGGAGCTGATGAAACATTGCAGTGCTGATAAGGGACAGCTCTGGGCAGGAGCAGCTCCTCTGCCAAGCACACAGGGCTGGGGACACTGCCTGGAGGCACCGAGGGGAGACCTGAGAGGCTGAGAGAGCTGATGGATGCTGAGAGCTCACTGGAGGAGAAATCTCCACAGCCTCTCCCTGGTATGTCTGTGGGTGCAGGGCAATGCAGGTTGTGTTCCTGGAGGGATCTCCTGAAGCTGGGCCATGGGGCAGTGTGTGGGCTCTGTCAGGAGGACAGGTTGTCTCTAGGACCAGCAAGTGCTGCCTGGAAGGGATGCCCTTCTGCCCCATCAGAGGGACAGGGCAGGACAGCTGTCTGCTCCTGGGCATGGCTGCAGAGGTGTGAGGCAGCGTGTGCACCCAGGGGTGCCCAGGGCTGTCCTTGTGAGCAGGGTCCCTGTGCCCTGGGGTCTGTGTGCTGGGGCAGGGACTCTGCTGCTGCCAGGCTCAGCACTCAGCCTGCCTGTGGGACTTTAAACAGGGAGATAGAGAGCACCTCTGGGTGGAAGGAGTGACCCAGGGAAGGGCAGTGTAAGGTCCTTCTGCTGTAGGAAAGTGCTGCATGGGTCAGCTCTGCTCCCAGCTCCAGCTGATCCTTGAGAAATTGCAAATAGAATTTTTTTCCAAAGGCAGAGTCTTTCCTTTTCTTTTCCTTTCCTCTCCTGTGGCTGTGCTGACTGTGGGAGATGAGAACTTATTTCTCCCCTCGAGAATATGCAGTGAAACCTTGATTGTTGTGAAGATGTCAGAGCATCTCCTGAGCCCTGCACACACAGAGGTTCCCTGGGCAGTGCCCTGATGCCAGGAGGGGTCTGCAGAGCAGAGCTGAGCACAGGGCAGGTGGGATGTCTGTGAGCACAGAGCAGGAGGTGACATGGGCAAAGAGCAGCAGCTGCAGGGACAGCTCCAGGCAGCAGAGACATTGTCAGGGAGGGAGAAGGAGCTGCTCCCAGCAGTGCCCTGGCAGTGGGGATTTGGTACCTCCCTGACATCCCCACAGTGCTGACACTTTCCCACAGTGACCCCCTGGTTTCTGCCACCCAGCACAGACTCTGCACCCAGAGTTCCAGGGTTTCAGGCTGAGTCTTCCCCTTGGCAGCCAGTGAGGAGAAACTCCCAGTGAGGAGAAACCCCTGAGTGCCTGTCTGTCTGTCCCTGTCCTTCCAATCTGGAGTTTTTCTCCCTGTTTCCCCTCCTGTCCTTGCTGCATTTGCCCAACTGTTCCCTGGGGCTCTGGGCACATCCATTGGTGGGGCTGGCACTGAGCTGACCCTCAGATCAAGACCCCCATCTGTAGCACTGAGGATTTCCTGGGGGCTTCTGCTGGGCTGCAGACTGCCTCCCACAATGGCACCGCTCTCCTAGGGACTCTTGTGCCCCAGAGAGGAGCCCCATGCAGAAGACATGGTGTGGGCAGCTGCAATGAGCCCTGTGTGTCCCTGGCTGGGAGCAGGGAGCTGAGATCCTCCTTGGGTAGGATGAGACTGCAGGAGGGGTTTGGAGCTCTGCCCTGGAGACTGGATTCCTCAGCTCCCTGAAGGGTCCAGTTTCTTCTACAGGGAACCCCAGGGTGTGATCAGAGAGCGTCCAGCACAGGGCAGCTGAGAGCAGGGCTGATGGACAGAGCAGCTCTCCCCACTCTGCACTCAGGGGAAGGTTTCCCTGGCACTGCAGCAGCAATGTCAGGGAGTTCTGACAGAAGAAACACTCCTCAGGCACAGGCAGGAGAAAACCAAAGCTCCAAAGCTCTGCTCTGCCCTGGGGTGAAACTGGAGTGACAGTGCTGAAAAGCTCATTCCTCTCCACAGGGGATTTAGTCTGAGATCACACCATCCTTCTACTGACTGACTGCTGCCAGGCAGGACTGAGCTCTGGAGAGCCACAGCTGACCCTGCTCCCAGCAGTGGCACGCTCAAGCCAGCACAAAGCAGACCCCCCAAAAGGGACCTGACAAAAGTCCTCCTGGATACAGAGAGTCAGTCTGAGGGTGTTCCCTAAGAGTTGTAAGATTTCCCTAACTTCTCACTGCCTTTTCCTCCTTGTACAGGTCTGCAGGCTTGACAGCAGCAGATGTCCAACAGCAGCAGCTCCATCAGCCAGTTCCTCCTCCTGGCCTTTGCAGACACACGGGAGCTGCAGCTCCTGCACTTCTGCCTCTTCCTGGGCATCTACCTGGCTGCTCTGCTGGGCAACAGCCTCATCATCCTCACCATAGCCTGTGACCACCACCTCCACACCCCCATGTACTTCTTCCTCCTCAACCTCTCTGTTACTGACCTTGCCTTCATCTCCACCACTGTTCCCAAATCCATGGCCAATTCCCTGTGGGACACCAGGGCCATTTCCTACACAGGGTGTGTGGCTCAAATCTTTTTCTTCTTATTTTTGATTGTCACAGAGTACTCTCTTCTGACTGTCATGTCCTACGACCGCTACGTTGCCATCTGCCACCCCCTGCACTACGGGACCCTCCTGGGCAGCAGAGCTTGTGTCCACATGGCAGCAGCTGCCTGGGCCAGTGGGTTTCTCAGTGCTGTGCTGCACACAGCCAGTACATTGTCACTGCCCCTGTGCCATGGCAATGCTGTTGACCAGTTCTTCTGTGAAATCCCCCAGATCCTCAAGCTCTCCTGCTCAAACGCCTACCTCAGGGAAACTGGACTCACTGTGGTCAGTGCCTGTTTAGCTTTTGTGTGTTTTGTGTTCCTTGTGGTGTCCTATGTGCAGATCTTCAGGGCTGTGCTGAGGATCCCCTTGCAGCAGGGACGGCACAAAGCCTTTTCCACCTGCCTCCCTCACCTGGCCGTGGTCTCCCTGTTTGTCATCACTGCCATGGTTTCTAACCTGAAGCCCCCCTCCATCTCCTCACTGTCTTTAGACCTGGTATTGGCATTTCTTTACTCAGTGTTTCCACCAGCAGTCAACCCCCTCATCTACAGCATGAGGAACCAGGAGCTGAAGGATGCCATGTGGAAACTGATGACTGGATGTTTCTAAGCAGCAATAAACTGCTTGTCTTCTTCTGCATACCACTGACAATGTAACTCCTGTTATGATCAGTTCATATTTAATGGGGTTTTTAGTTGTTGGGTTTTGGTTTCCCTCTAGTTTGTCTAAGCTATAATAACATGGTCAATGTTCATCCCATTCCTAAGGCAGTATCTCCTGCTCTTCCATGTGATGACAAGCTCTGCTCTCTGGGCATCGTGTCTGCTTCCACACAGACATAATTTTCCTCTTTTTTTCCCCCCCTTTTGTTAATAAATTTTTACAAGCACAATTTCATCCACTGAACAAGTCGAGCACTTGTCTGACACGGCAATGCTTTCCCACCCTGGCAGAAGAGGATAAGGACAGGTTACTGACAGAATTCACCATGAATGTAGAACAGTCACGGCCAGTGGCACTCACACCCAGTGCTAACACAGGGAACCTTACTGATCCGATGTTTACAGAGTGCTGCCTGACAAGACAGACAGACACAGATTGTTCTGGAGGCACCAAGCCAATGCCCTTCCCCAACCAGCTTCTTTTCTGGGGAAGTGGTGTCAGGTGGTGTGGAAAACAGCCCAGGCAAACTCATCTCACCTGTGCTGGCTGCTTGGGGAGGTTACTCTCACCTGGCCAGAACCAGGACATCATCCACCCCTGTTTCCACACCATCTACATCATGCCCAGATCTTTCATTTTCAGAGTACTGGGCAGGTTCATAACATCATTTATCTATTATGTAGAACATCTGCCATTGACCCATTTTTTTATACACCAACAATTTAGGGGCTATCCTAGAACTAAAACCTCTTGGGATACACACTGCACTTCCCCATTGCCCCCCACCAAGTGCACCCAGGTCCCTGAGCAAAAGCAATCCCATGAATGAGTTTGCCTTTGTCTGAAGAAGGAAGGACCCAGAGTGTCTTCCCACCAGGTTTCTCATGCGTAATACGGGGACTTTATGCCCCTCCATGGTCTGTGGAGGACTGGGAGGTTTGGCCCTGGCTAGAGGCCAAATGCCCACAAAAGCCACTCTGTCACTCCCCTTTTCAGCCAGAAAGGGGAGCAAATAAATATTGGGAGGCTTAGGATTTGAGATATGGACAGAGAGGTGTGACAGTTTGCTGTAGCTGTGCTGCTGAGATGGCTTTTGCCAAGCAGCGGTTACAGTTTGTTGCAAGTTCCAGACAGTGAACTGGCCAATTCAAGGCCAAAGTCACCTCTGACCAATCCCAGAAGGATTCACAGCGCCTCTGGGAATCACATAGAGGAGAAAAAAACCTCCTGGCTGGGGCACTTTGCCACCAGAACACAGAGTGGGAAGATGTGACCAGCTGCAGCGATAGCCAAGGCCAGGCCCAAAGGAGAGGGGGGGAAAGGAATGTGGAAAGAAAGTTTCCCCTGCAGCTCGTGGAGAAGACCATGGTGAAGCAGGTTGTCCCCTCACAGCCCATGGATGAGGACGGGGAGCAGAGACATCTACACCCTGTGCAGAGATTGATCCAGGCCTCAGCAGGTTTGCTGGGGGACTTGTGACTCTGGGGGAGCCAGGCCGGGGGAGTCTGGGCCTGAACATCAGCACCCATGGAAGGGAGTCCTGCTGAGAGGCTGACAGTGGGGCTGACTGCTGGGAATATTTCCCTGAGGGCTGGGGGAACCTGACAGTCTCCAGGGCAGCGGATTGCAAGGGGGCCTGAAACAAAGCTCCCTGCTCACAGGAACTGATGGGCCGCGGAGAAAGCATGGGCACCACTTCCAGGAAGGTCAGCCTGGACTCTGCAGGGCTGTGAACCAGGGGGAGCCTGGACTGGGGGATGTGGGAATGGACAGAGCTGTGTGAAGCCCTGAGCCATGAGCAGGGGAAGGGGGAGCAGGGAGGAATAACGACTGGGATGGGGAGAATCAGTCTTTTCCATGTGACTCCTTGTAAAAAGGGAGTCTCCATCTTCTTTGTAACTGCTGGAACACGGTGAGAAGGTCTCCCCTAAGCCTCCTTTGCTCAGGGCTGAACAAACCCAGTTGTCTCAGCCTTTCCTCGTACGGCATGCTTCCCAGTCCTTGGGTCATCCTGGTGGCCATTCTCTGGACCCTTTCCAGCCTGTCATGACTATCATCTCCATAACACATCCCCTGCTGCATCTTCTTCAATATTTCAATTACACCTGAGGCTTAGACACTGCTGGCACAGCTCCAGGAGGTGTCCTCTCTGCTCTGGACACCACTGGATCTCTGATGTACAGCGTTTCTGTACAAGTCAGATGCTGGATTATACACTTGTAGCTTGTAAAATAATAGATACTTTTCATTGCCAGCAAGCTCACAGAAGACCACTGCCTGCCTTCTTAGCTCATGGTCACAGCTCCACTAAGCAACACAAACTCCCTGGCAATCTGGTACAAGATCTTCACTGGGCTGAACTTCAGACCCCGATGGTAAACTAACATTCTCTTCAGGGAGTCCCTGAGTGCTGGTGCTGTTGGCCAGCTTGGTATAGCCAGCAGTCTGTGCTGCTTCCAGTCCATGTGTCTGCTCTACCCACACGTGCACCCCCCAGGCATTGTTTGGTTTCTCCAGGGGAGGGGTTCCTGCACATTAAAGAGATTGTTCAGGCATTTCTTTAACCTGTTGTGCAAGAACTGCTGGTGGAGACATGGCAATTAAATTCATCTTCACTCTTGAAGAAATAGGTACAACATTGAAGAAGCTTCCAGGGTGGAGTGCAGCTGATGAGCAAGGAATCCCTTCCACAGGAGTTCCCTAACAACCTCAGCAGCTGGCAGCCTCAGGTGAGCCCGATGTGCTGACCCTGAGAGGAATGGCACCCAGGCTGGAGCGGCATGGAGATGTCGCTGCCAGGGAGCACCCTTTCCCCTGCCAGCACCTTTTGTGGGGGAGTGAGGTCAGGTGGTGTGGAAAACAGCCCTGGCTATCGCAGTGACCGAAGAGAGATCAGGCTCTGCCCCTTTGCTCTTCTTTGTCAGGAAGAAATTGAACACAATGGCCTCCTTTTGCTCTGGCTGAACAAACCAAGGGACTTCAGCCTCTCCACGAAGGGCTTCCCCTCCAGACCCTTCAGCTTCCTTGTTGCTCTTATCAGCTGGTGGGGATTGAGTCCAAGGTCACTTTATCCCTCTCAGCCCTTTCCAGGGATGGGAAGGACTTCATGCAAGGACACTGGGAGAGCAGGACACAGTCACAGGGATGTTGCCCCATGTCACATTGGACAGGGCATCATTGTAGCAGAAGACAGCTGAGCTGGTAAACAGCAGAGGATCTGCAAACCTTCGGGTCCTGCTCAGACAAAGCCTGCACATGCTGCAGGAGGAGGTAAGGCCCCCCCAGTGCACACAGGGAGCTGGCTGGGGGAGGCAGTGTGGGCTGCTCCTCCCCTGGGCAAAAGCAAGCCCAAATGTGAGATTGTCTTTGCTCAAGGACCTGGCTGTGGTTATGTGGAAGGACAGGGGCTCTGGTGTGTACCTCAAGGAGATGTAACCTGGGGGAACTATCCATGATGTGAGCTGTGTGTTCTAGGAAGCAAGGCAGCAGGAACCACTTGAACCAACAGTGGGTAATCCTCATGAGGAACGGGGTGAGGACTTCCACTGTCCTGAGTGATCAGTCTGGAGGCCTATCAGTGTGATCTGTCCTAATGAACCTGCTTTGGCAGGGGGCTGGGCTCAATCTCTTGAGGTCCCTTCCAACAGCTTCAGTTCTTTGGTTCTGTGATCAAATTGGCAGATGGGACTCAAAACCTTGAAATGTGTGTGGGAGGAGGTGGGCCTGGGAGGAATGAATGATGCCAGTGTGTGCCAAGGACCAAAGAGTAATGGTTAATGGGGATGTATTAACTGCACATTGGGAAGTAGAGATGGTTGGAGTGCACAGGACAAGTTGTAGTGTGGGTAAGAGGCTGTTTGGGGAATGAGAGAACTGAAAGGCTTGAGCAGGGTGTAGAAATGCCACAGCACAGGGATTGGGTGACTGTACATACTGAGTGTGAACACTCAGGGGTGTCAGTCAGTGTGGGACCTGAGGGTGATGGAAATGCTGTGGAATGAGGGTGCAGATTGTCCAGGGTCGAGATGGGATGGGGTTCTTGTTCCTCACAGCAGCTCACACGGTGCTTTGCCTTGGTGGCCAAAGCCATGGTGAGAGCAGAGCCCTGTTTCAGCTCTTGCTGAGCTTTGCTGGCTCAGTGTCAGGGCATTTCTCTGTTTCCCTCCCCCTCCAGAGAGTCATTTGGGTTTCTTGACAGTGGCAGAGATTTTCCTCTGTGTGGGGTTCCACATCAGTGGTTTTGGCAGTAGAGAGGCAGCAGGAGCCCCAGTGAGAAGAGAAATGGGGTTCCCCATTCTGGTTCCCCCAAGTCCATCAGCCCTGGAGCAGCCCTACTGCTGCCATCAGCTGAGCACGTCAGCAGAGGGGGGGTGCTCTGTGAAGGTGGGTTCCAGAAAGGGCACAAATGCCAGACTGGGACAGGGGTGAGGGGGGAACATGAGAAAAGATCCCAGACACCCCAAGGTCAGTGGGGAAGGAGGGGGAGGAGGAGGAGTTCCCTCCCACAGAGTTAAGGAGGAGAAAAACACCCCTTCACCCCCCAAAGGCTTTTAATAGGAACAAGAGGGGAGGCAGAGAGGAACCCAGGAGAGTGAAGAGAGAGGAAACACGGGGCTGTTCCTGCTGCCCCTGGGAGAAGGGAGACGGGTCCCTGTGCTCAGGGCTCTCCCAGCTGCACAGACCTCTCCTCCCTCCTGGCTGCACCCAGCTGCACGGCCGGGCCGGGCTGTGCTGGCCCAGGGCTCAGGGGCTGCTGTGCACTGAGCTCTGGGGTCACAGCCTTGGTGTCCTCAGGGCCACGTGCCAGAGACACCTCTTCAGCATCGTCATAGCCTGTGCTGTCCTGGGGAGGGGACCAGGCCTCTCCCTCAGCTCCAGGGGCCTCAGCACTTCTCTGGGGGTGCAGGTGTTCCCCTGCAAAGAGCAAGGAAGGTCACTGAGTGGTCATCCCACCAGGTGCCCGTCCTGCCCTGTACATCACCTTCCTCCCTTCTCCTCATCACTGCAGAAATATTTACCCCCCTCCTCCACCAAGGGTCCCCCCAAGGAAAACCTCCAGGGCAGGTGCCTCCATTGCAGGATTTTGGGGTCTCAGTGTGGCAACGTTTCACCTGGCACCCCAGGAACCCACAGCACTGCCTTTCCCTCTCACCTCCAGCTGCATCCCTGAGATCTGCTCCCTCCTCTGGTGCCCTGGGCATCTCCCAGTCTCCCTTCCCAGACACAGGATCCTCCTCAGGCTCAGAAACCTCCCTGGCATCGTCATAGCCATCTGCTGGGTCACCTCTGGGTAGGACAGGCATGTCTGAAAGGGGAGGGGAGATGCTGACAGAGAGAAGACACGTCCTGCAGAGCAGAGGAAGGGAGGATGGGCAGGGACAGGGGCCTCAGACACTGGATTGGGCAGCACCAGAAGAGATCACTGCTGGTTTCCTTCCCTGCTGCTCATGGTGACACTGGTGTCCATCACTAGTGTGCAGGGAGGAGAGATCCACCCCTTCCTGCCACCCCCCATTACCTGGTGCTGATCCTGGACCATCCTCCTCCTCAATGTCCTCATAGTGAGCCTGCATCTTGGACAGGGACCCCTCTGAATAGGAGCCTGCAGAGAAGGGATGGAAGTTTTGTGGGGTGTGTTCTGCTGACCCAGCTTGTGCTCAGTGCTGCTGGGGACAGGGGACAAACCCAGCCAGGGCTGCATTGGACCAGGGCTCAGCAGTTTCCTTGCTCTCCTGGGAAAAACCCCAACTCACAGGGGCTCCCAGAGCTGCCCCGGGACAGCCCCTCCCCTCACCCCTCAGGTGACAATGGGATGTGGGCACACACAGAGAGGGGCTGTCCACTGGCTGGGGCAGGATGAGCTGGTGAGGAGGAAGCTCTTCTCCAACACCAACCCCTGGCTGCTCTCCCCACAGAACCCCACAGCCCCAGTGCTGCAGGGACCTTGGGCCAGGGGGCTGCAGGGGGTCAGCCTTGAGTGGGGGCCAGGGCAAAGAGCTTTGCAGATATGGCCCCAGGAGGGACCATCACCCACCTGAGATGCTGAACCTCGCCTGCTTCTCCAAGGCTGGGCTGTACCCGATCTCCTCGTACAGGGCCTCAGGGAAGGGCTCCCAGGCTCCCTCAGAGGCTGCAGACAGAGGCAGGGCTGGCTCAGGGATGGGCAGAGAAGGGATGGATCCTGCTCTGCTCCCCCAGCCCTGTTCCCCTGGCTCAGCCCAGGGCTGTCCCCACAGCACAGCCCCACTGCGCTGTCCAGTCACTGCTGCCACTCCCTCCACGTCCCCATGGAGATGGGCAGGGGCAGGACACCCTCACAGCCTCCCTCAGAGGCAGCCCTTGTGCCCCTCTGGGCCCTGGATCCTGTTCCTGGTGCTGAGCTTGGAGCAGCCCCTGCCTTTCCTCTCCCCTGGAGCTACCCACTCTCTGCCCAGTGGATCCAGTACACAGCCCCTGGCCTGCTGGGGGGAGGGGAGGGTTGGATGGAGGAACAGCCAGGGGTCCTGGTGCTGAGAGGATGGGAGGTGCTGCCCAACGACTCTGCCAGCATCTCGCACCCCCAGAGCCCCCTCCCCATCTCCCCAGAGCACTGCCAGAGGCACATCCTCATCTATCCCCCCTTCATCCCATCTCCCCAGCCCAGCTGGGCCGTTTCTCTCCTGGCCCCATCCCCAACTCCCCCCGTGTCTGGATTCGCCCTCCCCGTTACTGCTGGCTGCCCGTGGTCAGGCAGTCAGTGGGGTGGTACATGGGACTGTGGGCAGCACACACTCCTGTCCCCCCAGCTCTGCCTGTACCCCTCACTGACACCCCACAGCCCCCCTGGCCTTGCCAATGTGCATCTTCTCCTGGGACCCTGGAGAACAACCCCACCTCTGCGCCCAGCCCTGGCGCTCCACGCTTGCCCAGCCAGGAGGGCCAGGAGCAGGCAGAGAAGGGCTCCCAGGACGATGCAGATGATGACAAGCAAGGACTCTCTCCTGCTGCTGCTCGGACGGCCCCGGGTGGCATCTGCACAGGCAGGAAGACAGAAATAGCAGCCCCAGGGCTGGGAGAGGTGGGGGGCTGTGACACCACAGTCCTGACCCCGTGACACCGGGGTAAGGGACCCCAGGGTGAGTGATGGGGAAGGTCCCACCCTGCCGGGGACTGACAGCCCTCCCCCACCACGGACCCAGTGACACCTCTGGGGAGTTCCACAGTCCGGCAAGGAGCCCCTTCCCCCTGGCTGTGGGTCACAGCCTGGCCCTGGGAAGAGCCAGCGCCGACACACAGGACAGGTTACCTGCTGGGGGGGGTGGTGCTGGGGTCCTGGGTGCAGCTGCAGGGGAGGAGAAGGAGAGCTGTGCTGAGAGGCTGGGTGTGCAGGTCCTGGGGAGCCTCCTCTCAGACAGGCCAGGGGTGTGTGCAGACATCCCTGGCACATCCCACCCGAACTGGCCCTCCTGTGGGGCTGCTCAGGGTGGCCAGGAAGGAGCCCAGGGCCCTGCTCGGGGCCAGGGCCAGGACAGTGCAGGCAGCCGGGAGATGCTCACCCGAGCAGTTCACGGCAGCGTCCTCCTTATGCCGGCAGGCACCGCTGTCCCCGGGCCGGGCCCAGCACTCCTGCAGAGACAGCTCTGTGCCCCGGCACTCCACCTGCTCCAGCCAGATGGGGCCCGTCCCCTTCCCAAACGCCGCCTCGCCCAGGGCAGACACTGCGGGGCCACAGCCCAGCTGCCGGCACGCCACCGCCGCGTCCAGCATGTCCCAGGAGTCGTCGCACACCGTCCCCCAGGAGCCGCGGTGCCAGACCTCCACTCTGCCCCAGCACCCGCTCTCGCCCCCCACCACACGGATCTTCTCCCTGTCTGGAGCAGGCAGAGACCCCTCAGGCAGCAGGGCAGCAGGCAGAGCCCTGCCAGGAGGGAGAGGCCTGCAGAGGAGCAGCTCCCTGACAAGGCAGAGACCCCTCAGGGCAGCAGGCAGAGCCCTGCCAGGAGGGAGAGGCCTGCAGAGGAGCAGCTCCCTGACAAGGCAGAGACCCCTCAGGGCAGCAGGCAGAGCCCTGCCAGGAGGGAGAGGCCTGCAGAGGAGCAGCTCCCTGACAAGGCAGAGACCCCTCAGGGCAGCAGGCAGAGCCCTGCCAGGAGGGAGAGGCCTGCAGAGGAGCAGCTACCTGTGCAGCTCGTGGAGTTTGGGCACGTGGGCACCAGGGCCGGGGCCGTTCCTGGCTCTCTGCCTGTAGAAGGAAATGCCGTGGTGAGGGGCTGCAGCAGGGGGGTCGTGGGGCTGAGTTCTGCTTGTGCATCCCTGTGCCACCTTGCTCAAAGGAGCAGCTGAACCCCGGTCACTCAGGGGACACACCCAGCAATGTGGGGACCCTGACTGCTCAGCCCCCAAGGGAGCCTGGTTCCCAGAGGGCAGGAGGGGGGACGCTCTTTGGAGCCCTGATGGGTCTCTGTTGAGAGCTCTCCTGCAGACACCTCTGCCTCCCCCAGGCACTGCTGGCAGCCTGGCTGCCCACTGCTGCTCAGTGTGTGGGGTCTGAGAGCTGAAGGCTCCCTTGTGCCACCACCAGCAGCAGAAGGGTCTGGCATGGAGAGGAAAAGCCCCCGTGGGCTCTGTCTGTGTCTGACAGTGCCCAGAAGGGAGCAGGAGCTGGGGATGCTGGTGCCCGGCTGGCGCAGAGTTACCCTGGCAGGTGATGTGGGTCTCATCGCGCAGGTCAGTGCAGGACTGTGGGTGCCAGGGCGTGGAGAGACACTGCCAGAAGGAGCTGTTTCTCTCCCCACACTCCACGTGATCCAGCCAGGCGGGGCCAGGCAGCGTTCCATAAATGGGGAATGGGTCCAAGGACCCTGCATCCCCACAGCCCAGCTCCTTGCACGCCAGCGACACCGCTTGGGCCGTCATGGAGTTGGAGCAAACGCTGCCCCAGGTCCCGTTATAGAAAACCTGCAGGCGCCCGGAGCAGCTGTCCTTGTTCTCCAGCCTCAGGGCCACGAACTCTGGGAGGAGAGACACCAGAGGGAACAGGATGGTGCAGGGATGGAGGATCAGGGGTGCCCCTGAAGCCCCCAGCCCCCAGCCAAGGAAAAGGCATGGACAAATGTGGGCAGAGAAGCCATGAGTAGAGAAAAGCCCCTGATGGACAAAGAACCCTTCCCTCCCCTCTAACCCTTGGGAAAACTCCCCAGAGCCCTGTGGGACAGAGAGGACCCGTGTGTGGGTGTCCCCACGATGGGCTTGGGCAGGGGCTCAGTGGCAGCCAGCGAGAGCCTCGGCCATCACCGGCTCTCCCCTTGTCCTGAGCTCCCCCGTCCCCGTGCTCCCAGCACAGCTCCCAGCACAGACCTGAGCAGACGACTCCCGCGTCCTCTTTGTGCCCGCAGTCGGGCTCCCCCCAGGACCCCGCCGGGCAGTCCCAGAGAGCAGCTTCGGCCCCCGAGCAGGTCACGCTGCCCAGCCAGATCTGCCCGGAGCCTGCCCCGAAGCCAGCAGAGCCGACCGCCTGCACCGCCCCTCCGCAGCCCAGCTGCTGGCAGACGACGGCGGCATCGGGCAGGTCCCAGCCCTCGTGGCAGACGGTTCCCCAGCTGCCCCGGTAGTAGATCTCCACTCTCCCGGCACAGCGCCCGGGCCCGTCCACCAGCCGCACCCGACGGCTCCCTGCAGCAGGAAGAACCCGGCTGCCGTCAGGGGACGGCGCCCACCCAGCCCAGAGCCCGGGGGGTCCCTGCAGCGCCACTCACCCCGGCAAACGACCCCCACGTCCTCGGCGATCCCTGCTGCCAGCGCGCCCTCGGGCAGGGAGGTGTTGCAGAGGGTCAGGGTGGGCTCGTGCCCTGCGCACCGCACCCCTCGCAGCCCCACGGGACCCGTCCCTCTCTCGGGCTTTGGGGGGTTGTAGGCTCTCTCTGCCTCTCCACACCGCAGCTGCCGGCACACCACGCCGGCCTCCTGCACGTCCCACTGGTCAGCCAGGACTCGGCCCCAGGTCCCGCGCTGGAAGATCTCCACTCGCCCGTCACACCGGCTGCCTCCCCCCACCAGCCGCAGGGCCCCGGAGCTGTCTGAGCCTGGGGAGAGCAGCCACGGCCCAGCCTCAGCAGCGCCAGAGAGCCCAGAGACCTGCAGTGCCTCTCCAGGCCCTGGGAACCTCACAGTGCCTTGGAGCTCCGCTACCTGCCCCAGGGCTGTGCAGTGAACTTCAGGAGCGGGTTTGCCCGTGGTCCTTGAGCTCTCCTGGGCAAGACAACACCCAAAACCTCCCTGCTGAGGCAGATGGGGCAGCTCCCACAGGAGGGAGGAGCAGGTGGTACAATGCCCTGGGGATGGGCAGAAGTAGGACAAACCCTGCTCCTCCTCAGCCGTGGCATTGCCACTGCTCAGCCATGGGGCACCACACACATCTCTGCCCCTCTGCACCCCTGGGTTCAGGGACTGGGAGCTGGTTTGACTCTGAGCCTGCCAGTTTCCCAGGAGGGCAGAGATGTCTGGCCCTGTCCAGTGTCAGCTCTCCCACCTCAGAGCGTTCAGTCGGAGCAGATCAAGCTCTCCAGATCACTCCAGGTGGAGGCAGATTTTCTCCAGGGAGAAGCTCACCCTGCGCCCGCCATGGGGTCCCTGGCTTTGGGTGGCCACGTCACACCCCAGGGGGAAATGGGGGTAACACGCCGTGTTCCCAGCACTCACCTGAGCAAATGACAGCAGCGTCCCTGTCGTGGGAGCACGGGGAGGCTCCCAGGGCAGTCACCGGGCACTGTCCCAGCTGGGCTTCAGTCCCCTCACAGTGGAATGACTCTCTCCAGGTGGGGCCGGTGCCTCTCCCAAAACGCCCTCCTCCAGGAACGGACTGGGCAAACCCGCAGCCGAGGTGGCGACAGAGAACGTGGGCGTCCAAGAGGTCCCAATGGGAGTCACACAGGGTGCCCCAGGTCCCCAGCACCTGGACCTCCACCCGCCCATCACAAGCTGTGCTGCCATTCACCAGCCTGAACCCTGTGTACTCTGGGGACAGAGGAAGAGGAGAAAAGGTGTGTTGGTGCTCTTCACCTATGGCAGCTGGAGGACTGGCCAGATGGACAGCCTTCCTTTCTCCTCCTTCTGCCTTCTCTTAGGGCTGCAGAAAACAACATCACCCCTCCTGCCTTCACACAGTGGTGTGTCCTGTCCCCATCCTGCTCCCTCCCCCCAGCTCATCTTCAGCACCCAGCATCCCACCCTGAGTCCTTACTTGTGCAGGTGACACCGGCACCGTTGGCGTGGGTGCAGGGTGCATCCCTGGGGGACCCTGTGGAGCAGGAGGTGAGAGAGGATTCATTCCCCAAACACTGCAGCTCTCTGTCCCAGATGGGACCAACACCTTTTCCAAAAGGAGCTGCCCCAGGGATGGACAGGACTACACCACACTGCAGCTCTCCACAGACCACGTCAGCGGCTTTGGGACCCAAGCCCGAGTCACAGACAGTTTTCCACTGGTTCTCATCACGGATCTCCACTCGTCCTGAGCAGGGGCTGTCCCCTCCAACCAGCCGCACAAACCCTGCAGCAAGCAAAGACCCCTGTGAGCTCCCAGAGCCTCTGGCAATGTCCTGAGCAGGTCTCACCTCAGCTCTCAGGTGGCTCCAGGCCGAGAGCCTCACAGCCATCCCAGCAGCTCCCAGTGGGTGCTGCTGGCACGAACCCACCAGAGCCCCTCCCCGCTCCCCAGCGATCAGCACAGCACTGGGGGCTGGCTGTTCTCCCACTGCCACAGCCACAGGCCCCGCTCAGATAAACTGCTGCTCTCCTGGAGACCCTGGGCTGCTGGGCACGGGCCCCAGGCCCTGCAGCACCCATTGGTGTTGGGCCCAAGGAGATGGGCCCAGGGGCTGCTGGCTGTGGCAGCCTGCTCTGCACCACCGAGCTCAGGGCCAGGCCCAGGAACCCCTTGGAGGCACCAGAAATGCCCCCCAGTCCCAGAGGGCTCTGCAGTGCGGGTGTACCCACAGCCACCGTCTGCACCAGCCCCCAGCTCCAGCACCCACCCAGGGAGGGGTCCTCATCCAGGGCCAGAGCGTACCACAGGTGTGCACAGCACCCATCTCCCTGCTTTGGGCACCCACAGAGGGTGGGCTGAGCCACACCAGGGCTCAGCCTGTTTCAGGTTCCTGCTGGGCTTTCCTTGGGGACCAGGAATGACAATCCCAGCTCAGCAGTGTGACCGGCCACACCGGGCCCTTCTCCAGCACCCCCTCGTTTCACCTGAGGGCACAGCCAGGTGCCTTCCCCCATCCTGGCCACAAAATTGGGGAATGGGCTGCACCCTTACCTGAACATGTCACTCCAGCATCTTCATAGTGATAACACTGGGATTGAGACCTTTTTTTGCAGTCAGACAGGGCAGACTCGGTGCCACGACACTCAAAACCGTACGTCCAAATGGGGCCAGATCCTTGCCCAAAGTGTGCAAACCCATGAGCTGCAACAGCATCCCCACAGCGCAGCTGCCTGCAAACCACTGCAGCATCTTTAATGTCCCAGTAGTCATCACACACGGTCCCCCACTGTCCCTGTTGTTTCACCTCCACTCTTCCAGCACAGCGCCCACCACCGTTTTCCAGCCTCACCTCTGCAGCCCCTGAAACACAAACATGGGAACCTTCAGGAGAGCACTGAGCCCTAGACCACAGGTCTGGAGGTCCCTCCTTCCCAGGTACCAGTGGGCATGATGTTCCCTTCCATGCTGTCCTCAGGGCAGTGTCAGGCTCACATTTGTCCCCAAGGCTCTCACCGTGCTGGAGGTGCCCAGCTCTACCCCACTGGGTTATTCACAACCCCACAGACGGCAGCGCCTCCTCCGAACTCAACCGCCACCTTCCCCTTCCCACTCACATACTGTGCCCGGATCTTCACAGGGCACCATCTCCCCACAGGCCAGACCCCCCTGCACAGCCCTGTGCCCCCAGACCCACAGGGAAAGGCACAAGTTCAGGTGACTGGAGCACTGTCTGCCCCTCATCTCAGTGGCTCCTCCAAAGACACCCCATTCCCAGAGATATCTCGATGACCCCACTGGCGCCCGCTGACCCTGTCTGTGGGACAAGGGTGCTGCACTTACCCCTGCACAGCTGAACCCAGAGCAGCAGCCACAGCACCTGAGGGGACAGGAGTCCCTCCATCCCCAGCCTCAGCCTCCTGCCCTGATGGAGCAGCCCTGCAGCACCACACTCCCTGTCACGGCTCCTGGGGACCCACGGGGATGGGGGTGATGAAAGGGTGATATATCTCTGTAGATGCCGACCCAGCTGCACGAGGAGCCAATCAAAGCAGCAGCACCTTTTTAGACGTTATCAGGAGCTCTCTCCCCTCCGACACAGCCCAGCCCTCCAATGAACTCCTCCAGCGCCGTTCATGACCATATATGAGGGACACAGAGGTCCCGCTGCGCATGTCAGGGTCATTGCAGCAGGGGATGGTCATGGGACAGGCTGGGTGTGGAGGAGAAACGGGTCTGTCCCCCCTTGGTCCCTGCTGGGGGCACTGGGAGCAACGAGCATCTCCTCTGCTGGGCTCATCCCAGAAGCCCAGGCCAAGGACGTGCAGGCACCGCCAAGCCCTGGGAGCCAGGGAGCTGGGCCTGCTCCGGGTCTGTGTCAGGCTGGGCAGGAAACAGCCCCTGCTCCTGCTCCAGCCCCGCTGTGCTGGGAGCAGCAGCTGGGCCAAGCCCTTGGCCAGGGGAAGAGCTGCCCCCCAGGAGTGCTGGCCGGCCCCTTCCTCCCCGCAGAGCCCCAGGGCGGGTCCCTGGCAGGAGCCCGAGCTGGGACACGTCCCTGCCCTGGCAGCAGACACGCAGCCCAGAGGCTCAGCCGTGTCCCTGGCTCTCAGCGTGTCACCCAGGGGCCGTTCTTCCCCGCGGGCAGAGCGGGAGCTGGAGCCCGCAGGTGCACAAACCACAGCCCACGTGGCCTCGCAGCGCTCGCCCTGCTCCCCCCGGGCAGGCAGCCTGTGGTTTCCTGCTGGCACCCTGCCCGGGCACAGCACAGGCTCACAGAGTCACCAGGCTGGGAGAGACCTTCAGGATCACCGAGTCCAACCGCTCCCCTCCTGAGCCAAACCAGATCCCTGGGCACCTCATCTGCCCTGTTCCAAACACCCCCAGGGGGTGACTCAGCCCCTCCCTGGGCAGCCTGGGCCAGGCCCCACAGCTCTGCCAGGGAAGAACTTTGCCCTCCCAGCTGAGCTGCCCCTGCCCTGGGGCAGCTTGAGCCCAGTGCCCCTTGTCCCAGCTCCT
>BSDF01000092.1:0-72844 GCA_027925045.1 Hypotaenidia okinawae | reverse complement strand
GTAGATTTGGATTGGACATGGAAAACAATGGCCAGTAAACCAAAATACTTTGAAATTGACAAGCACACCTTTTGCCGCTGTGGACACAGACTGTGACGAGCAGTGATGCATCCATCCAGAACAGTTTTCCACACATTACCAGGCTCTTTTGCTTTTGTGTACAAGGAAATGCATAATTCTCACTACTCTTCCTGCAAGAACTCCCAAGTCGGCCAGGATGTCTGTTGTCTACCCTAGTAAAGAAGCCTTTCCTATCATTTTGCTTTGGTATGCTGTGTTGAGGTACCCAGTTAATGTTTTCCTGTCATGCAATAACCTATGCTGAAAATCGTTCCACTGAGAACTGCATCCAAAAAGAGTACCATAATAACTGCCAACATGAATGATAGCTTCTATTAAGTAAAATAGAGAATTGCTAATGGTAAGTTTTGGGAGTGGAAGTGGTCAGTCTCTCTGGGAAAGAGTATATTCAAAACAGTGTATGTATTTATTTTTCCCTCATTTTGAGTACTTCATGCAACTGTTTGGTGTATGCAACTGTTTTGTGCTTATTGACATTTGATTTTCTTTTTCTGTCAGCACTATTGAGACTCATTTATTCTTTTTTTTTCTCTGAAAAAGGCACTTCAGTTTTTTTCAGAGAAATGACAGGGATAAAATAGTAATAAACCTGATCTGCATTCTTTCTGAGACTTAGAGGTGAGCGTGCCATTCTTTGATCAAAACAGAAATTCCTGGTAATGCGTAGTTCAACCAAAGCACATTTTCAGTAGACCTTATACATCATTGGGGAACATGTCCATAAGAAACAATTGAGATTGCCAGTGGACTTCCTGTTAGAATGTAATTTTATACTTAACACCTCAAGGAATCAAAAAAATCTCAATTTATCATGTTAAGGAATTGGCAATGAAGGACTTGTAAAAATAACCATATTTGTCATTCTTAAAACCACAGTCTGCTTCAATCTTCAAAAGCAAATAAGCCAAAGTAATAAGTAAAATCAAACCCAAAGAAGCAATTAATCCCTTTAGAGTTGCTATGACTGAAGGATTTTTTGCTTACTTTTTCTTTTGGAAAAGAGATGAAAAGATAAAAACCTGTTATCCTCTACTGAATGATTTTACAGTTAGGTGACAGATCTGAATTTCTATCCCATTGACCTGTAAATGCCATGTATTAAACATGCAGAATCCACCCCATGGAATACCATAATGTAGACATATGAATATCACACCTCGATGAAATTAAAGAAGATGTGTTTAGTGACAAAACTGTCCTTCATAGGCACTGGAGTAGCATTTTCTGATGACTAATGCCCTGTATAGCAGGAGCACTAACACTCCTGTTCCCCTTTCATGATGCTTTTTTCAGTAAACTGTCCTTATCCCAACCCATGGAGGCTCTTTCTGTATCTTCTCTGTGAGTGAGCAAGTGGCATGTTGTCCTTAGCTGCTGCCTGGGGCTGAACCACCACACTGGGTGTGCAGGTGGGTTGGACTAGATGATTTCCAGAGGCATCTGTGAACCTCAGCCATTCTGTCATTCTGTGATTCAATCATATGCAATTTTCAATAGTGTTTAATCTTTTGTGCTCTTTACATCAAAGGCAAACTAAATACCTGAAGTCACAGTCTTCCCCACTGAGGCCAATAATAACACAGTTGTTGCTTCAATAAAGCAACAATTTAATCCAGAGCTAACTTGCATAATTTTAGTGATTTCTGTGAAATAGTAAGAAGGAATTCTAGTATTTCCCAGAGTATAAAATTAAGAGATTTTCTTTCAAAAATCCAGCAACTGTATCACAAGACATTATCACAATTCCACGGTATTTTTAACATTTTCATCTTCCACTTCCATTGACCAGAACTGCTAACAAATCCCACTAGAGTTTGATCTTGTAGCATTACATTTAAGAAGTATTAGAGTAAGATTTTCAGTCCTTGTTTGCTGAACCAGAAAATACAGTCAGTTCAGATAGACATAATCTATAGGCCAATAAAACCATTCAGCCCAATTAGGAAAAATGGATTAGGGAAACACATGTATATACAGTCTGTGATGGTTATTGATGAAATTGTCAGTCTAACACCACCAATAGGATCTGATATAGTATGTAGTAAGAGAGAGGGATGAAGCATAATATTGAAGTGCTCTGTGAGGAACACATTTCATTTCGGTAATGCCAGTGGATGAATCATGAAGTCTTTATAAGTGTTTTTCATGAATGTATAAAAGTACCATTCTTAATTGACATAAAGATATTTGTATCTGGTCTCTTTATAGGCAAGGTAGAAAGATTTGTATTATTTACATCATGGAAGCACAGATACACAATCTATAAGGCAATGACATTGTCAGTGTGACAGTTAACTTTTGTTATAGAACACAAAAACTCAAAAAGCAAAAAAAAAAATTCAAGAAGGAAACCGAGAGCATCGAATTCTTTCATAGTTAAGCGAGTGTTGAGCTATGGTTAACATTTTTGCATTACAGAAGACACATTTTTCTCTTGTGTTTTACTTGTGATTACAGGGAGTTGTAGGCTATGATGTGTTGACCAGCTTATCTACTACAAACAGACTTGGTTCACCCTCATTTCACTCTCCCCCATTCTCTTTTTAAAAATACCTTAATATAGAATAAAAATAGGCATGAATAGATTTCCATTTTATGGATAATGTATTTTTTTTCTTCCTATATGACAACTGGAGATTAGTTTGGCTTGGTGCTAAATTGTTCATGTTATTCCTGCCACCAGTATTTTTGACTATGATATACTACGGTTCATGACATTATGCAACATAAATGAACATAAATGTAATAAATCCATTCACAATCTTGTAATCATTCACCACCTGGAGTGCACAGCATCTCTGCTAGTTAACCATTTGCTTTAGAAACAGATTAGACAAGTCTCATTCATGCCACACTGTAATGCAAATATATTGCACATTAAGGATTATTTACTTGTTTTTGGTTTTTTTTTAACCCAGAGTGTTCTGTATCATGAGGAATAAAAAACATTTCTGCCTCTCAAGAAACATGGATTTAGTGTTGATTTAAATAGATCTACCTGGAAATGTACACAAGTTTTAAAGATAAATTATGAGAAGACAAGGTAAAAAAAGGCAACCAACTTGAAGAAAATTTGAGAATATATTTACTGATTGCCATTTCCAGACAGTTGTCATTTCTACTTTGCTGATGTTAAAACTTTGTCAGTGTTTTCTGCATTACACAGAATACCCTACTTTCAGTATATTAAGTGAATACTGCTCATTTTATTGCTGAATTTTATCCTGAATAGAATTTATTTTCATAAGCTTATTATTAAAAATTAATATTTAATACAATAAAAAGAAAAGGCTATATTAGCTTTATATGTATATTATCTAATTTTGATCAGGCACTATTATTTTATCTTCCTTGATTTAATGAACTAACACAATCAAGTACTATTTATGATCAGATGTTGTTTTTTTAATTCTTCAGCAGGTGGATGATAAAATAGTAAGATTAGAGATTTTTTAAAAAATATTCAAGAAAAGAGGGGAAGTGAAGGAACCAGAAAAGAAAAGAGTCAGAGAACTACCAAAGAGCACAAAAGCTACAAAAAGAAATAAACAGATCCAGTTTTGATTTTACTTATAATTTCAATTATTTTTTTCCAGCAGGGAATTTGATGTATATAATTGTTGCTTCCTAATTTCATTGGATAAAATACTCTCTAAAACTCTGCCCATAAAGACACTTATTTGAACTTGGAAATAAAATTGGCCCGTTGCTTGTTCATGAAATAATGATCAAAACCTGTTTTTCCACATTGGTCCTTCTTATATACCCACTACTGCTGAGCTGACAGAGTGTCAATTTACACAACACATTATGCTCCCTTCTTCATGAGACCTGTCTGTTCACTGGTAAAAATACTTCGGGCAGATACTATGCCTTCTTAAACAGGCACAAATACCAGGTGCTCCTTTTACTGCTATGATTTTAGAACAGTGTCAATATTCATTTTATCAGTAAAAAATCAACTCTTGGGTAGTAAAAAAAAAAATTAGTTTGAATTCAGCTTTAAAAAATAGCTGTCTGCAATCAAAAAATGTTACCACAGTCTCAGCCTTGTTTTTATTGTAAACTGGGTTTTAAAAGTCCCTTAGACATTTGTACCATAGAAAGCACAACATGCAAAAATGCACACACCAGATCTTCCTTCTGCGCTTTCCTAAAAAAGGCATGTCCCCAGAGTTGGAAAGCAGTAGTCAAGGCTGTAACACGATCTGATCCTGTGAAGATCATGAAGATCAAAAGCCATGCTAGGAATATATTCTGAAATAAAAACAACAGTCTGTGACAGCCTTGAAACAAAGCACCTACCATTCATTCAAAAGAGAAAGGACTAATTCTACAAGAAAAGTATTCTTAAAGTCTACTGTTTATGCATAATATAAGCATAGCAGCCCCTGAAGGTAATCTAGAGATGATTAACTTTTGTAGCCAACACAGCAGTTTGGTACTGCTACCAAACTAGTATCTGTCCCCACATAGAGGATAAAGTCCCTTGTTAAATTTTATTTCTTGCTCTGATTCTGAGGCTGTTTTCCAACCTACTATGGTCTTATAACCGCTTTGAAGTGTTTACTGAGAATGTCCTTACCTTCTTGCTTTCTTTTTCTACAGTGTCCATTTAACTAAATCATAAACATAAACATTCTAATAAAGCATTCAGTATTCATGGCTATTCATTTCTACCACTGTCATGGTCTGAGATTTTCAAGTTTTCCATGAAGTAAATAATATTGCAGAAAAATATTGCATAGCTGGCTGGTATTATTAACAATGCCTCTTTATCTATATAAAGATGCATCTTTTAAGTCCTCCCACAGCATTTTTTTTTCTGTGACGTAGCAGAGTATGTTGGCTTTCTGCTCTGTTTTCCTCTCATAAATGAACATGGAAAGATAGCCATCAGTGTTCGGTTATTTAAATAAGAGCAACATACTTTTCTTCAATAAAACAATGTAAGCAGAGCACTGACTCTCATATTCCTGCCTCTAATGAGAATTTGAGAATGAAACTGTAAATAAATTATGTACTTCTTATCTACACAACAGACACTAATCAATTAATCGTTGGGTTTTGGCTGCCATAAGTGCTCCAAAGAATTGTTTTGATGAGGTATTTACAACTTGCCAATCAGCACAGCCCATAGGATTAGAATAATGGTTGTACTATTTGTGGCAAACCAGATAATGCAGTTCAATTTGAGCAATAAAAACATGCCCAACATTCAGCAAAGTTTTTGGAACTTCTGCAGGCTTGAGGTTAGCAGTACACGAATTTAATAAATGGTCTATAATAATTTTTAATCAAGAATTCACCCTTGAAAGATCTATACTGAAGGGTATAAAATTTTGCTAGGAAGATTATTAACTTAATGCACATGAACATAAACACTGGAACCATATTGTTGATTTGACACAGTGATATTCTGCCATGTATTTCTGCTCCTAACAAAAACTTTTTACAGCGGTGCTGAATTTTTTTTCTTCAGAAAATAAGTTTTCCTACTTCTCAACACTTCCCTAATGGGTTTAACTTGCCTGTATCATTTACTGCTTTCTGTCTATTCAGTGAGCATTGTTATAGTTCCAAATTCAGTACTTTCAATAGGTAAGAAATATTCACTTTCCAAAATAGAAATAATACCTAGACATGGACCTTGCTGCAGGCTGTGGAGGAAATAACAATGGAGCAGATATGCCCATGTAGGATCCCACATTGGAGTAGGTGGATTATTACCTGAAGGAACCGTGGCCTATGTAGAGGCTATGCTGAAGCAAGTTTGTCTTGAAGGAGCAGGAGGAGGAAAGATCTGCAGAGAGGAACTGTTACAGACTGACTGCAATCTGTCATGGACTGTCTGCAACTTCCCATTAGCCACCCCCTGTGGCATCCAGGAGTTGGGAGGAGGTAGAAGAGTCAGGTATGAAGAAATGAGGTCAAGCCTGGGAAGAAGGGGGCATTTCCTGCTATGACTGGCCCTGTGTGGAGCCAGGAGTTGGACCTGATGATCCTCATGGGTCCCTTCCAACTCAGGATGTTCTGTGATTCTATGCAACAGTGTTTTCTTCCTTGTCTTTTCTCCTTTCTATCCAACTCTATTTTTATTGTCAATAAATTATTTTTTCCCAAATCAGGTCTGTTTTGCTGATGATGGTAATTGCCCCTGTCTTTATTTCAGTTCATAGACTTTTTTACAATACTTTCTTTCCCTGTCCTGTTCAGAGGAGGAGGAGTGAGAGCTGGGAAGATGAATGGTAGCCAGCCGAGGCCAGCCCACCACAACAGTTTACATAGCCATTGGTAGAGATGGATATCTCTGTTGAGTTAGGACCTCAGTCACCAAAGATATCCAGCCAGCATATCTTAACTTATTCATAGGGTGATGAGCAAATCATTTACTTCCTTGTTGCACAGAAACAGGGCTGCATGACTTCTCCACAACTCTGTTAAAGAAGTGGAAAAAAATGCATTACAAAAACACGTGCACCTACATTAAACAAGGGAAATTTTTAGGTGGACTGCTTGCCTTACTGGACTCAACAGCAGAATCTACTTTTATTTCTGCCTAGGCATATCTCCTCTAACAGAAAATGCTAGAGAACAGGTAGCAGAATCTTTGTTAAGACAGGACATTAGATGTAAAGAGTTTAACAGAGAGACTCTTTCCAAGTCACAAGCTAACAGTATTCCAGATAATCCTATGCGCCTCAAAAATTAATGGTAACATTACTTTCCAAGAAGAACATGGTCCAACCTGACTGGTTTAGATCTCTCTACAACTAGCCACAAAGGAATAGGAGCATATTCATCTTCCACTGACTTGTGTGATTCTTTTTCTGTAAGTAGAACAGGCAACAAAATATCATGCCTCCTGCTCAGTGCATGCCCTCTTTTTCCTGTGCTGTCTTCTCCAAGCTATTTAACATACCTTACAGGAAATGCCATTTAACATATATAGCAGGTTACTCAGTCTAGTAGCTAGTTGAAAAAAGTGGGTTTTTTCTTCTACGTTTCATCTTTGATTTTGGCAGTACTGTAAGATCACAACATAGACTAGAAGACCTGAAAGTTAAAAGCAAAATACTTACTCCAAAAACTTCCAGTCTGTAACTGAAATTACTTTTTATTTCTTCCCACATGCCTATTAAACTCTGCTAGGGCTGCTGCAATTCTAGGAAGAATGACTTTATGTTTAAATGGAATTTTCTGTGTTTCAGTTTGTGCCCATTGCCTCTTACTATTTCACTCGACACCACTGGTAAGACTCAAGCTCCATCTTCTTTACTCCCTCCCATCAGGTATTTAAGGGTGTATTTCTAAGACCCCCTTTATTCTTCTGCAATTTAAATAGCCCCAAGTCTCTCAGTCTGTCCTCTTATATCAGATACTCTAACTCCTTGATCATCTTCACTGACCTTTCATGGACTTGCTCCAGCATGTCCTACTGTCAAACTGGCAACTGGACCCAGAACTACAGATGTAGTCTCACCAGCTTCATAGCGAAATGTCTCTACCCCTTTGATCCAAAGCCCTACCTCCATTCTCAGTTGCAGTGATAAATATTAGGTCAGTTCCTCAGCTCATATAAATGAGTACATTGGCACAGTAGTAAAGGGAGTTTCACCAGCTTCAACTAGTTGAAGAGCTGTCTCAAAACGTCATGGTTTAGTATATTTTCAAGCCATTCACTTTCTAGTCACCTTGCGGCTGGTTTGCTTACAGCTTCAGTATGTGCTAGAATTTTTAAGGGATATTTCTTTAGCTGTGAGTTTCAAATGACCTTTTAATGAAAGGCTGAACTGATTTTGAAACCCAATTATGTTGTTAATTAAACTTCTATTTTCTCCTCTTTCCACCATGAGTTTGATGTTTTCATACTCCTGGTTTTTGGTACAATTCTGTGAATTTCTTCTTTCCTGGGCATTATGACAGTTACCTTTATGAGCACTTCTGAAATACCACCTCCAACATTAACTTTATTAGAATATTATTGAAGCAGCAGTGGGTCATTTTCAGCAGCACTATTCTGATCTCCTCAGCCAGCACCCTCAGGGCAGACTTATTTTAATTTTCAAAGTTAATAAAGTAGTAGCAGTGATCTGCCTTCTAGTAATGGGCTGACTTGAACAGGTTGCAAATAATTTATTTTTCCTTGCAATCTACAAGCACTAGGTCTGCTCAGCTGTAGTCCTTCCTGCTTACAGATCATGCTTCAATACCTTTGCTTTATGATTAATGCTTTTACAACCAAAGTCTTCATCAGTGTATCTCAGCCTATGGATTGTTCCTGTACTGTTGGTGTCAGCTGTCCAGTGTAAAGGAGTAAATCCAGCAGTTTAACTTAAAAAGTAAACTCATAGTTCCATGGATCAGGGATTACCACTGACCATTTTGTGTCCTATTGCATAAACACACAAGGACAGTATAATGATATCTGTTATTAAAAACTATACACTGACACCCATGTGTTTGACACTTACGGGTAGCAGCCAGCTGCAAGGTTTTAGACAAAATGTGGTATTTTTTGCTTTTGGAAATAAATATTCTCCTGAAATAAGATTTCATTTTGTGCATTTTTGAGTCTCTGACATAAATTGCCATATAGCATTTCCTCTCTCCAGTGGATAAGCACTGGAGTCAAACAAAGGCACAAAGTACTTTTCTCAAAGTGTTGAGTGGTACTTCCTTTCTGCTGCACAGAGCCTAGCTCAAGAGAAAAGATGTTCCCTCTGATTGAGAAGGTAGTTAAAAATTATAAACACACTATAACCATCCTATATTTTACCTGTTTTGAAGGTGTTTCAGATAATTTTATTATTTTAATTTCAACTTTCATTATTTAACCTGTCTACAAAGAGAACAAACGTAAAAACAAATTCTGGTCCTCTCATTCACCTTAAGCTATAAGGCAAGGCACTTGCATATGGAGACTCTGATTAACATGCAACTGGCAGATAAATGCTATTCTTAAATAGGTAGAAAGAGGGAAGGTTGGTTAAGATTGATGCCATAAATGCATGATTCTATGCAGAGGAATGTCTCAATAAGTCACCTACTGATCTCTCACAGAGTTGTTTAAGGTAAAGATTTCCAGCTGCTATAAATGTCGTTGAAAGTGAAAGACACAAACCCCCTCAAATTTTAAATGCTATGGGCACTCCTTTTTCACACAGACTTCATCAGGGAGCTGTCAGTCCTCAAAACTTTGGGAAAAAAAATCAAGCTCATTTAATATTACTTTTCCAAGCAGCAATTACTTCAGAAGTTAGAGGAATGTTTTAAGTATTATAACTATGTAGTCTAGGATGAGGAGAACTAATCTACGATGAGGTTTTCTGTTAAAGTATAATTCATGCTAGGATAATCCCTGTTGTAGAGCACTTCTTCCCTTTCTCTGCTGTCAATATTACATAAATAAAGGGAATTTTATTATTGTAGTATCCGTAACCACAGCATGTTTGGAAAAATCCAGCAATGAGATCAGGGCAGGAAAACTAATGGAATCCTTTGTTTAACACCTCCAGAATGCAATTTTGCTATTCAGATGCATAATCATTAAAGATTTCCTTTTTTCTTTCTTTTTTAACATTGGCCATAGCTAATTACCAGTTATACATTAAATGTTAAGATGGAATGTTTATTTAGGGTGCAGTTTTTGTGCAATGGAATAACTGGGTCAGACTTAAGTACCAACAGCTTTTAAACGACGTATTACAAATCAGCTAGCCTTTGTAATATTTCGGACACTTTGATCCAGGTTTAATTCAGCAATATGCATCTTTATGTAAGTAATACTGTTAGCACTAGCTGTTTGATCTTTGTTTACAGTGTGCCCACTTTCTATTTACCTCATCCTTTGCTCCGAAAAGAGATAAAAGAAACACTGGAGCAATTTCATGTTATAGCACAGAATGAGATATCACCAGATTCCTAGTTTGCACAATTGCAGCTTTGTGGTAGGCTTTAGTTATAAAAAAGCAGCATAAATTATAGCAGACAGCTAATCAGGAGAAATTGCACTGGTACAAATTGTGTATGTATACCATAACTAAATATTCAATGGGAAAAAACATGAATACCTAGACTAAAGGAAAGAAAGTGTTACAAAACCAGTTAAGTGTCTTGAAACATGAACCAATCTTCTCATCTGGAGACGAATGTTTTCAAAAGCAGCATGTTTAAAAGGGGGGGCTCAGTTCTAATAAAAACAGGTAGAGAACCAAAGGCCAAATCTGAAAATGGACTTAGATCATATTTACAATGCAGCTATAAAAACATGACTGCAAACATCACTCAAGTGGGTAGCTTAAATTTAACTTGTGTTTGTATCAGTAGTTTATGGTAATCACTTTTCAAACCCATCAGTTGCTTTCAATTTTTCAGCAGGATAGATAAGCCTTTTATATAAGCTTTATATTAGCCACCTAGGGTGCCAGCAGCAGAACAGTGGTGCAGATTTCTGCACGTATTATAAAATCTGCCTGGTTTTCCGAGGTTTCAGTAAATCAGAACTCAAATTGTTCTATAACAACAAATAAACCAAGATGCATCTGGCCATTCAAGGTGGGGCCTGTGGAAATTGAGAAGCCTGGATGCTTTCTATGTTGTGTTTAGAGTTCTGAATGTGAGGGAGATACAAGTCCTAGAGAAATGCAGCCTAGTGCAAACTTTCAGAACAGAAACCAATAGCATTTTAGGGGAATAAGCAGTTAAAATTTTGGTTAGTTTTCATAATGGAGAACTATAAGATCTGAAGCTGAAGTCTTGAGAGGAGCTCACATGTTGAAGTGTGAGGGCTTGAATAAAAAATATGCTTTAAGTTTTCGTGTATAGTTGATACTAATGTAGTTGTAAAGTCAAGCTTTGACAATGAAAGGCTAGACTTCCTCTACAGATGCAGTGTTGTATAAGCTATCCATACTGCATTTTTAAAGGCATGCTTCTACTCAGAAATATATGTGAAAATTGGATGGTTTTTCAGAGATAAAAAGAACATATTTGAGGAGTTTGCTTTGTAATGCTTTCTCTGCAGTTAAGACACTTGATATCTGTCATTCACCTGGATCCTGCAAAATTGAAAGATGTAGCAAGTGGGGTAAGAAAGAGCTAGAGGCTTTGTACTGTGTTTAAATAGTTTTAGCACTGAAGAGTGTTAAAATTTGCATCATGTTTACTTCTGCTGTTCAAACATACAACATATTCTATATAAAGCTGAAATAACTCTCATGTGACTTTGTGGAAAGATAAACACATAACCAGATTTATCTAATACACAGATAACATGTAAAAATTTTGCTGAAGTCCCACTTCAGATACCTACTTCCTTTATTGAACCTGGTTCTGACTCCTAATGTGCGTTTGATTTTACCACCCTTAAGTTCAGAGATTTTTTCCCACTTCAAATAGCCAGCACATAAAAAAGAAACCTGTCAATCTATGTGATGGGCAGAAGCAATAAAGGCAAAAATAACTCCTCTTTGTGGTGGTTCAAAATGCAATGTAAATGACCTGCCTGCTACCTAGATTGAAGAATCACCTAAATTCAATGAACAGCAATGATAAACATTGACTAGTTATACTTCCCAAATACATACTCAGTGTCTTTCATCCAGAAGTATTTTTCCCCCTGCAGTTCTATAAACAGGATCCCGAGAAATCAGAAAGATTTTTTAATAATAAACTAAAAACTTTGCTTCATGCTTGATTTTACTTAGCTGGAATATTTAATGATAAGCTTATTGAAAATATATATTTTGTTTAAATATTTAAATATTCAGACAAAACACAGCAATGTTTTGCTACATGTCATAGTTTTGCATGGCTGGGTTCTGGTGGAGCAGGGGGCTGCAGGGGTGGCTTCTGCAGGCCTGATAGAGCAAACACCAGCTGGCTCAAGGCCGGAGTCATTGTTGACCAAGGCTGAGCCATCAATGATGGTCACAGCATCTCTGGGAATCACATTTAGGAGAAAAAAATGCAACCAGCTGCATTTTGCCACCAGAGAAGGGAGTAAGAAGATGTAAGAAACTCTGCAGTCACTGAGGCCAGGGAAGAAAGGGGAAGGAAGCGCCCCAGGTGCGTGAGGGAAAGATGCCCCTTCAGCTTGTGAAGAAACCATGGTGGAGCGAGTGGCCCCCACAGCCCATGGAAAAGGCTGAGACCCCACCTGCAGCCCATGGAGAGGCCCCATGCTGAAGCAGGTGGAGACATACAGGAGATGCTGTGACCCATGTTGGAACAAGCCTCTGCCAGCACTTGCAGCCCATGGAGAGAAATAGAGCCTTCCCTCACCCCACTTCCCTTTACTGTCATTCATGCTGCGAGTGTGAGAGATCAGGCTTCTGAAAACAAACCAGAAAACTTCTGTAAAATAATGGACAGATCATTATAGTAAAGAAAAATTAAATTTTGCTACTAATTTAAGGATAACAAAGATGGAAACAGATAGCATTATATACAACAGCCAGATCGAGGAACCAACTCAATATTTAAAGACAGGTAATTTTTATTCCATCAATATTCAAGTTAAAACTTGAGTTAGGTAAATAAGAAATATCAAACTGATATCTGTCCATAATTAAGAGGTTACCTAATTATTTTGCCTGTTCATGTGATACTAAATTTCTCCATTTCCTCTGAAGTCATGAGGAGAACTCAGGATTTTGTCTATCCTTGTGACATTAAACTCTTTTAAAAGTAGCAATTAAAATTGTTGTAAAATTTAATTCCTTAATAAAATATAGATTTACTTTCATTTAAATTCAAATTCACCCACACACCACTCCATCTTCCCCTTCCAATGTTCTAATAAATGCCATACCTTTGCAGTTTTACAATACATAGGCAACTATTCATTCACACCAATTTGATGTTAAGGAACTGTAAGTCCACTGTACATGATTTTCTCACTCTCAGCACAGGTATTTGGAGGAAAGACATCCAAACCCCAAGAGAGCATATACATCTTGAGATGTATAGTTAGCTTTATCCAGAATTTACTTTTCTGGTCACATTTGTAACATGCATGTAACATCTGGCTGACAGGAAGGGGAAGAATAACATAGCTCCCATGATTCAGGAGGAACTGATCAATGACCTACTTGGCCAATTAGAGACCCAAAAGTCAATGGGGTCAGATGGGATCCACCCGAGGGTATTGAGGGAGCTGCTGGATGTGCTCACCAAAACCCTTTTCATGATCTACCAGCAATCCTGGCAGACTGGGGAAATTCCACTTGACTAGAGGCTGGCAGATGTTACACCTATATACAAGAAGGGTTGGGAGCAAGGAGGATCCAGGGAATTACAGGCCTGTCAGTCTGACCTCATTCCCTGGGAAGATCATGGAGAGGGTCATCTTGGGAGCTATCATGCAGCACATGCATGATGGCCAGGGGATCAGGCCTAGTCAACATGGGTTTACGAAAGGTAGATCCTGTCAAACTAACCTGATTGCCTTCTATGACAAGGTGACTCACTTAATGGATGAGGGGAAGGCTGTGGATGTGGTCTACCTGGGCTTCAGTAAAGCCTTTGACATGTTTTTTCAAAACATTCTTGTTGAGAAACTGGCTGCCACTGGCCTGGACAGATGCACCCTCAGGTGGATTAAATACTGGCCGGATGGCCGAGCCCAAAGGGTGGTGGTAAATGCAACAAAATCGAACTGGAGGCCAGTCATGAGTGGTGTCCCCCAGGGCTCAGTCCTGGGTCCAGTTTTGTTCAACATTTTTATCAATGAATTCGATGAAGGGATTGAATGTTCCCTCAGTAAGTTTGCAGATGACACTAAACTGGGAGGAAGTGTTGATCTGCTTGAGGGTAGGAAGCCTCTTCGAAGAGACCTGAACAGACTGGACTGATGGGCTGAGACCAATGGGATGAAGTTTAACAAGGCCAAGTGTAGAGTGCTGCACATGGGACATAACAACCTCATGCAGCGCTACAGGCTTGTGGAAAACTGGCTAGGCAGCAGTCAGGCAGAGAAGGACCTGGGGGTGTTGGTTGATTGCAGGCTGAATATGAGTCAACAGTGTGCCCAGGTGGCCAGGAAGGCCAATGGCATCCTGGCTTGTGTCAAAAACAGTGTGGCCAGTAGGTCTAGGAAGGTGATTATGCCCCTGTACTGGGCATTGGTGAGGCTGCACCTCGAGTGCTGTGTCCAGTTCTGGGCTCCTCACCATAAGAAGGACATTGAGGTCCTTGAGCAAGTCCAGAGAAGGGCAACCAGGCTGGTGAAGGGGTTGGAGGGCAAATCCTATGAGGAGCAGCTGAGGGAGCTGGGGATGTTTAGCCTGGAGAAGAGGAGGCTAAGGGGAGACCTTATCACTGCCTACAAGTACCTGAAAGGAGGTTGTAGAGAGGTGGAAGATGGTCTCTTCAGCCAAGTGACAAGAGATAGGACAAGGGGAAATGGAACAAAGCTGCACCAGGGCAGTTTCAGATTAGATATTGGGAAAAAGTTTTTTTACTAGAAGAGTTGTCAGGGCCTGGAACAGGTTGCCCAGGGAGGGGATTGAGTCACCATCCCTGGATGTGTTTAAAAAGGGTAGATGAGGTACTTAGGGATATTGTTTAACATAGGACGGGAATGTTTGGGCTTGATGATCTTAAAGGTCTTTTCCAACCTTGTGATTCTGTGTAATTCTGTGATCACTGGATACCTGTGGGTTCCCATTAGCTGACTCATCTGATTCACTCCATCTCAATGCCAGTGGTTTCACTGCAGCTTAAGTCTATTTACATCCACTGAGGTTCTGCCCCAGATGGAGAAAGAGGAGCTCAAATATGTTTTTCTATAAAGGTGCCACATCTGACTATTTAAAGGAACAGTGGAAAAGGTTCAATTTATTGCAAATTGTCCATTAGTGTATCTGTGTTGTAAGCTCCCTTGTCCCAAAATCCAGGATCAGCGGGGAGATGAATTTTACCAGGGCTTTGGAAGGGCAGGAGGCGCTTGGGAAAGGAATGCACACCAATATGGTTAAAAGCAAACACTCCATTTTATTCAAGCAAGCTGCAGCCTTTTATACCTTCAAGGAAGATAGCTGATTCACACGGATAGCTAGTTCTCACACAGATAGGTAGGGGCCCGAGACAGGGGGAAAGCACATTTGCACCATATCAAGATTCCATTACTACTTTGGAATGTATACAGCCTTGATTCCCATGCTTGTTAGCTTCTTATCAGTGCTCCTGCTCAAGCTGCTGTTAGGAAATGTAAAAATGGCCTCGATCAATTAGCCAGTCACCCACATATCTGCCTTTGTCAATACAAGAAAAAAAGTCCTCCATTCATGTAAACATCTGCAGAAAAATAAACAATTCAAAAGAAATAATAACTTACAACACCCCCACTGCCTAATATTTGAGTGTAAAAATCTGATTTTAGAACTATTTACATTTCATATAAAGTTTAGTTCTAGAAGGAAGAGAAGGAAGAGGAGCAGCAACCTTCTTAGCACAATGGGATGAAACAGGTAGGTCTTTGTGTGTGTGTGTGTGTGTGTGTAGAGCACGTGCATGTGTGAACATGCATATGAGTTGGAGGTCAAGTATCTACTCTATAATCTATAACGGTAAAATAAAGGATGAGTAGCTGGATATTTCATAATGAAAAAAAATTAATAAGATTACGTAGCAGTAAATAGTCATGGTCTTGATGCAGGTATGTAACTGCCATGTCACTAAAATGCCTTTTAAAGGAGAGTAGGCAATACTCTGGTGATCACAGAGCACCTTTTTTAAAAGTAAAGATGAGTATGTGTCTTTTAAGTTAATATAATTACTCATTGGTGCACAACCAATAGATCTATGGGCCAGATAAAAATGAAGGGTTCAGAAAACTGGAAGAAAAAATAATCCAATTAATTTATTATAATTTTGAGGGGTGATTATCAGACTATCAGTTCTAACAAGTCACATTAAGTGGACCATAAAGATATATTGATCAATACACTTCATGTTGTCAATTAAAAGTTGAGTTTCATAAGTGTTGGAAGACAGAGTTCACTGATCAAAACATTCTTGGAAACCAGTACATCGACATAATATACAAAACAACGATGTTTTGATAGGGTGATCATTTAATTTCAGTCAGCCCAATGAATGGCTTGCTTTCTTGTCTAAAGTAACAGGAGTGCTGTGTAGAAAGTATAACAGCCTATTTGACTCCTGAGATTAGTGAACTAGGATTGAATTCCTCCTTGCCCAAAGTTTTTGGAGCATCTCTCCTGAAAGAGTGCTGGGCTGCCTAGCAATAAAATCTGAAGATATTGTTCAGAAATGGACATAGTTTTGTCATCTTTGTCTCTTAGTCATTGCCCTTGTTTGCAATAAGCTGCCTTTTTTTTTTTCCCCCTTATTTTAATGGGAGTGGGAAAAAGGAGGTTTATAGTTGCTAAAACTACTCTGAGCATCTATCATTATTACTATAACAGGATTTCTTTGTATTATTGTATTTTGTCATTTCTTTCATATAATCTGAGTTTGGCCAGTTGCAACTCCATGAAGTACAATTAACTTACATAATAGAAAAATTTATGTATCTATATATTATACTAGTTCTTTTCTAATACTTTGAGTTAAAGTTGAAAAGATCTCCAGTGAGCAACTAACTGAAGTTTAAGGCTGAATATGTTGCTTTTATACTTCATTGCTTTGTATTGTACTGCCAGAAAGCTATTTTTAGACCTGCTCTGCAGTGGTACAGCTGTTGCTTCTATCTTGTCTAAAGGAAGTAAGGTTGCCCTAATGAGAATTTGCCCTTTTCTCAAGGGTAAACTAAAATACATTAGACCTAAATGTAGGTTGTAAACCCTGCACATTAGTGAGTGTGATGGAAATACTATGTAGTCATTTATAAAAAGATATACATTTGGGGAAGTGAAAAAGATAGGCATATCTAAAGACTATTACCTGTTCATTATTCCCTTAAAGTATATTGTCTTTGTGCCTAAAGCTCAAAAGTTTGTTTTGCTGGCATCATGACAAAGTAAACAAACGTATCTCCATAGAACAGATCACTGCTGCCTACAAGCCCGCAATAAAAAACTTGTGAAAGGTAACACAGACATTCGACTAGATACTATACTGCTCCAATGAAATCCACACAAATATTTCTGACTACAGTGTATATTTTCAAACACTCATATTACTGAGGAATAAGTAAATAGAGTGAAAATATTATTTAATCTAAATAAATATAGGTAGATACACATATACCTATAATCATAGAGATGAGCAAGTATACATGCATGTCCATGAGTGCATGTGCCTGTGTGAACACCCACCCCAAGTCATTGTAAAATTGACTATAGACATAGTGAAATTGTCTTATCCCAACTATGCTCTTATAAATGACAAAGATTCAGATAAATATTATTTAACCATCAGCTTTTGTAGTTGATACCAAAACAGGGAACTCAAGATGGAGGAAACATAAATTCTGAACAAGAGATTCCTTTGAAATCTTCAATAACATATCAGTCATGCTGTAACACAAGAGTCTTTAAACTAAAAGGGAATACTGCTCAATACTAGTCTTTCTAGCATTAAGTAATGCTTCTCTGGTCTTCTAGTAATTTTTTCCGAGTCTATGTTATGCATCCAAATTTAACCAAGTTAAAGGGCATTCGTTGTATCCAAAAGGAATATCCAGTGACTTACAAAGAAAACCTAGATAGTTGGGTTTTCCCTTTTCTTTTTTGAGGGATCCTGTACAAACACCACATTAAATCTACAGTGATAAAATTTATAGACACACTACATTCAGGAACTGACCTCTTTCAAAAAAAACATTCTGCCTTCCAATAAACTTCATCAACCTATAAAAATGTTCTTTATATCTTATGGAGAAAAGAAAGAGAGATGCACTAACAGACAGCTACTTGATCTTACAAGATTTGATGACCTCTATAGTCATCTGTCTTATAAAATGTTAAGAAAAACAACCATAGTAAAATTCTGAGCAGGAAGAGTTAAAATAAAATTGTTGTACTAAAATTATGGCTTTAATTATTTCAGCTCAAAATTTTGAACAAAACTATGACTACTTTGAAACAAAAGAATACAGACAGCAACCACATCTAGGTTTCTGGGTTGGGAAGGTGAACCTGATTATTTTCAAAGGATCATAGAATGGCATGGGGTGGAAGGGACCCCAAGGATCATAGAGCTCCAAACCCCCTGTCACATGCTGGGCCACCAACCTCAGGCCTGGATCTACACAAGGTTGCCCAGGGTCCCATCCAACCTGGCCTTGAACACCTCCAGGGACAGGGCATCCACCACCTCTCTGGGCAGCCTGCTCCAGCACCTCACCACTCTGTCTGAAAAAAACTTCCCCCTAATATCCAATTTAAGCCTTCCTTCCTTTAGCTTTAATCCATTCCCCCTTGTCTTGCCATTGTCTACCCTTTTAAAAAGTTTAACCCCTTCCTGTTTGTATGCTCCCTTCAGGTACTGGAAGGCTGCAGTGAGGTCCCCCTGCAGCCTTCTCTTCTCCAGGCTGAACAAGCCCAGCTCCCTCAGCCTCTCTTCGTAGGGAAGGTGCTCCAGCCCTCTAATCATCTTTGTGGCCCTCCTCTGAACCCTCTCCAACAGTTCTGCATCTTTCTTGTATTGGGGCCCCAGATCTGGACACAGCACTCCAGATGGGGCCTTATGAGGGCAGCGTAGAGAGGGACAATCACCTCCCTGTCCCTGCTGGCCACCCCTCTTCTTTGCTTCATGCCTTACTATAAAACAAAACAGACACCATAAGTGTGAACAAGATAGTGTTAAAAAAAGACTTTGTGTGCCTAGATGTATGTGAAAACATGTTCCCTCTTTTCCTGCAATCACTTACTGCTGATCTCTGGTCTACTTTAACCAAATCTTAACACTATATGCATTATATTCTCATACATCTTAAAAAAAAAAAAGTCAACAAGGAAGGAAGGCTACATAATGAATGAATAGACATAGAATTATTTCTCTGAAGTTGCATTGGACTTCTTGACTCAGAGAGACCACGTGGAAAAATGAAACAGATGCTTTGAAGAATTTAAAACTGATTTTACAAACAAATGTCTTTTCTGGAAGACAGAAGCACATATTGTATATATAAATGTCCAGGATACATTTTGCTTGAAGGTCAAAGCCCAAGTTGTCACATTTCACTGGCCATTTGCAGTGTCTGAAAAAGAGTTCATATGCAAACAAACCTTGAGACTGACACCTTGAAACAAGACAGACAGGTAAGCAGGGACTAAGAGGAATTTCAGAGATGCAAAACCAAAATATGCCAAGAGTTTGAAAAGTCTGTGTCATCTTCTGTTCTACTTTACAAAGTATCCTGAATTCAAACAACCTAGTGTGCATAAACTGAAGGAAAACATTCCCCCCTCAAAAGGACCTTGCCCACCCTACACCCAAGTGTAGCAAAACAAATAATACTTTTGTTCCTTTAACTATTTTCTTTCTTTCTATTTCAACACACACTACCATCAGAACTGTGATTACCATCATTAGTAACATCATCACATCATCCCATCTTCCTCCCCAGTCTTGTTTCCCATGCTGAATCCTGTTCAACATTTCCTTTGATGAAAAGGCATGTTTGTTTCAATGTGACTCCTTCCATTCCCCATGTAGAACACATAGCATTTCTCAACACATCCCCCAAAGAATTCTGAAGCTTCTCAAGCGCTGTCTACCAGCACCTTCTCTGCTGTTTATGTAACTGCATTCCTGGTATTGGACATGCGGTACTCGCTGACCGACATAGACTGTAGGCAGCTGAAGCTCAACACAGTTACCCCACAGTTACTTAGATCTACATTCCAGGTAGCCTCACCTCCTGGAGTGACTTTGGACGTATGTTACAGGCAGACTGTCTCTGGCCCTACTTCTTGCTGTTCCTCACCAGACTTCCTGGATTCGCTCTGAACATGACTTTTTACTTGGTCTTGCTTGACAATCCCTGAATTGTTGACAGATCCTGTAACTACATTCAGCTTGGCTCAGCTCAGAGCTGATGGGCATTGCACCTCACCAGTGAACCCCCAGCCAGTCCTGGAGTCACCTGCAGCTTGCAGCTTGGCCCTCCATTTGTGCTGCTTTATGATGGCATGCATCCTCCTTTCCCCAGGCAGTTACTCATTACTGCAGTAGCAATAGAGTTGCTTCACATACAGCAGACACAAAAGAAGATAATCTCCTTTTCCACATGACCTACCCTTATTTTACTCTTTGCGGTTATGTTCACAGAGCTGACAAGGTCCACTGTGCCATGACTGTATTAAAAAGAAATAAATAAAAAATGCAGAGGGAACTAAAAGCAGGGCTGCAACAAACAAGTACAGTGAAATGGTATAAGTATCTCATGAGATGAAAGAGTTCTTGAGGGCATATAGGATGAATAAATGCTATGACATTCTTCCTGACAAGTTCTGGTAATGTGTATCCAGAAGGGAAGATCTAGTGGAGCTTTCTTTGACCATGCTTCTATTGTGCTTCTATCCTTACCCCAAACCAAAGGGGAAAAATAAGGCTCAGGATACACAAAATATTCACAGTTGTCCTGGTTTCAGCTAGGACAGAGTTAATTTTCACAAGGAGCCAGCACAGATGAGCCAAGCTGGCCATGAGTGCTTTCCATGCCATTCCATATCATGGTCCACATAAAAAAGGGTTAGGTGGGGAGAGGTGGCTCCAAGGACCCCAGGAAATTCCGAGTGCAAGTCGGGTGTCTGGTCACTCTTCTGGTTGGTAAAAAGTCGTGAGGATGAAGGCCGTAGTCTTCCTCTGTGTTGTGGGTTGTGATCTTGCTGAGCAAACATTTCACATGTTCTTGTCTGGGCATTCCAGTTGCTGCAATTGTTCACTTTACAAGAAGATGCCACAGCTATCTGCTCAGCAGGATGTCGCCTGCTGAGGTTGATAATTTATCATCGTATCAAGAGGTGGCCCCATGAGTTTCGCACAACAGTGACTTCAAACAGAAGATGTAACAAAGACACAAGGTGTTATGGTTGAATTAATGCAAATCAAGTCCAAAATGAATTCATTAATTATTTATTAAAGTAGGAGAGCAAAAAGGACAGCGCGCTGGGTGGCCAGGGAGTCACAGCTCCTCCAAGGCTCACAAATTTTACTTAGACTAAACAGTTCTTTTTATCCTTCTCAAAGTCGGTTGTCACATCCTTGATATGTCATTTTGTCACTTTGTTCAGTTTCTTGTTCGTTATCTTCCTGATCCATACTTGCTTAAGGGACATAATCGAAGCTTCCGTTACAAAATCAGTCTTCCTTATCTAATTTTAACACATCCCAGTGGCATTGTGGGTTTTACCCTTTGTCTATCAAAACAGGATGTTCTTATCACAGCAGCATCTGGCTTAACAGAGCAATTATTGGTTTGATCAGCAATTTTCCTTTAGTTATTTATTACACAAGGGATAAGGGGGGACCTTCTCCCCCTCTTTATCTGCCGGTTTGAGAACAAATTCTTTACACAATGTTTATTACAGTAAGCAACACATTTGCTACCTGCAAGCTATCAATTGGAATCAATAGATACCCCATACAGCACAATAGCAGACAGCACCTTTTCTAATACTCCAGTCAAAAGCTTCCCATCTATATCCCCCTCCCCCAGGTCAACCACGACCAGAAAGGCTTGAGGGATAAAGGAGCCTTCCACAACAGCTTTTTTTATAATTCCTTTCCATCGCTGAGAAAAATCGTCAGGCCTCCTGGTGGGCATTGGCATAGGGTACACCGGAGGTACGGGAGTGGGAAACCCCAGCCCTCCCAATGTCAGCGGAAAAATAGGTTAAATTAATTGCTAGGTTCGCTGTAACGCGGCGATGCAGGTGATGGGTCGGGGAGTGGTTTCGTTGCCAGGTCCTGATTTGGTAGGTAAAGGTTATGGAGTTTTTCTAAGGCCTCTTTCAGCAAATCTTCCACCGCTCCTGGTGATGGCCTCCCCCTAGCAGACGTCATTGTTCCTTCACGAGGGGACTCAGGCAGTGGTTGGTATAGTCTCTGCCTTGGTCTGCAAGAAGGACCGCCCCCTTGGTTTTCGAGCTGGGTCACTTCTGCTTGAGGCTCAGTTCTCCTTCCACCCCCTCCAGTACACTTCCATCTGGTGTGGTGGGTAGCTCAGCACCACGTGGCGGAGAAAATGGTGGCGGTGGTAGTATGACAAGGCCCCGAGGACCCAGTAACGAGGTAGAAGGGGCAGCAATCGCACCCTTTTCTTTTCATAGGGCGTTAGAGCCACAAAAGCAGAGGCAACTGCAGTCCACTCCTCTTCCCCCACACATAAAGATTCTCTTATTAATCTCCACAAAGTGGAGTGCTTGGCGGCTTCCTTCCCCTCCTTGCCACCACAGTTAATCATGTCCCACAGGCTAGTTCCTATGGCTTCCCAGGCAGACAACTTAAAAGCTGTTCCAACCCTAGGGATGAAGTTTCTGTCTCATGCCCACTGCAGCAAGCGTTCCAGTGCTTGTGTCTCGTAAGTAATTCCTCTCACAGAGAGTGTATGTTGGAGGAGCTTTACCCCCATCTCCTCCCCAACCGCTCACTTACCTTTCAAGTAAGATTCCTTTTGGATCTTGTCCAAGGTGCACCTCTTCTTCCCCATCCGCTGGACACTGCGGAACGTGGTCACCGGGGCAGCCACCAATTTTGGCTGGCTTTCCACTCTCCTTCCTGCGTCTATCAAGCTGCTGTTGGCAACTCTAGCCAGTATACCTGAGGGTCCCTGTTCTCGGGCGCCATTTCTGGGAGATCCTGGACAAACACTCAGGGATCAATATGATCAGGTGAATGCCTTTTATTCAAACCCTTCATCTGCTTATATAGACACACGCCATGTGCTCACATCCAGATAGCTCCACCCCCGCCGTGTGCACGTGGTCAGCCCCTATTGTTTGAGCGCATACAATCACGTGCCCTGATTGGTTACAAGCCTCACAGCACGCACGCAGTTGTTACCATTCAAAGGCTGGATTGTTCACGTGCCCATTGTCCACTATAATGCCTCCAACAGCTAGTCTCAAGTCAACTTAATTTTGCAAAGCCAATGTTTTTTAGGGGTTTGGACTGATGCTACAGATTCTTGGGATCTTCTTTCAATTGCCACTAGGACAAAAAAAGTCTTTTGCAACTCACATGTTAATTACTAGCTTAGTTCTTTTAAAAATATCCTCTATTATTTAAAGGTCTCTTTTTGACTCCTGCTTTACTTGATTTCCAAGGCCTGTCAGGAGTAAAAATCAGCGGTTTGAAGACAGCCACTATTAGCTTTTAGAAAGGTTACCAATCCTTTACCTCCCTGTTGCAGTTTTGCATAGCTGGGTGCTGAGAGAGAGACTGGGGGCTGCAGAAAATGGCTGCTGGAATGTTCTGCTGGCCCCAAAAAGTGTAAACATCAGGCAATTCAAGGCCGAGAGATAGTCATAGTGCCTCTGAGAATCACATATAGGAGAAAAAAAACCCAGAAGCAGCTGCATTTTGCCACCAGAGAAAGGAGTGAGAAGATGTAATGAGCTGTGCAGACGCCAAGGCAGAGAGGAGGCATCTCAGGTGCGGGAGAGAAAGATGCCCCTGCAGCCTGTGGAGAAACCGTGGAAAAGACGCTGTGACCCTATGTTGGGACAAGCCCCTGCCAGCACTTGCAGCCATGAAGAGAATCAGAGACACAGAGATGAGCGAGAAACAGTTTTGCGCCGGAACAGGTTTGCTGGGGGAGGCCTATAGCCCCGTGGAGGAGTGGGACTGAGAGACATTGTGATTTACTACTGCCCGCCACAGCAGTGATCCACAGCTGGGCAGCTGAATGAAGAAGTAAAGCCCTGGGGGAGGAGACTCAGGTTGGAGAAGTTTGTGGAGGACTGTCTCCCGTGGGTGGGACCCCACAGTGCAACAGTGGGGGGAGGGTATGGAATGAATGCCCCGACCCCGGCCAAAAAGGAAACCAACTTGCAAGGAACTGACCAAAGCCCCCATCTCCCAGTCCCTGCCCCCCTGTGCTGCGATCGGGGGGAAGAAGGGAGTGAAATCATGACGGGAGTGAAATCATGACTAGAGTGAAATCTGCTAAGAAGGGAGAGGCGAGGGGAGGTAGAGGTGTTTTAAGATCTGGAAAAGGAAAACAGCTCATGAAGAAGTAACCGAGAAACCCATTTTTTCCCAGTCCCTGTCCCCCTGTCCTGCAAGCTGGGGGAAGAAGGGAGCAAAATTCTAACTAAAGCCTGCTAAGGAGGGAGTGGTAGGGGGAAAAGTGTTTTAAGACCTGGTTGCGTTTGTTTGAAGATTTAGTCACGCTCTCGACTCCGGTTTTTCACTGTTTCTCTTTAGTGTAGTGTAGTAAATTAGATAGTTCTCTTTCACTCTGTGTTGAGTCTGTTTTGTCCATTGCACTAATGGGAGAGGGATCACTCTGTCCTTATCTCAGCCTCTTGATATATATATTTTCTCCCCTGTCCAACTGCAAAGGGGAGTAATAGACTGATTTCGGTGGGCATCTGGCCTCCAGCCAGGACTAAACCACCACACTCCCCCTATGAGAAAATGCAACACCCAGAAATTTGGAAGGCTAAATCAGCTGTGCTCTTTACTCATTGTGACTGATGTTGTGGCAGCTCTCTCCCATGTGAGACAATGCTGCACCGTTAATATCAAAGTATGCTGACAAAACCAGAACCAAAATACTGCAACTGACACTGCAGGAATTCCAACTGGGTAGGCACTCAAAAATACGAGCAACTGTTTCAGGAGCTACATATCGAGGTAAAATATAAATTTATGCATCCATTGTCCAGAAAGACATACTTGTATAATTTAAGAAGCACCAAGATTTACAGAAGAAGAAATGAGAATCAGGACTTTCAGCAGTGATGTTGCTTTTGTTAGAAATGCCAAAGGTCCTAAAGAAAGGACTCATGGTAAACTTACTAATGAAGCCATAATTTATTATACATTCTTGCAAGAGTGGGTGACCCAGCAAAGTAGGCACACTTTTGGCCAGAGTTTGTAGCATTTTCATACCACATCATTTCCCGTCCAAAATCCCTCCCCTGTTTAAGTCTTTTTCCAAAATTTATGAGCTCAACCTAGACGCCTTCATGTCTGTCAGGGTAATAAGTCATCATACATAGCACTTAACTGTTGAATATCCATTTTGTCTGGGCCCTTTGAAGCCAAATGGGGACCTACAAATGCTTGCTTTTATCTTCACTGTCCAGGCAGCTAAATAGTGGGGCTTAAATAGGACTGGGGCCTAGGGTTGGTTGAAGGAATTCAAGGCTGGATACAGGTTTCAGTTTGAATTATGCAGCAACACCTTCCCGTGGGCTGTTTCTGCTGAGATGGGACCTTAAAGTAATTCAAGACTGAGTCACATTATAACCCCTTCCCCCATAAATTGCCTGATAACTTCAGCATTGCTGAAGCCTGTTTGTGGAGCTGGATATCCTTACATTCCAACCCATTACTTTAGTCACAATTTAACCACTTATTGTCCAGAATATAAATTTCATCTTTGTCTTTTAGCAGAGCTATGTATTATAATTGAACCCTTATTTGAGAGAGAACACAACCAACAGCAAAACTACATTAACAGTATTCCCCCTTATTTTATGTGCTATCCTAAATTCCCTACGAAGGGTTTCTGATGAAGCAGCCTGAGTCCTCCACTTCCCAAGTCAGTAAAAAAATACAACCCTTTTCAGTTTGCAAAAGCAACATTTCCCAGCATTTTCCACACTTCAGTGAAACACATGCAGGCTTTCTCTGGTGTATAAATCCAATATATTTGACCCAGAATTTCAGAAAAAGTAATGCTACTGTGGAGAATGTCCTTTATTTTGCAAAGTCTTTGTCCTATACTTGGAAGAAATAAAGGGGCAAACATAATTTATATAGTGGATAGCATTTAAAATATTCCTCTCCTAAATAACCCAATAGTGTTCTATAGATAGATTCTTTTTAAAAGCACTTAACATTTTATCAGAATAAGTGCCAGCTGTGATGGGAGCAAAATCTCTGTAGTACCTGAGGGCTGGAAAGTACCCTTTGCTTTTGTCAATTGCAGTAACAACTGGTATTTTGGCAACAATTGCAACCAGTTGTTCTTTTGGATTTTTTGTTAATGAAGCTTTACACTGGAAGGCTTCTTTGTATGCTGTTCTAAAAAGAAAATACTTAGGAAAATGATTTCTATCCTAATGGCATTTGAAGATGATAACTTAGACTACATTGTTGATGGATGTTTTGTTAGGATGGCAGCAAAGAAGAATTATTTTTTTTTTTGTTGGAAGCATTACCATAAAAATGAGCCATATGGGTTAAAGAGTGTTCTTATCCCAGTCTTTACCATTGAAATACACTCTATCAACACACTGCGAGTTTTCCCCTAATAATTTTCATTGTTACCTTCAACTATCTCATGTATTTGAAATACAGGCTGCCCCTGAAACGCACTGCAAACCATGGTGAGTTGACCCTGTGTAGTGGTTTGACCCTGGTTGGAGGCCAGACACCCACCAAAGTCAGTCTATCACTCTCCTTTTCATCTGGAGGAGGGAGAAAATACATATTGAGAGGCTTAGGAGTTGAGATAAAGACAGGGAGAGATCATTCCGCAATTACCATCATGGGTGGGCAAAACAGACTCAACATAGAATAAAGAAAAGAAAACTATCTAATTTGTTACACTACACACCCACTGCCACCAGAGTTGGATAATGAGAAGTGCAACCAGATCTTAAAGCACCTCCTCTCACCCCTCTCTTCTTAGCAGACTTAACTTTATTCATGATTTTGCTCCCTTCTTCCCCCCATTGTGGCATGGGGAGGGGCAGGGACTGGGGGAGTGGGGGTTTCAGTCAGTTCCTCATGAGTTGTTTTCTTTCTGAGATGGGAGGACATTCCTCACACTTTTCCCCTGCTCCAGCATGGGGTCCCACCCACGGAAGACAGTCCTCCACAAACTTCTCCAGCGCGAGTCATTTTCCAAGTGGCTTCAGCTCTTCACCAGCTGCCCCAGCATGGGTCACTTCTATGGGGTGCAGTCATAAATCATAGAATGTCTCTCAGTCTCTCAGGCCCAGATTGCTCCAGCCTGGTCCCCCACGGAGTCACAAGCCACCCACAGCAAACCTGCTGTAGCATGGGTTTCTTTCTCTCTCATCTCTGTGTCTCTATCTCTCTCCATGGGCTGCAAGTGCTGGTAGAGGCTTGCTCCAATGTGGATCACAGTGTCTTCTGTATGTATCCACCTGCTCCAGCGTGGGGCCCTCTTCGCAGGTTGCAGGTAGGGTCTCTGCTCCCCATCATCTTCCAAGGGCTGCAGTGGGACACCTGCTTCACCATGGTCTTCTCCATGGGCTGCAAGGGAATCTTTCTCTCCCGTACTCCTTCCCTGGCCTTGGTGTCTGCAAAGTTTCTTACATCTTCTCACTCCCTTCTCTGGTGGCAAAAAGCAGCTGCTATCATTATTTTCTTCTTAAATATTCTTCACAGAGGCGCTATGACCGTCACTGGCTCGCTCACCCTTAGTCAACAACACCTCCAGCCTTGAGTCTGCTGGTGTTTACTCTCTTGGGCCTGCAGAAGGCTTCTAGCTGCTTCTTGCAGAAGCCACTCCTGCAGCCCCTTATCCTCCACCAGAACACAGACAAGCAAAACTACACGACGTCTTTCCTCCACATAGCATTGAGTTACAGACATTTGTTTCTACATACTAGAAAAAGATATTGCACTGAAAAGTATCTGAACAAGAAAAAAGAGATTGTTGATTTAACTCAAGGGATGATCATTTCTAGTCTACAGTCTCTCCCCCAGATCTAAACAATTCACTTAGTTTGGTAGACATTAATGGAAGCTGCAGTACTGGTTCATCCAGTCTCTAGTCTGTAAACTGTCAGCAAAGACAAGAGGAAAAGCAGAAAATTTATAGTTAATGCAGACACATAAAAATCAACGTAGACCTTCACAGATGTTGTCAGAGCACCATGTTTTGTAGATAATTATACTATCCAAAACCACTTCAGACAGAGGCTAAATAATTCCAACAGATTTTTCTACTTTCCCAGAGCAGAGACAACTGTGGTAAAGCAGCATTTCCCTGCAGCTTGTGGAGAGGGCCACGCTACTGCCCATATGCACAACACAGCCCATGCTTAGCTGATCTGATGGTATCACAAACTCCAAGTAAAACCTTATCTGGAAAATATCAAGTTTTCTTTGATATTAATAAATTTCTGCTGCCCCTCATGTCTCTGTGGTAAATAGTTATAATTTTTTGTCAGAAAAGTTTGCGTCTTTTCTGCTGTAGGAGATTATATCACATATATTAACTAATATTGTCCAGTGTAAAGCAAAGCATTAAGGAAAAGCTTAAGTGGTTGTCATTTGATCTATGATGAAGCTGAGGAAAACTGTAATCACATGATTATAAGCTGCATGTATGTAGTGTTATTGAATGAATTTACATCAAGAAACTTAATTAAGATTGGCATACATTTTAATTTAATTACCTCTAAATGCTTCACTTTACACCTGGTTTCTTCCGTTAATTATTATTCTTTTTTAATTCAACAACATCTAGATTTATATCAACAACCAAAAAGAAGTCAGTGAAAATCTGTAGAAATTTTAATCAGAGAATAGTATTATTTCATGAAAAGAACTAAGCAAGGCAGTACTTTAACAAAAATATAATAGTTTCAAGTGGTTAGATATCCTGTAAAATTGATATCAACCTTGAACTTAATGGCATTCTTTGTTTCTGCTAACATGGTTTTGATGAGTATGTTGCTGTGAATGCTGTTTTATATGAAATCATATACACTCAGCTGTTTTCTCTGGGTCCTATTATAAACCTTCAGATATTTCAGATGGATGTATAATTTTATTCTTAATATTTTATACAAAGACATATAGAAGTAAGCAAAAAAACCCAAAATATTGACTATTCATGTTACAAAACAGCATTCCAGCATATCTTCCATGTATATAAATTTAACGATGATTACCCCATGTTCCTTAAGTCAATATGTGTATACTATCTCTACTTTTTCTTGCACCTTTCCACTGCAAAAGAACAACAAACTGAAAAAGTCTTAAAATCTAAGTAGAGGAGAGAGTCAATGAACTTGAGTCCATGTGTGCTGCCTGCTGTTTGTTCTCAGCTCTTTATGAGTAGAAACAAGGCGAATGTGATTGAATGCATGAGGACAGAATCATATTACTAAGCTAGGTATATCATAGCAAGCGCCTGAAAAAAATTGCCCTGACAGTGTACCAAGGAAGACATGAAACCTCCATTCTCGCACAGAGATTAGGAGAAAGAGGAAATGAATGATATTTCTTTTATCTAGTATTTTTCTCATAGCTGATTTGCAGTGCATATTTCCAGGGAAATTAAGGCTTAGGAAAATCATACTGGCAAGGAGAGAATCAAAATGAGTGTTTTCTAAATAGTAGGACTGTCCCATGTATTGAGTTCCAGGCTAGCAACAGGCAAACATGAAAAGGCTTGACTTACGTCTTCTTATTTGCATTTAGGAACTGCTTCAAATTTGCCTTAGGAATGGGAAAAAACAAAATCACTGTTCAGTAGTTCAGTTATTTAAATAAAGCTTTCATATAAGAATCTTCACATAGTGGTCCTTCAAACATTAAGATGCTTACAGTTTATTGTGAGATTCAGTATTTGTTAAAACATTTTGGTGAATACATTAAAATTTTAGTGAAATTGCACCTCTAAGGGTATCAGGTGTTTCATCTGAGACCTGGATAAGTGATACCAAAAATCAAGGGAAGATGTTTCTACTCTCCTTGTGTCTGTATTTCCCCTCACACCACTAATGCACTTTTTATCCTACAGATAATTTGAAGACATTACTATTCCTTTGTTAACTTAAGCAAAGTGAGTTTGAAATGAAATATAAAGAAATAGCAAACAACTTTACTATTCTTTAAAGTTCCTCACATACAGGAACTGAATACTTACTTGAATATGGGTAGTTATATCCAAGAAGCTCTGAATCAAAGCTTGGTCTCCCTGCTAGTACTGATAAAGAGAATGGCAATTTCAAAATATTTAAAAGCAGAAGAAACGACTATACAGCTGACCCCAACTCACCAAAAGGATACACCGTAACATATGACATCACGCTCAGCATATAAAGCTGGGGGAAGAAGGAGGGAGATGGTGACTGTTCAGAGTGATGGTGTTCATCTTCCCAAGTAACTGTTACATGTAACGGACCTCAGCTTTCCTGGAGTTGGCTGAACATCTGCCTGCTGATGGAAAGTGTTAAATGAATTCCTTGGTTTACTTTGCTAGCATGCACAGCTTTTGCTTTGCCTGTTAAACTGTCTTAATCTCAACCAATTAATTTTCTCACTGTTACTGTTCTGATTCTCTCCCCCATCCCACTGTCGGGAATAAATGAGTGGCAACACCGTGCTTGGTTGCCACCTGGGGTTAAACTATGACAGGTTTGAAAAGCAAGGGCTCCTGACCATGGCAGTTGTTAAAAGCAGGGGTTCCTGAATTCTGTTTGAGAACAGCACATTCTTTGATTTGGATGGTTACTCATGCAGTCATAGAAGATGAGCTTAACAGCCTTCACAGACAGTGCAGCTCACTTGTTCCAGCAAAAGCAGTGCTGTAGCATATGTCATCACTAACTTACTGCTAAAGCCACTATCCATAGGTCCTGATAAAGGATGTCTGATGATTTCTCATTAGTCATTTTCTTCCATTTTTCTAGACATATTTGACTGAGATTTGTTATTCACAAGTTGCGTTTGTCTAGGAGCTGGAGGATAAGCCTTTGCAACACAGGCTGTGGAAAAGAGAAAGGAAATGAGTTAGAAATTGAAAAGACAGCTTTGGTGATGACTTTGTTTATCTAGTCAACTGTGCAATCAAATGAACTGTTTGCAGCATACCTTAGAAAAAGTATCAAGGAGCAATTAGTATGTAATTCTTTCCTCCTTTTAGAACAGCATATAATGTCTTTAATGATAACTTCAACTTGCAGAAATGAAATTGCTACCAAATGTTCCTTAAAATAGAAATTGTTGTTTTAAAGTAGTAGTACTGATCAAAACATAACTTAGCACTTAACCTTGCACTGAAGCACAAGTAGCCTAAGTAACCTCAGAGAAAACTATCAGTATGAACATCTCCTATAATGTCACAACTCTCACTTTCTACACTACCTGTTCAATAGGATCAGTTTATCTTTATAGCGGGTTGTGTACATGTGTTGTGAACTGCTTTCCAAATACAGCTTTTGGTGTCTGTGATACTTATGTTTAAGAGAATGTAGAAGGTATCTGATATGAGGGACCTCAGTTCAAATCTGCAATGAATACAAACAGCTCACTAATTAAAAAAAAAAAAAGTTAGATTTGCATTTCAGTATTTGGGGATTTCAAGAAATCTTAAGTTTGCTTCAGGACAATTTGCAAACAGGTTAAAATAGCAATGTTTTCTACTTTCCATACACAAACTTCCTTATTAGGGAAAATAATATGTATTTTCATATAGATCTATATGTGGAAATTATGTTGCATGTTTTATTAATTAATAAATGTAAGCATACATACATTTTTAAAAGAAATGGGGAATGAAATAGTAAACACAAGGTACACTCAATTTTGGCAATGGCTATTATCCATATGAGCTGTTAGGCTCCTAGAAATCTTGGGAAATCTATAGACAAAAGTAATTTTAAACATTTATAATAGTTGTTATCAAGGTTAGGCTATATGATTGTTATAACCATACATTGGTTAAAGCATTTCCTACAAGAGATTAAAACAGGAAGCAAACTGCAATGAAGCACGCATAAAAGAGTATGGGAGGCAATCTTAAATCAATCAAGTTTTATTTTGGTTTTAGTAAGAGTACTCAGCTTAGGGACATACTTCAAAGAGACTGTGTGTTCACATGTAGGAGCTACAAAACCACTTCACGTTGTAAATAGGATGGGATGACACAGTGAAAGGGATAATAAACAATGGGACCCACATCCATTGGTTATACCGAGACAAAAGAGCCCACGTGGAGCTGCTGCCCTTACCTTGATAGATGTAATATACTGAAGTTTAAAATTGAGCTGGCGTGGGGATACTGGGGCAGGGTGGGGGGGTGGAGGGGGAGGAGCTTGATTTACTCTTTTTTGCTCTTGTGTTTTGCTTCAAAAATTTCAAGAAAGAAAACTGAAAAGTAAAAATGAAAACTTACAAAAGTGAATATGAAAGTTAGTTTTTATTTTATTCTAGTACTGGTTTGTTTCCAATATTGTCTCTATCTGATGTTTCTTCAACCGAGCATCAGCTCTGGATGAAAGAAACTTCACTTGAAACAAATCTAAGTCGGTAAATTTCTTTAGTCTCATCTTGAAACATCACAAGCAACTTTATAAAGCGTGAACATAGAACGGCCCTTGACCTCTGAAAAAATATTGTAAAGTCTGTTTTCTATCAAAACAAACAATAGGGTATGTTTTTTTGTTGGAAACTGGAAAGATGGGGTGGGTAGGCAGGTAAGAGTGGCCTGGAAAATTGTCAAGTTTCTCTAAGACTGTACTGGGTCTGGCTAACACTAGGTGTCTTCACAGCAAACACTGTGGTGCTATAGTTTGGATTTGTGCCTAAAACACTATTGATAATACACCAGTATTTTGACTACCGTTAAACACCACTTACACAGCATCAGTGATTTCCCACACTGCATCCCCATCCCTCCGTGTACTAAGCTGGTAGTCAGAAGTTGGACGAGGACCCCAGGACAGCGGACCCAGATTTGGGACATTCCATACCATCTCCCCTACGAGGAAAGGCTGAATGAACTGTGGCTGTTCAGCACTGAGAAAAGAAGACTAAGAGGGGATCTTATTAATGTTTATAACTATCTTAAGTGTGGGACACAGGGGAATATCTCCTTCTCTGGAGATATTCTCTGGAGATATTCAAGACCCAATTGGATGTCTACCTGTGCGATATGTCCTAAGGAACCTGCTTTGGCAGGGGGGTTGGACCCGATGATCTCTTGAGGTCCCTTCCAACCCCTGTGATTCTGTGATTATATTCCTTTTGGCTTTTTTTTTTTTTCTTGGTGAATACCGTATCAGCTTGTCAGTTGTTTTATTTGTCTAACAATCCTGTAGAGAAACAGATTTTTTTTAATATCAGAAGGTCCTTATTTATTAACTGCTTGGAAAAAGAGTAACCAACGTGGGGGGTCTGAAGTAACAGCTTCTGCTCATGTTTAGACATCACTGCAACAAACTGAGAAATGGATAAGAAGGGCATTTGTTTTTTAGTTTTTGGACGGATCCGTCAAAGGTTTGTGCAGGTAAAGCTTATTGCAGAATGTGGGAATATGAGAATAAAATTTCAGAAATGGTTACCTGAACTTTACTGCAGGAGGAATCCTAACCCCCTACTTCTGTAAATAGCAAGCCTGCCTGTAACTTGTTCTGGTAATAAAACTGATGGTATTCCAATAGCTTCACTGGACAGTTATTTTGATAGACATTAAACCCCCTTGGTCATTCCTTGATCTGTCTGACCAAAACTGTCTGCAGTTCCATAAAATTTAAACCACCACAACTGAGAGTGACGATACCCTGCTGAAAAGAAACATGGAAACAGAGAAAGGCAGAACTGCTTGAACCGTCCTTGCCTCCAAATAAAGCATTCTCTGTAATGGACTCCAATGAGACCAATGGAAATTGATGAGGCTTTTTTCCTCAAATGAATCCAGAAGTTATTTCAATTAGGATTCATAGCCCATAGCATCAGTGTTACCATTACTGCAAAATCACATTACCAAAGGTGAAGGAGGTTATTCAAAGTAAGCCTCAAAGTATGCTATAGTTTCAAGAAGGCAACTGCAATTAGAGTGTGCTATTAGAGGCTATTAGATTAACTTGTAGCTAAGTAAAGAGATTGGCATTCCAGGTTGTTTCCTCAAGTTTATTATCTTCAGGCTATAAAGAGTAGAATGTGTTAGCCATTTATTCAGTACCACAGCAAAAGAAAGCCCAAATTCAGGAACATTTATAAGGAAAGAATTAATGGGGGGAAAATAAAGCCAACCTAACAATAAGTGTCTCGGTTTGGAATATTAAGTGTACCCAAAGAATCTGTAAAGAAATATCCTTTGGTCAATTACTTTTGCATATAGAACCACACACTGAGGACTGTTGTATGCCTCTTTTTTTTTTAATTTTTATGTTTATGTTTATTCTCCTTTCCCTGGCAGGTCACTAGCTAAAAGGTAGGAAGCTGTATGTATTGTGAGCGGAAGAATCTTGGCTTTGTTCCCCTCAACTTGTTGAGGGCAGTGGACATCCATTTCTATAAAGTTCTTTAGTTTCATTGAGGTGTGACATTCATATGTCTACATTATGGTATTCCATGGGGTGGATTCTGCATGTTTAATACATGGCATTTACAGGTCAATGGGATAGAAATTCAGATCTGTCACCTAACTGTAAAATCATTCAGTAGAGGATAACAGGTTTTTATCTTTTCATCTCTTTTCCAAAAGAAAAAGTAAGCAAAAAATCCTTCAGTCATAGCAACTCTAAAGGGATTAATTGCTTCTTTGGGTTTGATTTTACTTATTACTTTGGCTTATTTGCTTTTGAAGATTGAAGCAGACTGTGGTTTTAAGAATGACAAATATGGTTATTTTTACAATTCCACTGGCAATCTCAATTGTTTCTTACATCTTATGGACATGTTCCCCAATGATGTATAAGGTCTACTGAAAACGTGCTTTGGTTGAACTATGCATTACCAGGAATTTCTGTTTTGATCAAAGAATGGCACGCTCACCTCTAAGTCTCAGAAAGAATGCAGATCAAGTTTATTACTATTTTATCCCTGTCATTTCTCTGAAAAAAAATGAAGTGCCTTTTTCAGAGAAAAAAAAGAATAAATGAGTCTCAATAGTGCTGACAGAAAAAGAAAATCAAATGACAATAAGCACAAAACAGCTGTATACACAAAACAGTTGCATACACCAAACAGTTGCATGAAGTACTCAAAATGAGGGAAAAATAAATACATACACTGTTTTGAATATACTCTTTCCCAGAGAGACTGACCACTTCCACTCCCAAAACTTACCATTAGCAATTCTCTATTTTACTTAATAGAAGCTATCATTCATGTTGGCAGTTATTATGGTACTCTTTTTGGATGCAGTTCTCAGTGGAACGATTTTCAGCATAGGTTATTGCATGACAGGAAAACATTAACTGGGTACCTCAACACAGCATACCAAAGCAAAATGATAGGAAAGGCTTCTTTACTAGGGTAGACAACAGACATCCTGGCCGACTTGGGAGTTCTTGCAGGAAGAGTAGTGAGAATTATGCATTTCCTTGTACACAAAAGCAAAAGAGCCTGGTAATGTGTGGAAAACTGTTCTGGATGGATGCATCACTGCTCGTCACAGTCTGTGTCCACAGCGGCAAAAGGTGTGCTTGTCAATTTCAAAGTATTTTGGTTTACTGGCCATTGTTTTCCATGTCCAATCCAAATCTACTTGTCGTGGTTTCACCCCGGCTGTGGGCTGAGATCCACGCAGCTGCCTGCTCCTTAAAGTAAAAGAGCAGGGGAAAAGGGAAAAAAGGGGGGAAACAAGGGAAGGGAAAGGGAAGGGGCAAATAACTCCAAAACCAAGAAACTAAGAGGCCCGTGGGTTGGGATAAGGATAGTTTACTAAGATAACAGAAAAATAAAATATAACAATGCTAACAGGACTTTAAAGCAAAAGAATATGAAACAATTGATACACAATGCAGTTTCTCACCGAACCACACAACTCAGGCCGTACCACCCAGAGCTGTCCCAGAACCCGACCGTCCCCCCACGGAGCACGCGTCCCGAGAGGAAGCACGCGTCCCGAGACCGCCCCTCTTCTTCTTCCCAACAGCCCCCCGTTTTACTAGGCAGGACGTAATTGGCATGGAATACTCTCTTTGGCTCATCTGGGTCACCTGTCCTGGCTTCGCCCCTCCTTTCTCAAGAATAGAGAAATAGAAGAAGCTGAGAAAGTCCTTGACTGTCTGACTGCAACTAAGAACATCAGGGTGTTATCAGCACTGCTTCCATTTTAACTCCCAAACACAGCATTCCACTAGCTGCTACAAATGAAATTAACTCTATCCTGACTGAAACCAGGACATTCCACCCCTTATTCCATACCATTTACGTCATGACCAGGTCCAATCAATGTTTCAGACACACATATATGTATCATTCCCTTAGTCCATGGACCATTCATCAGAGTTTTGTTGAGTAAATGATTTAGTCCATGATTTTCAGGCTCCATTCGTTGTAACAGTCTCTCATGGTCTCGCCATTGGATCGTTGCATGCTGCATCTCGGGCGCTCGACCGATGCATCTGACATGGTCCATGGTCATAGTCTGTGAATCAAAAGTGTTCATTTTCAAAGGGGAAGAGGAAAAAGTTCTTGTGATGGCAGGTCTTGATCCCATCATCATGGCAGTCTTCCTTCATTGTCGTGTGTGATTCTAGCTGTAACTCCATTGGTACAACAAACAACAACATACAGCAAATATAGTAATAATGAATATACAGTAATGGGTTATTTAGCACTTATTATAATACAATTTCTACCTTACTAATTACATTGGCTATTCTCACCTAAAATCAAATCCCTTTGAGGTACACATCGAACTTCTCCATCCTTCTGCATTACCCACCAAGTACAACCAGGTCCTTGAGCAAAAACAATTCCTGACATAGGTTTACCTTTACCTGAAGCAGGGATGACCCAAACCGTCTTCCCTAATATACTCTTCATATGCACCACTGGGACTCTGTCTCCTTCTACAGTACGTGGAAATTTTGACTGGGCAGGGCCAGCCCGATTGGTAGAACCCCTAGAGTTAACTAACCACGTGGCTTTGGCCAAATGTGTATCCCAGTGTTTGAATGTTCCACCACCCATTGCTTTTAGGGTAGCCTTTAGGAGTCCATTATATCGTTCAATTTTCCCAGAGGCTGGTGCATGATAAGGAATGTGGTACACCCATTCAATGCCATGCTCTTTGGACCAGGTGTCTATGAGAGCATTTCGGAAATGAGTCCCATTGTCTGACTCGATTCTTTCTGGGGTGCCGTGTCGCCATAGGACTTGGGTTTCAAGGCCCAGGATTGTATTCCGGGCAGTGGCATGGGATACAGGATATGTTTCTAGCCAGCCGGTGGTTGCCTCCACCATGGTAAGCACGTAGCGTTTGCCATGGCGGGTTTGTGGGAGGGTGATGTAATCGACCTGCCAGGCCTCCCCATATTTATATTTCATCCACCGTCCTCCATACCAAAGCGGCTTCAACCGCTTCGCTTGCTTAATTGCGGCACACGTCTCACATTCATGGATGACTTGTACAATAGCATCCATGGTTAAGTCCACCCCTCGATCTCGAGCCCATCTATATGTTGCATCTCTCCCTTGATGACCTGAGGAATCATGAGCCCATCGAGCTAGGAATAATTCACCTTTATGTTGCCAGTCTAGATCTACCTGAGCTACTTCAATCCTAGCAGCCTTATCTACCTGATGGTTGTTTTGATGTTCCTCCATGGCTCGACTCTTAGGTACATGGGCATCAACATGACGTACCTTTACAACAAGCTTCTCTAATCGGGTAGCAATGTCTTGCCATAAGTCAGCAGCCCATATGGGTTTGCCTCTACGCTGCCAGTTGTTCTTTTTCCACTGTTGCAACCAACCCCACAGGGCATTAGCTACCATCCATGAATCAGTATAAAGGTAGAGCATTGGCCACTTTTCTCTCTCAGCAATGTCCAATGCTAACTGGATGGCCTTCACCTCAGCAAATTGGCTTGATTCACCTTTTCCTTCAGTGGCTTCTGCTACTTGTCTTGTAGGACTCCATACAGCAGCTTTCCATCTTCGCTGCTTTCCCACAATGCGACAGGAGCCATCGGTGAACAGGGCATATCGCTTCTCATTCTCTGGCAGTTTGTTGTAAGGTGGGGCTTCTTCAGCGCGTGTCACCTCCTCATCCTCTGGTGACATCCCAAAATCTTTGCCTTCTGGCCAGTCTGTGATCACTTCCACGATTCCTGGGCGATTAGGGTTTCCTATTCGAGCCCGCTGAGTAATTAGTGCAACCCACTTGCTCCACGTAGCATCAGTGGCATGATGCGTAGAAGGGACTTTCCCTTTGAACATCCAGCCCAGCACCGGCAGTCGGGGTGCCAGGAGGAGCTGGGCTTCAGTTCCAATCACTTCTGAAGCGGCTCGAACCCCTTCATAGGCGGCCAGTATTTCCTTTTCTGTTGGAGTATAATTGGCCTCAGATCCTTTGTAGGCCCGACTCCAAAACCCCAGCGGTCGACCTCTAGTCTCCCCTTGTGCTTTCTGCCAGAGACTCCAGGTAGGGCCATTCTCCCCGGCTGCAGTGTAAAGCACATTTTTAACATCTGTCCCTGTCCGGACAGGCCCAAGGGCCACTGCATGGACTATCTCACGCTTGATCTGCTCAAAGGCTTGCTGCTGCTCAGGGCCCCATTGGAAATCATTCTTCTTCCGAGTTACGTGGTAGAGTGGGCTCACAATGAGACTGTAGTTTGGGATATGCATTCGCCAAAAACCTATGGCACCTAAGAAAGCTTGTGTTTCCTTTTTGTTGTTTGGTGGGGACATAGCTGCTATTTTATTGATAATGTCCATTGGGATCTGACGACGCCCATCCTGCCATTTTATTCCTAAAAACTGGATTTCTCGTGTAGGCCCCTTGACTTTACTTTGCTTTATAGCAAAACCAGCTTCCAAAAGGATTTGAATTATCCTTTTTCCTTTCTCAAATACTTCCTCTGCTGTATTGCCCCATACAATGATGTCATCAATGTACTGCAGGTGCTCTGGGGCTCCACCCTTTTCCAGTGTGGTCTGGATTAGTCCATGGCAAATGGTGGGGCTGTGTTTCCACCCCTGGGGCAGACGATTCCACGTGTATTGGATGCCCCTCCAAGTGAAAGCAAACTGTGGCCTGCACTCTGGCGCCAGTGGTATTGAGAAGAAAGCATTTGCAATGTCAATTGTGGCATACCACCTGGCTGCCTTTGACTCCAATTCATACTGGAGTTCCAGCATGTCTGGTACAGCAGCACTCATACTTGGAGTGACTTCGTTTAGACCACGATAATCCACTGTCAGCCTCCACTCTCCATCGGACTTCTGCACTGGCCATATGGGACTGTTAAAGGGTGAGCGGGTTCGGCTGATCACCCCTTGACTCTCCAATTGACGAATCAGCTTATGGATGGGGATCAGGGAATCCCGGTTAGTGCGGTATTGTTTTCTGTGCACCGTTGTTGTAGCAATTGGCACTTGCTGTTCTTCAACCTTCAACAACCCCACAACAGAAGGATCATCTGAGAGTCCAGGCAAAGCACGCAATTGCTCAGTGCCTTCTGTCTCCAAAGCAGCTATTCCAAAAGCCCACCGGTACCCTTTCGGGTCTTTAAAATAACCTCTACGGAGGTAATCTATACCTAAAATGCATGGAGCTTCTGGGCCAGTCACAATTGGGTGTTTCTCCCAGTCCTTCCCAGTTAAGCTCACTTCAGCCTCTAACACAGTCAATTGTTGTGAGCCCCCTGTCACTCCAGAAATGCTGACAGGTTCTGTCCCTACATGATTCGATGGCATCAGAGTACACTGGGCACCAGTATCCACCAGAGCCTTGTACTCCTGTGGGTCTGACGTACCAGGCCATCGGATCCACACAGTCCAATAAGCACGGTTATCCCTCTCCTCCACCTGGCTGGAGGCAGGGCTCCTCTATTGTTGCTGATCATATTGGCTGCTCACTGGTGCAGCCTTCTTCCTGGCAAAATCGCGTTGTCTTTTACCTCGCAGCTCATTTACTCGTGCCTGGAGGGCTGAGGTGGGCTGCCTATGCCACTTCCTCATGTCCTCACCATGGTCACACAGTTCAAACCACAGCTGCTGTCGCAGCGTGTCTCGTGGTGTGCACCTTCTGCATCCTCCCTTCTGGGACAATGGACGCTTTCTCCCAGTAGCTGCAACATTGCCCCATACGGGTTGGGAGTTGCACAAATTTTTGTCAAGTTGTTCGACCAGTTTCTCTACCGCTGCGATCACAGATTGGGAAACATTGTCCTGATATTTCCGGAGTCGGCAGGACACTTCACTTACAGTTGGTGGATACATATTATCCCAGTCTATTGATGCTAATGAATTGGTGTGCCCTGCTGGTGCACTTCGTACAACCTTACGCCACATATCTGCGGTGCATACAACTTCATCAGGGTCAGACTGCCATTTGCCCAGATCATAATAAATGATCTCCCGTACAGCTAATTCTCTCAGGTACTGGATAACTGCCTCTATGTTGTTACACTTGGGTGACTGGCATGTAATATATTCCTTTATGGGATACCTTTCCTCCACACTTGACAGTAGTCGCCTCCAGAGGCTGAGGGTTTCTGGCTTTTTCCCAATTTCCTTGTCAATGCCTCCTTCTCTAGCTAGGGATCCCAACTGCTTGGCCTCCCTGCCATCTAATTCCAGACTATCGGCCCCTTGATCCCAGCATCGCAGCAACCAAGTGATGATGTGCTCACCTGGGCGGCGGCTGAAATCTTTTCGAACCTCACGCAGCTCACTCAGGGTCAGGGATCGTGTGACAACCTCTGATTCTGCCTCATCCTGAAATGCCTGAGATGGCCCTGCTCCATCCTGAGGGGCTTGAGATGGCCCTGCTCCATCCTGAGGTGCTTGAGATGGCCCTGCTCCATCCTGAGATGCTTGAGATGACCCTGAGTCATCCTGACATGCTCCAGATGGCCCTGATTCATCCTCATCCTTCACTACACGAACTGATTTCCTTTGTTTCCTCTTTTGTACAGGAGCAACAGACACTGGTGGGGATTGGTTTTTTGTTTTATCATCAGTATCTGCTGTAGGGGTTGCAGTAGCTGCAGCATCGGTTGGACAAGTTGCAGTAGCTACAGTGCTAGTCATAGTGGCCTTAGTGCTAGTCACAGTAGCCTTAGTGCTAGTCACAGTGGTTGCAGTAGGTGCAGTGTCAGTCATAGGGGTTGCAGCAGCTGCAGTCTTTGCTGGTCTGTTTTCATTCTTTTCCTTCTGACAGTGCTGACAGTACTGACAGTGCTGCCTGTTATCAAGCAATGTTTTGTAAATAGTGGCCAGGGCCCAGCACAGTGCAGTAAGGTGTGTATCTCTGGCAAGCTTAGAGCAATTTCTTTTCAGATATGCAGTCACTTTTTCAGGGTCTTGTAACTGCTCAGGAGTGAAACTCCAAACCACCGGAGTTAAGAAAGTGCCTAGGTACTTGCCCATGCTCTGCCACTTGCCCTGCCACTCACGATTATCTGGCCTCACAGAAAAATCTTGAGTGGTATTCATAAACCTCTGCTTAATATTTGACAACAACTGAACCGTCTGCACCAAACTGAAAAACAGCAAAATGCTAGTTGGAATATCCCAGGGATAGTGAAAGTTTTTAAAGACTGCTAGCAGAGCTGTTGTATTTAGCCCAAAGGAAAAGAAAGCAGAACTCCCACCATGCCAGGTGCCGTTACTAAACCCTCCCTGTCCAGGGAATGGACAGGGCAGCAAGCTCTCATACAAATACCAGCACAAGTTCACTATTACTGTATCATAGACTGTTAACATAAAATACAAGAACAGGGGAAATAAATACCACAGCCTCATGATCGGAGGCTGCTTAAACAACAATACTTATCACAACTTTGTCTTAATTACTATAGGGTCAGATCTACCGTTATCCCAACCTTTCGGGCCCCACGTTGGGCGCCAAAAAGACTGTCGTGGTTTCACCCCGGCTGTGGGCTGAGATCCACGCAGCTGCCTGCTCCTTAAAGTAAAAGAGCAGGGGAAAAGGGAAAAAAGGGGGGAAACAAGGGAAGGGAAAGGGAAGGGGCAAATAACTCCAAAACCAAGAAACTAAGAGGCCCGTGGGTTGGGATAAGGATAGTTTACTAAGATAACAGAAAAATAAAATATAACAATGCTAACAGGACTTTAAAGCAAAAGAATATGAAACAATTGATACACAATGCAGTTTCTCACCGAACCACACAACTCAGGCCGTACCACCCAGAGCTGTCCCAGAACCCGACCGTCCCCCCACGGAGCACGCGTCCCGAGAGGAAGCACGCGTCCCGAGACCGCCCCTCTTCTTCTTCCCAACAGCCCCCCGTTTTACTAGGCAGGACGTAATTGGCATGGAATACTCTCTTTGGCTCATCTGGGTCACCTGTCCTGGCTTCGCCCCTCCTTTCTCAAGAATAGAGAAATAGAAGAAGCTGAGAAAGTCCTTGACTGTCTGACTGCAACTAAGAACATCAGGGTGTTATCAGCACTGCTTCCATTTTAACTCCCAAACACAGCATTCCACTAGCTGCTACAAATGAAATTAACTCTATCCTGACTGAAACCAGGACACTACTATAAAGCCACCTATTTTGTTTTACACTTACTTTTTCCCAAGTCTTAGGTTGTATTTGCTTTTAGAAACAGACACATCAAAAAGGGAGAACAGTATTCCTTAGATTAGGTGAAGCTACCCATTTCCTTACATGGCTGTAGACCAGTGATGTACTAATGACTAAACTAAGTGGTGACTAGTAGTGAACTCCACCGGTCAATATTGAGTACAGTCCTGCTTAACATCTTCATTAATGGCCTGGATGATAGTGAAGCGTGTACCCTCAGAAAATGGGCAGATGACATAGAACTGAGCGGAGTCTTGATGCACCAGTGGGTTGTGTTGTCATGCAGAGGAGCCTTGACAGGCAGCAGAAATGGGCTCAAAGGAGACTCATGAACCTCAGCAAGGAGAAATGTAAAGTCCTGCACCTGGGGAGGAACAACCACACTCTCCACGTGCTGGGGCCTACCCTACTGGGAAGCAACTTGGCAGAAAAAACCCTTGGGTCCAGCTTGACACCAGTTTGGACACAAGCCAGTGATGTGCCCTTGCAGCAAAGGTGGCTGCATTAGATAGCGTAATTGCTAGCAGGTGAAGGGAGGTGATCCTGCCCCTCTGCTCAGCACTGGTGAGGCCACACTTGGAGCACAGTATTGATAACGCAGGGATGTTTTTGTTACTGCTGAGCAGTGGTTACACAGAGCCTAGGCCTAGTCTCCTTGTCACACCACCTCGCCAGTGAGGAGGCTGGGAATGCACAAGAAGCTGTGAGGAGACACAGCCAGGACAGCTGGCCCAGACTGACCAAAGGGATATCCCATACCATATGGTACCGTGTTCAGCATATAAAGCCGGAGGAAAAAGGAGGAATGGGAGGATGTTGAGAGTGATGGTGTTCATCTTCCCGAGTCACGGAGCCCTGCTTTCCTAGAGATGGCTGAACACCTGCCTGCTGGTGGGAAGCGGTGAATGTTTTGCTTTGCTTGTGTGCATGGCTTTTGCTTTACCTATTAAACTGTCTTTATCTCAACACACAAGTTTTCTCACTGTTACTGTTCTGATTCTCTTCCCCATTTCAATGCAGGGCAGTGAGCAAGTGGCTGCATGGTGCTTAGCTGCTGGCTACAGCTAAACCACCATGTAAGTGGAAAGAGAAAAATGCAGAAGCATAAGAAAGCCTTTCATTACACTTTTGTCTGTGAGAATTACAGAAGGCTACCGATTTTACAAAAGTTTAAAATGTCATCCTGGTACAACCAAAGGAAATACTGTAGTGAAAACTGTTGTCAGTAGACATTTCCATGAGAAATTTAATGCAAGTGTAATGAAATCTTTCCATTCTACTGAGTACTTGCTAACATTTCTTGGAGCATCACACCCACAATTCAAGGAAGAGGTGGGGCAGAGTAATCTAGAAAAGAAATACAGAAAGTATCGAGGGGCATAGTTCAATAAATGGAAAGCAGAAAGCTTGATGAAAAAGGACGGACTGAACTTGTCCGTTTTCAGCCAGAAAAGAAATACAAGAATTTTGCCTTTACAAAATTATAACAGCTTTCATATACCTAAAAGATTGACGAAGCTCCTTACACAATGCCTTTGTGGAATAGGTCAACCTTTGGCTCTGGTAAAGGGAGAATGATAAAGTTTTATTTAATGCTTGTTTACTAGAAAGTGCTGGGATAGTCTGCAGGGAAAGGCTACAACATTGAATCGTATGATGTTTGTTTTTCTCCTGCCTCCAACACCAGGTGAGACAAGTAACTGCCAGGAAAAAAAAGAAGATGATTCTGTTTTCGGATGCGGGTGTGGAGAAGATGACCTTTGGAAATTACTTTTAGTCAGTTTTTTCCTTATGAAGGTATGATTCTACTTCATTTATGGACTAAAACAATGGATGAACCACAATATCAGTTCTCCTTGAGAATTAAATGCTATAACTGGAACTCCAGAGATTCAGAGAGAGCTAAAAACACAGTAAAATTGAACCATAAAAAAATTCACTTTTCCTCGTTTTGACCCAAACATGTGCAAAATCTGTCACAAACTTGTTGAAAAATCTAGTTCAAATGCATTCCTTCTCCCTGGCAGCTTAAACCTTGCATTGTCTCAGTGGATATGCGGCCAGTATTTCTTTTTCTGTTAGAGTGTGTCCTGGTTTCGGCTAGGAGGGAGTTAACTTTCCCTACTAATGAGGAAGGAGGGGACACAGCCAGGACAGGTGACCCAAATTGGCCAAAGGGGGTATTCCATGCCAATTACCTCATGCTGAGTATAAAGGAGGAGGGGGAGGCTCCAGGACCTGTGGTTTTTCCAAGAGGACAGACCGGTTTCCCAGAGGAATCTGGGCCGCTCGGTCTGAGTTGCGTGTTTTGGTGAGAAACTGCACCGTGTATCACATTATCATTGTTATATCTATTTTTTTCCCTGCTAGTCTAGTAAAACTATCCTTATCCCACCCCGCGGTGTTTTGGTGTTTTGGTTTGGTTTTCCTTTTCCCTTCTTTCCCCCCTCCCCCCCCCCAGCTTCCTGCCTTCCCCTTTCAAACAAAGCAGGCACCGGCTTTCGGGCCTGGGCAAAACCACAGCAGAGTGTAAACGGGCCTCAGACCCTCTGTAGCCCCGACTCCAAAACCCCAGCAGTCAGCCCCGAGTCTTCCCTGGTGCTTTCTGCCAGAGACTCCAGGTAAGGCCATTCTCCCCAGCTCTGGTGTAGAGCACGTTCCTAACACCTGGCCCTGCCCGGACTGGCCCAAGGGCTACTGCATGGACTGTCTCGTGTTTGATCAAAGGCTTGTCGCTGCTCAAGGCCTCGTTGGAAATTGTTCTTCTTCCAGGTTACATGGTAGAGAGGGCTCACAATGAGACTGTAGTTTGGGATATGCATTCACCAAATACCCATAGTGCCCAGGGAAAGCTTGTGAGACATAGCTGCTATTGATAATGTCCCTTGGGATCTGACGACATCCGTTCTGCCATTTTATTCCTAAAAACTGGATTTCTTGAGCAGGTCCCTTGACCTTACTTTGTTTGATAGCAAAACCAGCTTTTAGCAGATTCTGGATTATTTTCTTCCCTTTTTCCAAAACTTCTGCTGCGCTGCCCCATACAATGATGTCATCAAGGTACTGCAGGTGCTGTGAGGCTTCATCCTGTTCCAATGCAGTCTGGATCAGTCCATGGCAGATGGTGGGGCTATGTTTCCACCCCTGCGACGGTCGATTCCAGGTGTACTGGATTCCCTTCCAAGTGAAACCAAACTGTGGCCTGCACTCTGCTGCCAAAGGAATTGAGAAGAAAGCATTTGCAGTGTCAGTTGTGGCATACCACTTGGCTGCTTTTGTCTTCAGTTCATACTGGAGCTGTAGCATGTCCGGCACTGCAGCGCTCATAGGTGGCATGACTTCATTCAGGCCACGACAGTCCACTGTCAGCCTCCACTCTCCCTTGGATTTCCGCACTGGCCAGATTGGACTGTTGAAGGGTGAGCTGGTTCTACCAATTACTCCCTGACTTTCCAGTTGATGAATCAGTTTCCAAATGGGAGCCAGGGAGTCTCTGTTGGTGTGGCATTGTCTGTGCACCGTCAGGGCAGCAATTGATACCCGCTGTTCTGCAACCATGAACAGCTCCACAACAGAAAGATCTCCTGAGAGTCCAGGCAGAACAGACAGTTGTTCAGTTTCCTCTCTCTCTCTAAGGCAGCTATTCCAAAAGCCCACCGGTACCCTTTTGGGTCTTTGAAGTACCCTCTCCAGAGGGAGTCTATGCTCAGGATGGACAGACCCTCTGGGCCAGTCACAATGGGGTGTTTTTCCCAGTCATTCCCAGTTAGACTCACTTCAGCTTCTAGTAGAGTCAACTGTTGGGATTCCCGTCACTCCAGAAGTATAGATGGTTCTGACCCTTCAAAGTTCAGTGGTATTAGAGTACACTGGGCACCAGTGTCTACTAATGTTTGGTACTCTTGTAGATCTGATGTGCCAGACCATCAGATCCACACAGTCCAATAAATGCGATTGTCCCTTTCCTCCACCTGGCTGGAGGCAGGGCCCCTCTAATCTTGTTCGCCGTTCACCTCTCGCTAGAAGAGACTTAGAGGTGCCTTCAAGATGATCACAGGGACAATTACAATCACACAGTCTTTTGGGCTGTCTACTGGAAACTGACACAACATTCTTCCCGGAGCAATCTCTTTTTATAACCGTTTTGCCTTGCAGCTCGTTCACTTGGGCTTGGAGGGCTGAGGTAGGTTTCCCATCCCACCTCCTCATGTCTTTGCCATGGTCACACAGATAGAACCACAGGACGCCTTGTGGTGTGTACTATGATGCAGATCATCAGGATCATAGTAAACAGTCTCTTGCACGGGACTTCTTTCCAATCACCTTGTCAATGCCTCCTTCTCTGGACAGGGATCACAGCGTCTTGGCCTCCGTGCCTTTTAATTCCAGGCTGCTGGCCCCATTGTCCCAACATCGGAGTAAAAAGGTGGTGATGTGCTCCCCTGGAAGACAGCTGAAATTTTCTCATGTTTCTCAGCTCACTCAAGGACAAGGATCGGGTTATAACCTCTGGTACTGCCTCTTCTTCTTCAGGTTCTCCTGATGGTCCGGGTTCATCATTGTCTTTCACAATGCAGACTGATTTCTTTGTGTATGTCTTGTTCTGTATAGAGGTGACTGATATTGGTACTGGTTGGGTTTCTGGCTCAAAAACAGGGTTGGCCTCTGAGGCTTGAATACACACAGTGCTTCTCGTGGGGACTGGAGGATCTGCAGTCTCTGAGCTTTGAGAACTGCAGTGCCTGTTGCAAGGGTTCTTTCTGGCTCAACTACGGTGTCAGTTTCTGAGGTTTGGGTAGCCACAGTGCCTATGGATCTGGTTTGCTGGCCTAGATATTTGCTCATACCCTCCCATGTGGCATGCCATCCCTGACCCTTCAGCCCCACGGAAGATCTCTTGGCCATATTCCTGAAATACTGGTTGGGTTTCTGGTTCATACACTGCTCACGGGGCTGCATCTGGTTGGTCAGTGATCTACTATCACGCCAGCAACTTTACCTAATCATGCTAATAGGACTGCTAAAACCTTGCCAGACAGCAGGCCTATTTTTTCTTTCAGGACATGATTCTTAAGGCCTCTTCTGGCGCCTGTCCCAGCAGGGGGCATGCAACTTTGTTTATTTCACTAAACAGAGTTTAGTGTCCCCATTTCTTATGGCCTAAAGGCTCCATCACATTTTCTATTAACCTAGCAGTGTTTGAGGCTTTGCCCTCCAAGCCCCATGCCACAGATGACCACTGTAATCAGTGATCCTCATGCTTTACATGATTCTCTACCCTGGTAGACTTTTTATGCAGCCGAGAATGGATGTTCAAAATTTTCTCACTTAAATGATATTGATCATATGATCTGGGCAGGACTTTTGTTGGGTACCTTTTGGTATGAAATATAAAAGGCACATCCAGTATGGGTTTTCATCATGTATGAGCTTGTTTGACATATTTTCTTCCAACCCTTATGTGTAACAATGTTGAAGCATACCTAGAAGTAGAACACGGCAAAAGAACACGGCAAAAGTGTCAAGGGAGGGAAGACTAGCAAGGTGTTAACCCATGACTGAGCATTTGCAGAGATGGGCTTAGGGACTTCACGTCCTATTTTAGATAAATAGTCTTCCTTATTCCCAACTAAAGTCACAAACTAATCTCTGCTAGGACATCAAGCCACACCAGCATTATAGCAGACCAAACACTTGACACTGATAAGATCTGCTAGCAAGGCCATTAATGTCATCTCTGCATTCTCACAAACTTACTGCTGGCTGCATCTTCTATGTCATAACCTTAATGGCAAGCCAGCATGTTGCAGGAAACATCAAGCCAGGCAAAGCTGCTAGAGATGTACATACTTAGCACAACACCACACATCTCAGGCTTCAGCAGAGCTTGCTTTAGCACTGCTTGGAGATGTCATACTAGTATTAATTTTTGTTCCATCTAGGCTATTGCAAACCTAGCTGATCCTACAGGGCCATTTTTTTAGAGCAGGCTGTTCAGAAAAGTTTAGATTGATGCTAATCATTTCCATTCAAAAGTAAAAAAAGAAATAATACCTTTTTACAAAATGAAAAGATCCAAGGGAAAAAGTACCCAGTTTTTCCTTCTTACATTGTGGACAGAGCGAGCAAATCTTGAAACGGAGACAAAAAAATTTCTTTTAGTAGTTGAGTTCGTTATCCTTTTTTCCAGATATTTTTGACATTTTTATCCTGACTCCCCTCCCTGAGGTGATAAACAACACAGCAGGGATTACATAAAGGTGGTGTGGGTTCATATAGCAGAGCTAGGTGATCAAACAAAACATTCTAGTTGCCATCAGCTCTTTGAATATCATGACAAACATTTATCGTAGCTTTCTAGTACAATTGGGTCAGATATACCCTTATCCCTTCCCTTTGGGCCCCACTTTAGGCACCTGAAAGGACTGTGGAGGTTCAGCCCCAGGCAGCAACTGGGGGGGTCTGTCTACACAGGGAACAAGTGGTCTTGCAGTAAGAGGTAAAGACTGAGGTAAAGGCAGCATTTAGCACCTCAATCTTTTCCTCATCCTTTGTCATTATGTTACTGGTCCCATCTAATAGAGGACAGAGGTTTTCCTTAGTCCTCTTTTTATTATTAATATATTTATAGAAACTTTTTTTGTTGTCCTTAACCTCAGGGTCCAAGTTAAGTTCTAGTTGTACTTTTGCCCTTCTATTTTTTTCCCTGCATAGTCTATTTTTTGTAATCTACTTCATCAAAAACATTTGTGGAAGTAATTTATCAAATACTTCTTGGAAATTTGAGAGGAATATATGAGCTGGATCAACATTTTTACCATTGTGGAGTGCTTCAAGAAATCTAAGAAGTATTGATTTCTCACTTAAGCAGAAGACACATTGACTCTTTCCCAATAGATTCCATTTATTCATTATCCAAATTCTAACAAGTTAGTGAAAAATTAGATAAAGGAGTATTTACAGAAGTTAAATATGACAGATAACTTGATAAAAGTATGTGAAGAAGTAAAGCAAATTGCACTCCATGAGCTACTAGCATTTGGGAAAAAAGGAGAGAAAGGGAAAATTCAGAGGTACAGAGGAATCTAGTATTTTGTTAAAAGTAAACCATGAAATAAATGAGGCACGGCAAGAAAAAAACTATGAATCTTTTAATCAAAGTTTGATTTCTAGTAAGAGTCCAAGATGAATTATCAATACATATGAAAGTAGGAGAATGGTGTTTGGTTTGGGCTTTTTTTTTTCCAAAGAAAATGCATGTATGACAACCTTTAATATGAAAATTTTTCTATTTCTATTCTTTCTCAGGTTGATAGGGGCAAGCAGCAGTGTATCTTTGCTTATAAGAATATAATCTTTGATGTGTCTTTAAGCTCAAGAAATACAGCCTATAAAAGTGAGATAAAGTGAATATACAGTCAATTGAAGAAACACTCTTCTAGAGAAGTTCAGTTGCATACCAGTGAAATGGTAATTCACATTGAGTCCCTGAGCAGGATGGGAGAGAGAATCGGAAAAAAATAAAACTCATTAATAGAGATAAAGACAGTTTAATAGGACAGAAAAAGAAGAAGATAATAATAAATAAACAAGACAATAATAATAAATAAATAGATAATAAATAATAATAAAAAAAATGCACAAAACAAGCACTGCACAGCTGCTCACCACCTGCTGACCTATAGCCACCTACTTCCAGAGCTGCTAGTTCCCTCAGCCTGTGCCCCCACTGTTTATATACTGAGCATGATTTTATATGGTATGGAATACCCTTTTTGCCAGTTTGGGACAGTCCTGGTTGTGTCCCCTTCCAGCTTCTTGTGCATCCCTATCAACCTGCCTTCTTGTTGGCTGGCAAGTATGAGAAGATAAGTCTTTGACTGCTTAACAATGACTAAATACATCAGTGGGTTATCGACATTATTCTCATCCTAATTCCAAACCAAAGTATTAGACCAGCTACTATGAAGAAAATTAACTCTGTCCAAGATGAAACCAGGACAGGTATTCAGGGGTCTGACTTGAACTTAACGTTATTCAATATTTCTGTGAAATTTTGAATAAGACATATGCTTACAATGTGATTGATTGAAATCAAATTAGAGAAGTCTGTTTATAATTATTTTAATGATTTGATAAGTCTTTGGAATGAATACTTTAACTTCCTGAAAACAAATACAAATACCTTTCTAAACACTTGTGCAATTGTTCTTAAAATAAGCAGGAAAACTGATTGATTCATTGATGGTTTGATTGATTGATAATTTATTCCATTCCATTAATTGCTTTCCTAAATTTAAAAATCATCTGGAATATCATATTTCATTTAATTTCAAGGGCATTTATTTTGACAATACAGAAAATTCAAATAGTGCTGTTTTCTACTAGTTTCTAAGAATAACTTTTGCAGGGGCAGAGAATTCTTCTTTCTGTTCTCTATTTCAGAGTCAGATAGCAGGAATAATAACTGCAGGATTTCAGAAGTGATCAGCTGGGAAAACAATCCTTCATTTCACACTGTCAACTTTATGATTTTCTGTATGCATGAATAGCTGCTTTATAAGAAAACATAGTATGTCTTGTAGATGTGGGACAATGTCGCTGTCAGGGAGGATTTTTACATTACAGGTCAACTCCAGGGATGGTAACCTCAATTGTGTCCTCAGTAGTGGCCTAGTTATTCCACTTGATGTATTAGATCTATATCTGTAGTGTAACAATTGACATTTAAAATTGAAAAAGTAGGAAGGTTATTTTATTTTTCTTATGGGAGACACTTGGGAACTCTTAGACTGTGGGGAGTATTTTAATTATCTTGAAATCAAGAACAGCAAGTTCTGTAGCTCCTTGGGAGCCTGAATATACTAAGAGACTGGGAGGATTGTTGTTTTCTCCAATTAGCCTGGTACGGTTCTGTATCATATTCAGACGTAAAGACTGCGTATTCATTCATCAGCATCACAACTGAATTCACACAAGCTTCTTACAACAGATGAATATGGATGTTGGTGTGGTGTGAGTTTGAAAAGGGAGGAGGCTGGGGCTTGCCTGTTGTTCAAGACTTGTTTGGCCATGTAATAAGAGGGAATCCATGGTATACAACTTCTTTTGAGAAGAGTTTTTAATGTTTAATCTTCTCATCTTTCACTCCCTGTATCCCACTTGTTTGTTGTGGTCCAGATTTGTTTGATATTCAGGTACAACGCAGTAGCTTTTAGTAGCTTTTGAGCATCTGTATATAGATAGTACTGAGTATGCATGGTAACAGCTCCTCCAGAGACAAGTTAGAGATGGAGGGTGGATAGACAAGGGGATAGAAGATGCTGCAGAAATCCCTGTTCATTAATTAATGGCTGGTCTATACTAACATAAACAGAAAAAACAAAGCAAACAACTAAAGACCACTTCATGTTGCCATACTGTATTCAGAACTGTATTCAGCAATTGTAGGGTCTTGCATTTAGGGAAGAACAACCCCAGGTACCAGTACAGGTTGGGGACTGGCCTGTTGGAGAGCAGCATAGGTGAGAGGGACCTGGGAGTCCTGGTGGACAGCAGGATGACCATGAACCAGCAATGTGCCCTCATGGCTAAGAAGGCCAATGGCATCCTGCAGTGTGTTCGAAGGAGTGTGGTTAGTAGGTCAAGAGAGGTCCTTCTCCCCCTCTACTCTGCCCAGGTGAAACTGCACCTAGAATATTGTGTCCAGTTCTGGGCCCCTCAGTTCAAGGACATAGAACTCCTTGAAAGAGTCCAGCACATGACCATCAAGATGATTAAGGGAGTGGAATACCTTCCTTATGAGGAGAGGCTGAGGTGGCTGGGCTTGTTAGCTTAGAGAAGAGGAGACTGAGGGGTGACTTTATTAATGTTTATAAATATGTAACAGGTGAAAATCAGGAGGACAGGGCCAGGACCTTCTCAGTGATGGCCAGCAATAGGACAAGGGGCAGTGGGTGCAAGCTGGATCATAGGAAGTTCATGTAAGGAGAAACTTTTTCACTGTGAGGGTGACAGAGCACTGGAACAGACTGTCCAGAGAGGTTGTGGAGTCTCCTTCTCTGGAGATGTTCAAAACCCACCTGGATGCATTCCTGTGTGATTTAGTCTGGGTGATTCTGCTCTGGCAGGGGGGTTGGACTAGATGATCTTTTAAGGTCCCTTCCAACTCCTAATGTTCTGTGATTTTGTGACTCTATTCAAAGGACACAGAAAATTAAACACCAAAATGCAGGGACAGGCAATTTCTTTAAATAATGTTAAGCTAAGGGCTTTATGCATAATAACTGTCATTGGTCATTCACTTCTTATTCCAAAGAATTTCCTCAGATTGGGAGCTATGTAAGACTGAACTGTAGCATTGTTAAAAGCCCTCCTATAATCCTTTTCTTTGCCTTTAGTGTCAACCTCACAACCAATTTGCCTTTACTTTAACTTCTGTCTTGGACACATCTATATTCTCAACTGCTCTTGGCCCCAAAGCATTGGGAACTTTTTTGGAATAGGAACTCTGCAGGATGGGCAGGAAAGGTAAGAGACCCTGCCAATAACTTAACCTTTATTCAGCTCATAGAATCACAGAACAGAGTCTTCTCTGACCATTGACTCATTCATTTTGAAGGTCTGCCAAGATCAAGATCTTCAACTCTCTTAGACCCTTTTAGCTCTGAATTTTGCTGTTTTCTTTACTATCTGGGACAAGTTGTGGGACTGTGTTCATATCACATGGACTAAGGTTGGTTCCTATCCTTCTGCTTAGGACTCATAGCTGCAATAATTCATGATAATAGCAACTCTTGGGGACAATCCTTATTCCATTAATGATACTGTATTATCCCATTTAAGAACCAGATTCTTTTTTTATTTATAGATGTGGTTGAGCTACCATCCCTGAAGGCATTTAAAAGATGTGCAGATCTGATGATTAGAGACATGGTTTAGTGGTGGTGTTGGCAGTTCTAAATTAATGATTGGACTTGATCTTAAAGGTCTTTTCCAACCTAAAAAATTATATAATTCTGTGATTTTATGATAGCTAAATTGATTTGGGTCTATCAAAAGATTTACTAATGCTGTGAGAAGTAACTCTGCCCTTCTACTCTGCTCTGGTGACACCCTGCCTGGAGTACTGCCTCCAACTCTGGAGTCCTCAATGCAAAAAATACATAGACCTTTTAGAGTATGTCCAGAGGAGGACCACTAAATTATTATAGGACTGGAATGCCTCTCCTATGAGGAAAGGCTGGAAGAGTTGTGGGGTTGTTTAGCCTGGAGAAGAAAAGGCTCCAGGAATGCCTTACTGCAGCCTTTCAATTCTTAAAGGAGCCTCATAGGAAAGATGGGAACAGACTTTTTCTTAGGGCCTGCAGTGAAAGGACAAGATGCAATGGTTTTAAACTAAAAGAAAGTATATTCAGACTAGAAGAAATCTTCTATGTTTGAGGTGGTGAAACAGTGGAGCAGGTTGGCCAGAGAAGTGGTAAATGCCCCACCTCTGAAAACATTCAAGGTCATGTTGGACAGGATTGTGAGCAAACTGGTCTAGTTGAAGATGTCCCTGCTTATTGCAGGGGGTTTGGACTTGATGACCCTCAACAGTCCCTTCCAGCCCAAACCATTCTATGATTCTGTGATTCACTAATAGGGTCAGGTATATCAGAATTTAGCCTAATTACAAGGTTGAATTCCTATATGGACTAAGCTGCACCATTCAGTAATATTACATTTATCCCGGGTCTTTTTGTAGTTTAATGTTAGATTGTGGTTTCCATCTTTCCAGAGTTCCAGAACTTAAAATCAAGGTGTACTCAGCATGCCTTTTACCTGAAACACATTTCTCATTCTTTGTTTTTTGCTGAAAAAGAAAATGGAGGTTGAGAGTGGTGGTCGTGGGTAATGGTGGTGGGTATGCTGTTGGAGTTAGCTCAGATTAGCAGGGACTTGCTGGAAGACCTTCTTAATTTTAGTTTTCTCTTTATCTATATCTGCTATTACAGACATCTACGTATTGGTACACTCTTCATCCCTTCTTCCTTTCCTTGTCCTTAATATCATCACTGTATGGTATTAAGGATTGTTTTGTGTGTGCTTGTGATCAAAATGGATGTTTGATAAACTTTTTGAATTGAGAATCTATTATGTGACAATTTGTAATTGCAGTATTCAGCAGTGGGGCTTCCCACCAAGTTTATTGTGTTTAACAGCAGGCAGATTAAAATGTAATTCAGGAAACTACCCTCTCTACTTTTCTTGTTTGCACTGCTTTGTGCTCCTATTACTCTGCATACATAAGCAGCCAGGAGGAAGTTTAACCCCTCACTCCCACTCAGTCTGCACCTTGACCAGGTGCATAATTTGAAAGACAAGGCAGAATTTGACTCTTAACTTTGCTAATCAGGTTAGAATTTCCTACTGCAGCGTATAACACCCAAATAAATATTAGCTGGGAGTTTTATTAGCAGTTCTGTCTTCTGCTACTCCATCAGCATTCTCATGCACAGAGGACTTAAATATATGTTTACTATATACAGTAATTAATGTCACATAGAAAACATCAATCGTTTCTGTTGTTAAATAACAGATTTTTTTCTTGTTGTTCAATATAATTGATTTTCAGGATATATGATGTACTTTAACAAGTACAGGTTACGTATAGGTTATAACAAGTGTAGATTTTAATGCTAACACTTTGATGGTATCATTTCCATGTCCAAAACTTATTTGTTAAGTTCTGAAATATAATAAAATTTTAAAAGTTAAAATTTTAAAAGTGGATGGAAGTGAGTGAATTGTATAAATACATAAAGTATCACCCATGCCTTGCTTTAGGAAGCTGTGTGGGTTTTATGCTAAAGACATGTTTCTAGAGATGAACTATACTTTCTGTTCCAAAGTCTGATATTTACTTTTCAGTTTAACCCTCCTTTGGATCAGAAGGGACATGGGGGTTACCCATTAAGATATCTTACCATGTTTGCTACAACCTTGTTAGGTGCAAAAAATCAAATCCATATAATTCTTTGGAGATAGCAACGGTTATATATATTTTGCAGAACTGCTTGGTCCTCCTCTAAATTTTGTCTCAATTAAAATGTTCATAATAATAATGTATTGTAAGCATTTCATTTATCAGCTTAAGTGTGTGTGTGTACTTGCAAGCATTGCAGTTTGGAAGAAAAACTGCAATCTCATCTAGAAAATACTGCAAGTGGGCATTATAACGTACATATTTGTTCAAAACAAAATATTAAAACCTGCAGCAAGGGTACCTGTCCTCTTAGAGGTTGTGTTGGCATGTTAAACTAAGTATCGTGAGTGTAGCAGAAAATTATTTAGAGCACTGATTTGGAATAACACAATTAAATATAAGGCAAAACTTGGTAACTCTTTACAACAGATCTGTGTGGGATAAGAAGATGAAACTCTTTTAGATGAGTATATGAAAAGTAAAAATAAGAATATTTAGTACATTTGTTGAAAAACCATCTGTGGTGAAGGAGAAAATAATGTTATATATAGTAAGTGATACATCTTTCTAGTTAAGGTACCAGTAGTCCATTAAATATTCTGGTACTCAGTTCATTGCTCTGGTATTTTACTTTGTGCATTTTCCTTTTCTCTGTTACTTCAGTTTAATTTGTCTTGTAAGGGACAAGATGAGAATAAAGCTTTATTTTAATGATGGTTAGTAGAAAGAATGGCATTACTTTTTAAATTAATATTTTATAGTTGTAGATTATTGATGTCTTGTTTCTCATGAGAAGTGACATTACAAGAAAATGGGTGTACTTGTGTAGGGCTATGAGACAAATTATGTTAAGTTCTTTCTCACTTCCTTCATCTGAGGTGCTGTTTTTCTCTCCCTCTCCAGACTTACTGTGCCAGCTATCAGTGATGGAAAAAGGAGGCATCAAGTGCAATGTAGCATGAAGTGCTGTTTCTTTGTCTGCCTACTCTGTGTCACGTCCTCATGGTACTTCTGTCACCTGCTTACACAGTGTGACCTCCTGTTATTGGGGAAATGCAGAGAGGCAGTGGCAGCAGAGTGAGATTGAACTGACAGAAGGTGTCCTAACAGACATGATACCATCACTATTTTCTTCAAATTCATACTTGTGCCTCACAGCCTCTACAGTTGGTTGTGAACTACTGGGAGTGAGTCATAGCACTATTTACTAAAGGAGATAGGCTACACTGAATTGAACGGTAGCCACTCTGGCTATCACAGTTCTGACTGCTTTTCATCCCATTGACCTTGTTGGCTTGCCCAGATGCTTAGCAAAGAGCCAAGCTCCTCTTATTCAGAAATCCCTTGCTTTTGAGGAGGCATAGAGATTCTCTGAATGGTTGAAGGCTCTGATATAGCACAGCTGGTCAACAGGAATTCTGAGCAGCACAGAAGTTCATGTGATGCAGGCAACAGTTTATTGACATGCTGTCCTTGACACAAAACACATTGTAAAGATGCTGAGGGAACAGGGACAGTTTATTCTAGAGAAGAGGAGGTTCAGAGAAGACTTTATTACTTTCTACAACTACCTGAAAGGAAGTTGTAGTGAGCTGGGGGTCAGCCTCTTCTTGCAGATAATTAGTGTTAGAACAAGAGGGAATGGCTGCAAGTTGCGCTAGGGTAAGTTCAGGTTAAAAAGTAGAAGAAATTTCTGCTCAGAAAGAGTGCTTGGGCATTGGAACGGGTTGCTTAGGGAGGTGGTAAAGTCATCATCCCTCAGGGTGGTCAAGGAAAGGTTGGATGAGGTACTTAGGGACATGGCTTAGTAAGTAATATAGGTGGTAGGGGGATGGTTGAACTAGATGATCTTAGAGGTCTTTTCCAACCTTAATTATCCTATGATTCTATGAGTTCCTCCATAATATGCTGCATATGATTTTTAGATTGCAATGTCTGCCAAAGTCAATGATTCAGTTTGTTCCAGGAAGACTAGATCTGAAATACTATACAGCTATTTTATTTCTATATATATGATATACATGCACAAATACGTATATATACACAGAGGTATAATTATATTATGACTATAATATTGAAAAAAATGCCCAGAATTTTATTTTAAAATACAGAATGGGAATGGGCTATGAACACAACCACTGGGAAGGCTGTAAAAATTGCATGACTTTAGGACCATAGGAAAATTAGTTTTATTTGGATATCACATCCAGTTCCACTATTTTAGTCCTTTTATAGTTATGACATCTACAGTATCACATGGAACTCATAGATATAAAATCCACAGTAATAATTATACGTACTGTGAAAATGTGCATTTGTATTGAACTTCTGTTTATAATTTAATATGATATCCTGAATTTCTTCTGTTAAGAAAAGTATTGAAGAATGTTCTTTGTTTACATTCTCTTTTTTCTTTAACTTTCACCTTTCTTACATTTTCTTTTTAGTTCCTAAGGCTACTAGATATTGATCCTGATTATGAATTGGTTTTGTCTTTTTTACAACCATAATCTTCATCAGTTCATGTCCTTTGGTCAATTAAAGAAGTCTTTTTACTTCTGCTGCTGCACGTTATGAATTTGTGCATATAATAAAGAGGTCCACTCCATTTCTATGGCTCCCATCCTCAAGGTCAGCTATTCTTTCTCCAAGACTCCTTTGTAAAGACTGCTTCCCAATTTCACAGTGTCACTAAATTTCATGAGTGTATGTTGACTTGTATGTCAATATCAATAAATGAAAGCGTGAAGAAAATTAGTCCCAAATTGTATTCTTGAGAAAGTCAGTATGTGCCTTATAGTCTTAGAACTCCTTTTTCTGTATAACACATTTTGGGCTTTCCCTTAAGCCAGTTGCTCTTTTACCTTATAGTTCTTCTGATACCTATACTTGTTACATTTTACAATAATTTTCCATTTGACATGAGAGGAAATACTTGTAGATGTCCAGAGATATTATTTTTTCTAGTTCCCTGTGTGAAAGTAAATGTCATATTGAAGGAAGTAAAAGTACATCATGCCAAAATTATCTATCTCTGGTAGAATCATATTGCATTATCTTGTCTGCCATTTATCTCCCTATTTTCTGAAACTTTACATTGTCTTGAGAGCAAAAGAACAGAGATCACTTCTTGCCCTTTCATATTCTCCAGTCATACAGTACCTCATCTGACTTGGATTTATTTTAATGTGTTTCTGTTCAACCTGAAATTTCAAATGCTGAGGGTTTTCTGCCATCTAGGAGAAAAGAGATACCTCCAACATGAGTGCATTAAGCTTTACAGTTACATCTACCATAAATATCATAAATTATATACATAAAAACCTAAAAAGATCAGTAAAAGTATCTATGCTTCTCTGACAAGGTACCCATTACAAGACGTACACGAAATGGATTGCGAAGCAGAACTTCAGAATATAAGCGTCAGAACTTGATGCAGACACCACATCGGCCTGACATTGCTATTAAAATAGATATTCTGTGAGGCACACTAGAAAAACTGCTTACTGAAACAGAAAAAAATCTCCCATTTTCTTCTCTTTCGTAGCAGATTTTTTCAGTTTTCCTGCAGCTTTTGTTCAAAACACAAAGGTGGAGATTTGCTGTCTAGAATATCTCCATGAGGTATCTATTTATTGCTGAGAGGGTTTTCTAAGGCCTATTTCACTCTGAATGGATGTTGGGTGGAGGCAAAGCCTACAGATCACAGCTTTTGTAAAATATTTAAAGCTTTACTGAGACATCTAGTCTGCTAGTGCCTTTTAAGTATTATATCCAATGTATGTTAGTTTCTTACTAAGTATTTTGCCCACCTGCCAACTAATAATAGAATGTGGGAACAATGCTCTCAGTGATGGCTTGATTTTTTTTCCAATCACATAGCATAGTTCCATATACACTATGTATAGAGTAAGACGAAATAGAATAATTGAGTATTATTTCAAATGTTAACTGATCAGAGAGCTAAAAATGTCAAAAATATCTGGAAAAAAGGATAACGAACTCAACTACTAAAAGAAATTTTTTTGTCTCCGTTTCAAGATTTGCTCGCTCTGTCCACAATGTAAGAAGGAAAAACTGGGTACTTTTTCCCTTGGATCTTTTCATTTTGTAAAAAGGTATTATTTCTTTTTTTACTTTTGAATGGAAATGATTAGCATCAATCTAAACTTTTCTGAACAGCCTGCTCTAAAAAAATGGCCCTGTAGGATCAGCTAGGTTTGCAATAGCCTAGATGGAACAAAAATTAATACTAGTATGACATCTCCAAGCAGTGCTAAAGCAAGCTCTGCTGAAGCCTGAGATGTGTGGTGTTGTGCTAAGTATGTACATCTCTAGCAGCTTTGCCTGGCTTGATGTTTCCTGCAACATGCTGGCTTGCCATTAAGGTTATGACATAGAAGATGCAGCCAGCAGTAAGTTTGTGAGAATGCAGAGATGACATTAATGGCCTTGCTAGCAGATCTTATCAGTGTCAAGTGTTTGGTCTGCTATAATGCTGGTGTGGCTTGATGTCCTAGCAGAGATTAGTTTGTGACTTTAGTTGGGAATAAGGAAGACTATTTATCTAAAATAGGACGTGAAGTCCCTAAGCCCATCTCTGCAAATGCTCAGTCATGGGTTAACACCTTGCTAGTCTTCCCTCCCTTGACACTTTTGCCGTGTTCTTTTGCCGTGTTCTACTTCTAGGTATGCTTCAACATTGTTACACATAAGGGTTGGAAGAAAATATGTCAAACAAGCTCATACATGATGAAAACCCATACTGGATGTGCCTTTTATATTTCATACCAAAAGGTACCCAACAAAAGTCCTGCCCAGATCATATGATCAATATCATTTAAGTGAGAAAATTTTGAACATCCATTCTCGGCTGCATAAAAAGTCTACCAGGGTAGAGAATCATGTAAAGCATGAGGATCACTGATTACAGTGGTCATCTGTGGCATGGGGCTTGGAGGGCAAAGCCTCAAACACTGCTAGGTTAATAGAAAATGTGATGGAGCCTTTAGGCCATAAGAAATGGGGACACTAAACTCTGTTTAGTGAAATAAACAAAGTTGCATGCCCCCTGCTGGGTCAGGCGCCAGAAGAGGCCTTAAGAATCATGTCCTGAAAGAAAAAATAGGCCTGCTGTCTGGCAAGGTTTTAGCAGTCCTATTAGCATGATTAGGTAAAGTTGCTGGCGTGATAGTAGATCACTGACCAACCAGATGCAGCCCCGTGAGCAGTGTATGAACCAGAAACCCAACCAGTATTTCAGGAATATGGCCAAGAGATCTTCCGTGGGGCTGAAGGGTCAGGGATGGCATATGGGAGGGTATGAGCAAATATCTAGGCCAGCAAACCAGATCCATAGGCACTGTGGCTACCCAAACCTCAGAAACTGACACCGTAGTTGAGCCAGAAAGAACCCTTGCAACAGGCACTGCAGTTCTCAAAGCTCAGAGACTGCAGATCCTCCAGTCCCCACGAGAAGCACTGTGTGTATTCAAGCCTCAGAGGCCAACCCTGTTTTTGAGCCAGAAAGCCAACCAGTACCAATATCAGTCACCTCTATACAGAACAAGACATACACAAAGAAATCAGTCTGCATTGTGAAAGACAATGATGAACCAGGACCATCAGGAGAACCTGAAGAAGGGCAGTACCAGAGGTTATAAACCGATCCTTGTCCTTGAGTGAGCTGAGAAACATGAGAAAATTTCAGCTGTCTTCCAGGGGAGCACATCACCACCTTTTTACTCCGATGTTGGGACAATGGGGCCAGCAGCCTGGAATTAAAAGGCACGGAGGCCAAGACGCTGTGATCCCTGTCCAGAGAAGGAGGCATTGACACGGTGATTGGAAAGAAGTCCCGTGCAAGAGACTGTTTACTATGATCCTGATGATCTGCATCATAGTACACACCACAAGGCGTCCTGTGGTTCTATCTGTGTGACCATGGCAAAGACATGAGGAGGTGGGATGGGAAACCTACCTCAGCCCTCCAAGCCCAAGTGAACGAGCTGCAAGGCAAAACGGTTATAAAAAGAGATTGCTCCGGGAAGAATGTTGTGTCAGTTTCCAGTAGACAGCCCAAAAGACTGTGTGATTGTAATTGTCCCTGTGATCATCTTGAAGGCACCTCTAAGTCTCTTCTAGCGAGAGGTGAACGGCGAACAAGATTAGAGGGGCCCTGCCTCCAGCCAGGTGGAGGAAAGGGACAATCGCATTTATTGGACTGTGTGGATCTGATGGCCTGGCACATCAGATCCACAAGAGTACCAAGCATTAGTAGACACTGGTGCCCAGTGTACTCTAATACCACTGAACTTTGAAGGGTCAGAACCATCTATACTTCTGGAGTGACGGGAATCCCAACAGTTGACTCTACTAGAAGCTGAAGTGAGTCTAACTGGGAATGACTGGGAAAAACACCCCATTGTGACTGGCCCAGAGGGTCTGTCCATCCTGGGCATAGACTTCCTCTGGAGAGGGTACTTCAAAGACCCAAAAGGGTACCGGTGGGCTTTTGGAATAGCTGCCTTAGAGAGAGAGAGGAAACTGAACAACTGTCTGTTCTGCCTGGACTCTCAGGAGATCTTTCTGTTGTGGAGCTGTTCATGGTTGCAGAACAGCGGGTATCAATTGCTGCCCTGACGGTGCACAGACAATGCCACACCAACAGAGACTCCCTGGCTCCCATTTGGAAACTGATTCATCAACTGGAAAGTCAGGGAGTAATTGGTAGAACCAGCTCACCCTTCAACAGTCCAATCTGGCCAGTGCGGAAATCCAAGGGAGAGTGGAGGCTGACAGTGGACTGTCGTGGCCTGAATGAAGTCATGCCACCTATGAGCGCTGCAGTGCCGGACATGCTACAGCTCCAGTATGAACTGAAGACAAAAGCAGCCAAGTGGTATGCCACAACTGACACTGCAAAGGCTTTCTTCTCAATTCCTTTGGCGGCAGAGTGCAGGCCACAGTTTGGTTTCACTTGGAAGGGAATCCAGTACACCTGGAATCGACCGTCGCAGGGGTGGAAACATAGCCCCACCATCTGCCATGGACTGATCCAGACTGCATTGGAACAGGATGAAGCCTCACAGCACCTGCAGTACCTTGATGACATCATTGTATGGGGCAGCGCAGCAGAAGTTTTGGAAAAAGGGAAGAAAATAATCCAGATTCTGCTAAAAGCTGGTTTTGCTATCAAACAAAGTAAGGTCAAGGGACCTTCTCAAGAAATCCAGTTTTTATGAATAAAATGGCAGAACGGATGTCGTCAGATCCCAAGGGACATTATCAATAGCAGCTATGTCTCACAAGCTTTCCCTGGGCACTATGGGTATTTGGTGAATGCATATCCCAAACTACAGTCTCATTGTGAGCCCTCTCTACCATGTAACCTGGAAGAAGAACAATTTCCAACGAGGCCTTGAGCAGCGACAAGCCTTTGATCAAACAGGAGACAGTCCATGCAGTAGCCCTTGGGCCAGTCCGGGCAGGGCCAGGTGTTAGGAACGTGCTCTACACCAGAGCTGGGGAGAATGGCCTTACCTGGAGTCTCTGGCAGAAAGCACCAGGGAAGACTCGGGGCTGACTGCTGGGGTTTTGGAGTCGGGGCTACAGAGGGTCTGAGGCCCGTTTACACTCTGCTGTGGTTTTGCCCAGGCCCGAAAGCCGGTGCCTGCTTTGTTTGAAAGGGGAAGGCAGGAAGCTGGGGGGGGGGGGAGGGGGGAAAAGGAAGGGAAAAGGAAAACCAAACCAAAACACCAAAACACCGCGGGGTGGGATAAGGATAGTTTTACTAGACTAGCAGGGAAAAAAATAGATATAACAATGATAATGTGATACACGGTGCAGTTTCTCACCAAAACACGCAACTCAGACCGAGCGGCCCAGATTCCTCTGGGAAACCGGTCTGTCCTCTTGGAAAAACCACAGGTCCTGGAGCCTCCCCCTCCTCCTTTTTATACTGAGCATGAGGTAATTGGCATGGAATATCCCCTTTGGCCAATTTGGGTCACCTGTCCTGGCTGTGTCCCCTCCTTCCTCATTAGTAGGGAAAGTTAACTCCCTCCTAGCCGAAACCAGGACACACTCCAACAGAAAAAGAAATACTGGCCGCATATCCACTGAGACAATGCAAGGTTTAAGCTGCCAGGGAGAAGGAATGCATTTGAACTAGATTTTTCAACAAGTTTGTGACAGATTTTGCACATGTTTGGGTCAAAACGAGGAAAAGTGAATTTTTTTATGGTTCAATTTTACTGTGTTTTTAGCTCTCTCTGAATCTCTGGAGTTCCAGTTATAGCATTTAATTCTCAAGGAGAACTGATATTGTGGTTCATCCATTGTTTTAGTCCATAAATGAAGTAGAATCATACCTTCATAAGGAAAAAACTGACTAAAAGTAATTTCCAAAGGTCATCTTCTCCACACCCGCATCCGAAAACAGAATCATCTTCTTTTTTTCCTGGCAGTTACTTGTCTCACCTGGTGTTGGAGGCAGGAGAAAAACAAACATCATACGATTCAATGTTGTAGCCTTTCCCTGCAGACTATCCCAGCACTTTCTAGTAAACAAGCATTAAATAAAACTTTATCATTCTCCCTTTACCAGAGCCAAAGGTTGACCTATTCCACAAAGGCATTGTGTAAGGAGCTTCGTCAATCTTTTAGGTATATGAAAGCTGTTATAATTTTGTAAAGGCAAAATTCTTGTATTTCTTTTCTGGCTGAAAACGGACAAGTTCAGTCCGTCCTTTTTCATCAAGCTTTCTGCTTTCCATTTATTGAACTATGCCCCTCGATACTTTCTGTATTTCTTTTCTAGATTACTCTGCCCCACCTCTTCCTTGAATTGTGGGTGTGATGCTCCAAGAAATGTTAGCAAGTACTCAGTAGAATGGAAAGATTTCATTACACTTGCATTAAATTTCTCATGGAAATGTCTACTGACAACAGTTTTCACTACAGTATTTCCTTTGGTTGTACCAGGATGACATTTTAAACTTTTGTAAAATCGGTAGCCTTCTGTAATTCTCACAGACAAAAGTGTAATGAAAGGCTTTCTTATGCTTCTGCATTTTTCTCTTTCCACTTACATGGTGGTTTAGCTGTAGCCAGCAGCTAAGCACCATGCAGCCACTTGCTCACTGCCCTGCATTGAAATGGGGAAGAGAATCAGAAGAGTGAAAGTGAGAAAACTTGTGTGTTGAGATAAAGACAGTTTAATAGGTAAAGCAAAAGCCATGCACACAAGCAAAGCAAAACATTCACCGCTTCCCACCAGCAGGCAGGTGTTCAGCCATCTCTAGGAAAGCAGGGCTCCGTGACTCGGGAAGATGAACACCATCACTCTCAACATCCTCCCATTCCTCCTTTTTCCTCCGGCTTTATATGCTGAACACGGTACCATATGGTATGGGATATCCCTTTGGTCAGTCTGGGCCAGCTGTCCTGGCTGTGTCTCCCCACAGCTTCTTGTGCATTCCCAGCCTCCTCACTGGCGAGGTGGTGTGACAAGGAGACTAGGCCTAGGCTCTGTGTAACCACTGCTCAGCAGTAACAAAAACATCCCTGCGTTATCAATACTGTGCTCCAAGTGTGGCCTCACCAGTGCTGAGCAGAGGGGCAGGATCACCTCCCTTCACCTGCTAGCAATTACGCTATCTAATGCAGCCACCTTTGCTGCAAGGGCACATCACTGGCTTGTGTCCAAACTGGTGTCAAGCTGGACCCAAGGGTTTTTTCTGCCAAGTTGCTTCCCAGTAGGGTAGGCCCCAGCACGTGGAGAGTGTGGTTGTTCCTCCCCAGGTGCAGGACTTTACATTTCTCCTTGCTGAGGTTCATGAGTCTCCTTTGAGCCCATTTCTGCTGCCTGTCAAGGCTCCTCTGCATGACAACACAACCCACTGGTGCATCAAGACTCCGCTCAGTTCTATGTCATCTGCCCATTTTCTGAGGGTACACGCTTCACTATCATCCAGGCCATTAATGAAGATGTTAAGCAGGACTGTACTCAATATTGACCGGTGGAGTTCACTACTAGTCACCACTTAGTTTAGTCATTAGTACATCACTGGTCTACAGCCATGTAAGGAAATGGGTAGCTTCACCTAATCTAAGGAATACTGTTCTCCCTTTTTGATGTGTCTGTTTCTAAAAGCAAATACAACCTAAGACTTGGGAAAAAGTAAGTGTAAAACAAAATAGGTGGCTTTATAGTAGTGTCCTGGTTTCAGTCAGGATAGAGTTAATTTCATTTGTAGCAGCTAGTGGAATGCTGTGTTTGGGAGTTAAAATGGAAGCAGTGCTGATAACACCCTGATGTTCTTAGTTGCAGTCAGACAGTCAAGGACTTTCTCAGCTTCTTCTATTTCTCTATTCTTGAGAAAGGAGGGGCGAAGCCAGGACAGGTGACCCAGATGAGCCAAAGAGAGTATTCCATGCCAATTACGTCCTGCCTAGTAAAACGGGGGGCTGTTGGGAAGAAGAAGAGGGGCGGTCTCGGGACGCGTGCTTCCTCTCGGGACGCGTGCTCCGTGGGGGGACGGTCGGGTTCTGGGACAGCTCTGGGTGGTACGGCCTGAGTTGTGTGGTTCGGTGAGAAACTGCATTGTGTATCAATTGTTTCATATTCTTTTGCTTTAAAGTCCTGTTAGCATTGTTATATTTTATTTTTCTGTTATCTTAGTAAACTATCCTTATCCCAACCCACGGGCCTCTTAGTTTCTTGGTTTTGGAGTTATTTGCCCCTTCCTTTTCCCTTCCCTTGTTTCCCTTTCCCTTTTTCCCTTTTCCCCTGCTCTTTTACTTTAAGAAGCAGGCAGCTGCGTGGATCTCAGCCCACAGCCGGGGTGAAACCACGACAGTCTTTTTGGCGCCCAACGTGGGGCCCGAAAGGTTGGGATAACGGTAGATCTGACCCTATAGTAATTAAGACAAAGTTGTGATAAGTATTGTTGTTTAAGCAGCCTCCGATCATGAGGCTGTGGTATTTATTTCCCCTGTTCTTGTATTTTATGTTAACAGTCTATGATACAGTAATAGTGAACTTGTGCTGGTATTTGTATGAGAGCTTGCTGCCCTGTCCATTCCTTGGACAGGGAGGGTTTAGTAACGGCAGCTGGCATGGTGGGAGTTCTGCTTTCTTTTCCTTTGGGCTAAATACAACAGCTCTGCTAGCAGTCTTTAAAAACTTTCAATATCCCTGGGATATTCAAACTAGCATTTTGCTGTTTTTCAGTTTGGTGCAGACGGTTCAGTTGTTGTCAAATATTAAGCAGAGGTTTATGAATACCACTCAAGATTTTTCTGTGAGGCCAGATAATCGTGAGTGGCAGGGCAAGTGGCAGAGCATGGGCAAGTACCTAGGCACTTTCTTAACTCCGGTGGTTTGGAGTTTCACTCCTGAGCAGTTACAAGACCCTGAAAAAGTGACTGCATATCTGAAAAGAAATTGCTCTAAGCTTGCCAGAGATACACACCTTACTGCACTGTGCTGGGCCCTGGCCACTATTTACAAAACATTGCTTGATAACAGGCAGCACTGTCAGTACTGTCAGCACTGTCAGAAGGAAAAGAATGAAAACAGACCAGCAAAGACTGCAGCTGCTGCAACCCCAATGACTGGCACTGCAGCTACTGTAACCACTGTGACTAGCACTAAGGCTACTGTGACTAGCACTAAGGCCACTATGACTAGCACTGTGGCTACTGCAACTTGTCCAACCGATGCTGCAGCTACTGCAACCCCTACAGCAGATGCTACTGATAAAACAAAAAACCAACCCCCGCCAGTGTCTGTTGCTCCTGTACAAAAGAGGAAACAAAGGAAATCAGTTCGTGTAGTGAAGGATGAGGATGAATCAGGGCCATCTGGAGCATGTCAGGATGACTCAGGGTCATCTCAAGCATCTCAGGATGGAGCAGGGCCATCTCAAGCACCTCAGGATGGAGCAGGGCCATCTCAAGCCCCTCAGGATAGAGCAAGGCCATCTCAGGCATTTCAGGATGAGGCAGAATCAGAGGTTGTCACACGATCCCTGACCCTGAGTGAGCTGCGTGAGGTTCGAAAAGATTTCAGCCGCCGCCCAGGTGAGCACATCATCACTTGGTTGCTCCGATGCTGGGATCAAGGGGCCGATAGTCTGGAATTAGATGGCAGGGAGGCCAAGCAGTTGGGATCCCTAGCTAGAGAAGGAGGCATTGACAAGGAAATTGGGAAAAAGCCAGAAACCCTCAGCCTCTGGAGGCGACTACTGTCAAGTGTGGAGGAAAGGTATCCCATAAAGGACTATATTACATGTCAGACACCCAAGTGTAACAACATAGAGGCAGTTATCCAGTATCTGAGAGAATTAGCTGTACGGGAGATCATTTATTATGATCTGGGCAAATGGCACTCTGACCCTGATGAAGTTGTATGCACCGCAGATATGTGGCGTAAGGTGGTACGAAGTGCACCAGCAGGGCACACCAATTCATTAGCATCAATAGACTGGGATAATATGTATCCACCAACTGTAAGTGAAGTGTCCTGCCGACTCCGGAAATATCAGGACAATGTTTCCCAATCTGTGATCGCAGCGGTAGAGAAACTGGTCGAACGACTTGACAAAAATTTGTGCAACTCCCAACCCGTATCGCGGTGTGATGTTGCTGCTACTGGGAGAAAGCGTCCATCATCCCAGAAGGGAGGATACAGAAGGTACACACCACGAGACACGCTGCGACAGCAGCTGTGGTTTGAACTGTGTGACCATGGTGAGGACATGAGGAAGTGGCATAGGCAGCCCACCTCAGCCCTCCAGGCACGAGTAAATGAGCTGCGAGGTAAAAGAATCCCACAACGTGATTTTGCCAGGAAGAAGGCTGCACCAGTGAGCAGCCAATATGATCAGCAACAATAGAGGAGCCCTGCCTCCAGCCAGGTGGAGGAGAGGGATAACCGTGCTTATTGGACTGTGTGGATCCGATGGCCTGGTACGTCAGACCCACAGGAGTACAAGGCTCTGGTGGATACTGGTGCCCAGTGTACTCTGATGCCATCGAATCATGTAGGGACAGAACCTGTCAGCATTTCTGGAGTGACAGGGGGCTCACAACAATTGACTGTGTTAGAGGCTGAAGTGAGCTTAACTGGGAAGGACTGGGAGAAACACCCAATTGTGACTGGCCCAGAAGCTCCATGCATTTTAGGTATAGATTACCTCCGTAGAGGTTATTTTAAAGACCCGAAAGGGTACCGGTGGGCTTTTGGAATAGCTGCTTTGGAGACAGAAGGCACTGAGCAATTGCGTGCTTTGCCTGGACTCTCAGATGATCCTTCTGTTGTGGGGTTGTTGAAGGTTGAAGAACAGCAAGTGCCAATTGCTACAACAACGGTGCACAGAAAACAATACCGCACTAACCGGGATTCCCTGATCCCCATCCATAAGCTGATTCGTCAACTGGAGAGTCAAGGGGTGATCAGCCGAACCCGCTCACCCTTTAACAGTCCCATATGGCCAGTGCGGAAGTCCGATGGAGAGTGGAGGCTGACAATGGATTATCGTGGCCTAAACGAAGTCACTCCAAGTATGAGTGCTGCTGTACCAGACATGTTGGAACTCCAATATGAATTGGAGTCAAAGGCAGCCAGGTGGTATGCCACAATTGACATTGCAAATGCTTTCTTCTCAATACCACTGGCGCCAGAGTGCAGGCCACAGTTTGCTTTCACTTGGAGGGGCATCCAATACACATGGAATCGTCTGCCCCAGGGGTGGAAACACAGCCCTACCATTTGCCATGGACTAATCCAGACCACACTGGAAAAGGGTGGAGCCCCAGAGCACCTGCAGTACATTGATGACATCATTGTATGGGGCAATACAGCAGAGGAAGTATTTGAGAAAGGAAAAAGGATAATTCAAATCCTTTTGGAAGCTGGTTTTGCTATAAAGCAAAGTAAAGTCAAGGGGCCTACCCGAGAAATCCAGTTTTTAGGAATAAAATGGCAGGATGGGCGTCGTCAGATCCCAATGGACATTATCAATAAAATAGCAGCTATGTCCCCACCAAACAACAAAAAGGAAACACAAGCTTTCTTAGGTGCCATAGGTTTTTGGCGAATGCATATCCCAAACTACAGTCTCATTGTGAGCCCACTCTACCACGTAACTCGGAAGAAGAATGATTTCCAATGGGGCCCTGAGCAGCAGCAAGCCTTTGAGCAGATCAAACGCGAGATCGTCCATGCAGTGGCCCTTGGGCCTGTCCGGACAGGGACAGATGTTAAAAATGTGCTTTACACTGCAGCCGGGGAGAATGGCCCTACCTGGAGTCTCTGGCAGAAAGCACAAGGGGAGACTAGAGGTCGACCGCTGGGGTTTTGGAGTCAGGCCTACAAAGGATCTGAGGCCAATTATACTCCAACAGAAAAGGAAATACTGGCCGCCTATGAAGGGGTTCGAGCCGCTTCAGAAGTGATTGGAACTGAAGCCCAGCTCCTCCTGGCACCCCGACTGCCGGTGCTGGGCTGGATGTTCAAAGGGAAGGTCCCTTCTACACATCATGCCACTGATGCTACATGGAGCAAGTGGGTTGCACTAATTACTCAGCGGGCTCAAATAGGAAACCCTAATCGCCCAGGAATCGTGGAAGTGATCACAGACTGGCCAGAAGGCAAAGATTTTGGGATGTCACCAGAGGATGAGGAGGTAACACGCGCTGAAGAAGCCCCACCTTACAACAAACTGCCAGAGAATGAGAAGCGATATGCCCTGTTCACCGATGGCTCCTGTCGCATTGTGGGAAGACAGCGAAGATGGAAAGCTGCTGTATGGAGTCCTACAAGACAAGTAGCAGAAGCCACTGAAGGAAAAGGTGAATCAAGCCAATTTGCTGAGGTGAAGGCCATCCAGTTAGCCTTGGACATTGCTGAGAGAGAAAAGTGGCCAATGCTCTACCTTTATACTGATTCATGGATGGTAGCTAATGCCCTGTGGGGTTGGTTGCAACAGTGGAAAAAGAACAACTGGCAGCGTAGAGGCAAACCCATATGGGCTGCTGACTTATGGCAAGACATTGCTGCCCGATTAGAGAAGCTTGTTGTAAAGGTACGTCATGTTGATGCCCATGTACCTAAGAGTCGAGCCATGGAGGAACATCAAAACAACCATCAGGTAGATAAGGCTGCTAGGATTGAAGTAGCTCAGGTAGATCTAGACTGGCAACATAAAGGTGAATTATTCCTAGCTCGATGGGCTCATGATTCCTCAGGTCATCAAGGGAGAGATGCAACATATAGATGGGCTCGAGATCGAGGGGTGGACTTAACCATGGATGCTATTGCACAAGTCATCCATGAATGTGAGACGTGTGCCGCAATTAAGCAAGCGAAGCGGTTGAAGCCGCTTTGGTATGGAGGACGGTGGATGAAATATAAATATGGGGAGGCCTGGCAGGTCGATTACATCACCCTCCCACAAACCCGCCATGGCAAACGCTACGTGCTTACCATGGTGGAGGCAACCACCGGCTGGCTAGAAACATATCCTGTATCCCATGCCACTGCCCGGAATACAATCCTGGGCCTTGAAACCCAAGTCCTATGGCGACACGGCACCCCAGAAAGAATCGAGTCAGACAATGGGACTCATTTCCGAAATGCTCTCATAGACACCTGGTCCAAAGAGCATGGCATTGAATGGGTGTACCACATTCCTTATCATGCACCAGCCTCTGGGAAAATTGAACGATATAATGGACTCCTAAAGGCTACCCTAAAAGCAATGGGTGGTGGAACATTCAAACACTGGGATACACATTTGGCCAAAGCCACGTGGTTAGTTAACTCTAGGGGTTCTACCAATCGGGCTGGCCCTGCCCAGTCAAAATTTCCACGTACTGTAGAAGGAGACAGAGTCCCAGTGGTGCATATGAAGAGTATATTAGGGAAGACGGTTTGGGTCATCCCTGCTTCAGGTAAAGGTAAACCTATGTCAGGAATTGTTTTTGCTCAAGGACCTGGTTGTACTTGGTGGGTAATGCAGAAGGATGGAGAAGTTCGATGTGTACCTCAAAGGGATTTGATTTTAGGTGAGAATAGCCAATGTAATTAGTAAGGTAGAAATTGTATTATAATAAGTGCTAAATAACCCATTACTGTATATTCATTATTACTATATTTGCTGTATGTTGTTGTTTGTTGTACCAATGGAGTTACAGCTGGAATCATACACGACGATGAAGGAAGACTGCCATGATGATGGGATCAAGACCTGCCATCACAAGAACTTTTTCCTCTTCCCCTTTGAAAATGAACACTTTTGATTCACAGACTATGACCATGGACCATGTCAGATGCATCGGTCGAGCGCCCGAGATGCAGCATGCAACGATCCAATGGCGAGACCATGAGAGACTGTTACAACGAATGGAGCCTGAAAATCATGGACTAAATCATTTACTCAACAAAACTCTGATGAATGGTCCATGGACTAAGGGAATGATACATATATGTGTGTCTGAAACATTGATTGGACCTGGTCATGACGTAAATGGTATGGAATAAGGGGTGGAATGTCCTGGTTTCAGTCAGGATAGAGTTAATTTCATTTGTAGCAGCTAGTGGAATGCTGTGTTTGGGAGTTAAAATGGAAGCAGTGCTGATAACACCCTGATGTTCTTAGTTGCAGTCAGACAGTCAAGGACTTTCTCAGCTTCTTCTATTTCTCTATTCTTGAGAAAGGAGGGGCGAAGCCAGGACAGGTGACCCAGATGAGCCAAAGAGAGTATTCCATGCCAATTACGTCCTGCCTAGTAAAACGGGGGGCTGTTGGGAAGAAGAAGAGGGGCGGTCTCGGGACGCGTGCTTCCTCTCGGGACGCGTGCTCCGTGGGGGGACGGTCGGGTTCTGGGACAGCTCTGGGTGGTACGGCCTGAGTTGTGTGGTTCGGTGAGAAACTGCATTGTGTATCAATTGTTTCATATTCTTTTGCTTTAAAGTCCTGTTAGCATTGTTATATTTTATTTTTCTGTTATCTTAGTAAACTATCCTTATCCCAACCCACGGGCCTCCTAGTTTCTTGGTTTTGGAGTTATTTGCCCCTTCCTTTTCCCTTCCCTTGTTTCCCTTTCCCTTTTTTCCCTCTTCCCCTGCTCTTTTACTTTAAGAAGCAGGCAACTGCGTGGATCTCGGCCCACAGCCGGGGGGAAACCACGACAA
>BSDF01000091.1:0-60000 GCA_027925045.1 Hypotaenidia okinawae | reverse complement strand
GACCAACATCCTACCCTCACATACTGAGGCACACCAACATCAGAGCCAGACCACCTCCAGCCACAGAATTGCAGCATCACCCCAACTCGACAGACAAGCTTGGCATGACCTCACCTGTCAAACAGCTCCATGTCTGTGACACTAATCTGTCAGACAGCAAAACCCAAAACAGAGTAAATCACATCATGGCCTCAAATATTCTACCTCCCGCTTCTCTTGGAAATTTACACTCTGAGAAATTCCAAAACACAATTTTCTGCAAGAATCCAAACCTACATGAGGCACGTGACAAAAAAACATACCGAGAAATGACACTGTACAGTCCAACACAGCACCACAACACCATGTGATACAATGCAAGAAAATCCAAAAGGACAGCCAGACACGAACTGACAACCCCATGATACAACAGTTCTATCATTTACACAATCCCATGACCAAGCCACATGAAACAAAATGCAAAGTAGGGATCAAGTGATACAATGCAATACACCATGGACATACATGGCGAGATAGCACAGGACAGCATCCCAACTCATACCAATGCTACAGATTACACCACTCCATTACAGACTGACAGAACACAAAACACAGTTCATATACAGAGGCAGACGGCGCAAGACAGGAGCCAAAGTCATAACAAGGCTATGGATAACACCACTCCATTACAGAGTCACAGGGATCAAAACATATGTCATATACAGAGGCAGATGGCACAAGACAGGAGCCAAAGTCATAACAAGGCTATGGATAACACTACTCCATTACAGAGTCACAGAGCACAAAACAGAGTTCATATACAGAGGCAGACGGCGCAAGACAGGAGCCAAAGTCATAACAAGGCTATGGATAACACCACTCCATTACAGAGTCACAGAGCACAAAACAGAGTTCATATACAGAGGCAGACAGCGCAAGACAGCATCCCAAGTCATAACAAGGCTATGGATAACACCACTCCATTACAGAGTCACAGAGCACAAAACAGAGTTCATATACAGAGGGACACAGCACAAGACAGCACCCCAAGTCATAACAAGTCTACGGATAACACCACTCCATTACAGAGTCACAGAGCACAAAACAGAGTTCATATACAGAGGCAGACAACACAAGACAACATCCCAAGTCATAACAAGACTACAGATAATACCACTCCATTACAGAGTCACAGAGCACAAAACAGAGTTCATATACAGAGGCAGACAGCGCAAGACAGCATCCCAAGTCATAACAAGGCTATGGATAACACCACTCCATTACAGAGTCACAGAGCACAAAACAGAGTTCATATACAGAGGCAGACGGCGCAAGACAGCATCCCAAGTCATAACAAGGCTATGGATAACACCACTCCATTACAGAGTCACAGAGCACAAAACAGAGTTCATATACAGACGCAGACACCACAAGACAGGAGCCAAAGTCATAACAAGGCTATGGATAACACCACTCCATTACAGAGTCACAGAGCACAAAACAGAGTTCATATACAGAGGCAGACGGCGCAAGACAGCATCCCAAGTCATAACAAGGCTATGGATAACACCACTCCATTACAGAGTCACAGAGCACAAAACAGAGTTCATATACAGACGCAGACAGCACAAGACAGGAGCCAAAGTCATAACAAGGCTATGGATAACACCACTCCATTACAGAGTCATAAAGCACAAAACAGATCTCATATACAGAGGCAGACAGCAGAAAACAGCACCCCAAGTCATAACAAGGCTATGGATAACACCACTCCATTACAGAGTCACAGAGCACAAAACAGAGTTCATATACAGAGGCAGACAGCCCAAGACAGCACCCCAAGTCATAACAAGGCTATGTATAACACCATTCCATTACAGAGTCACACAGCACAAAACAGAGTTCATATACAGAGGCAGACGGCACAAGACAGGAGCCAAAGTCATAACAAGGCTATGGATAACACCACTCCATTACAGAGTCACAGAGCACAAAACAGAGTTCATGTACAAAAGCAGACGGCGCAATACAGCACATCAAGTCGTAACAAAGCTATGGATAACACCACTCCAGTACATAGTCATGCAACATGATACACCAGCCCAACACAGAACCACGCTATACAACACAATCCAGAGAACACAACACTACTGAGGTGGCAGACAGCAATGAAAACCAAGACACACTACTGTGATCCAAAACAACACTACATCAATCCATTTCTAAGAAATCAATTGCTAACATACACTGGTAAGGAATCACAGATTGACAGTCGCACAGAACTGAAGAGTCCAACCATTGAAAAATCAGAGTTGTTGTTCCAGCACAGGCTCAACAAATATGACACCACAGAAAAATTTGCAATGTGAAATTCTTTACACGCAGAACAAGCTTGACAGCCGGTCAACAAGCTTCATGACAAAGCGGCGAGGCTCAAACATGACAATGCTTGGAGACGGTGGAGATCAGAATGGCAACAAAGGCAGTAGCTGTAAGTTGGAAGACACAACACATACTACAGTTAACAACCAATATTTGGACACAAATAAACTCGAGATCACTCGCATCATGCAAAATGAACCCAAAACCTCTATCCCACCCGTGACTTAACACAAAGACAATGGACCACCCCACACCACTTAAAATAAACCCTTCTATAGCCCCACCGCAACCACCCCTTTTTCTTTAGCTCACCTTGCAGACGAAACCTTATGGAAATCTGCCTTGTCAAGGGCACATCATTGAAAACACATGCTGACGCACCTCAAGAGCTCCTCCTCTTCACCTTTAAGACAGAACAATGCCATTCACCAGCAGTGGACCACCATGAACCTCATATTGACATCACCTGGATCAAGAGCTTTAAGTCAAATTATCCTTTACTCTGACACACTGACACCTGCCAACCACCCATAATATTGCAACAGCATACAATTGGCACTACAACAATAGGATGCCGGTAAAAGCCATCTTTTAGCACAGAACCCATATTTAACCTCAAACTGGGCTCAGAGGCAGATATCCCCATTTACACTTCGTTTTCCACCAAGAAACAAAACCCAGAAATGGATAACCTACTCACACTAACTGACACTGGCACCAATCCTCTAATGGTGGAGGCCATCCAGCCTTCCTCTAATACACCATGTGTTGACTCACCCTCTTCCTTCACCCTCCATCTCAGGGCTCAAAAAACCCAAATAAGTGGTACAAATGAAGTTACATGCGTCCAACTAATACTGCCATAGCACAGCCACTCAGGCCCCTTGGGGAGACACCACCTAACTAATGGTAAACAGCCAAAATCCAGACAAACCAAACCCCACAGATTGACTCCTATGTACACAATGTGAAGCACATGTAGTATGGACCATGTTCAACAGCCATGCAAACTGCTGCTCCAACATAGCCATTCTAACACCTCTGACACCTGCCAAACACAATGAAAAGAACTCAGGGACAGCCCCAAACAGAGAAAGGCTGTACATTATGTTCAAAATTACTGTATCAACATATTACCACAGGGCTGTGAACCTGTGCTATTCCGAGCATTACTATGCCTACACCTCCAACCGGGCCAGCTCCCACCCTAATAGGGAGGACAATGAAAAAGATGTGACTCAGAATCAGAAGACAGCCTCAATTGATAAAAACGGCTACTATAGCAAACATGGAGCCTTACGGCACAGGGACAATTCAGACACTTCATAGGAGTAACATGGAAGAGGCAGTATCGGTACCTATATGAAAAAACAACTGTAGAATCTAATGCCTGCCTTCTTAATCAGGCCTGATGATAAGACCATTAAATATACAGCTATTAAATCCCAGAAGACACATATGTACATAGAAGGTGGGCTACACCTGCACCTGAGACCCAGCTTATTACCACAAGACACATCCACCCAAAAATATCTACAATGCAAGCCAAACAGAGCTCTGCTAGAACCTAGAAATGCAGAAGAGTAATGCCTCGATATGAATACAGCAGAGGCCATGCAAGACTCAAAACAGCTAATTACTGATTTGGAAAGGAGGATGCAACATTTAAAAGACCTGAGTAAGTTGTAGTGCAGAACCTAACAAAAACCTGAATAACCCTTCAGCCTCTACATTAAACAAAACCTAACATACAAATCAAAACAGGTCAAAGAATCAGCATCACGATCATCAATTTTAACCCAAACACACTGTGCGTATCGAAAATAGAGTGTCATTCCACTGACCCGCTCATTCCAGAGAGCCACGCTGGTGATGACAACATGTGGTGCCTACAACCCCAATAAATGCAAAAGTACTCTTACCCTGGTGAGAAATCACTGCTACAGCAATTGCCTCATGCCCAGTACCTGCCCACGATGCCACCTCACCTCAACGGCTCCTCTGCTACTCAAGGTAGCGATGCAACACCTGCAAGAACAGAGAGGGAAGCGCTCCATCTGCATACCATGGTATTAGGCACCACCACAGACAACAGCCATCTCACATTCCCAGTGCGCGGTGACATCTCCTGGCACAGCCTCCGAGACATGAAAAAGGCATCCGAGCATAGACTGCCCTAAATCATTTCCCACCTTCCGTGACCATACCTGGACCGCTGCCGTGCATAGCCTATGCCACTTATTGCTGACTGCACTGACGGTCAGATCTGGCCTAGAACACACAAACAAGGGATGTGTATAAAACTGACCTGCAATGCAACACCAGCCCACGAGGAATGTCTTCCTTGGCCCGAGTCACCTCCATTAGAAATGGCCCACTTTGCTGCTCGCTTCCTACCTACAAAAAGCAGCCAAACACACAAACCTTAAAAATGGCACACACCCACTAAGTATCACATCACAGCGACACCGGCGGCCAACTTACCTCCTTGTACTCATCCCCTCAATAACTCTGGCACTGCATCAGTATGCATGACAAATGACCCCATCTGAAAAACCGGATATGTTATTGACCAACTCACCCCAATGCCAACTCAGGCCACACCGGTCCAGACCTCTTCCTTCCATTTAGAAGCCCTAATCTCACACTGCAGAAGAAAAGGAGAATAGAGACACGCTATCCATTACACAACCCCAATACAGAGGCATACACCACAAGATAAGGGCAATACAGACTCACATAGCACAAGGCAGTGACAGTAGACACACACTAACCATTAAATCACCACAAGACAGACACACACAGCACAAGATGAACACAATGCATAGCTACACTATCCCTTACAATGCCCCAGTACAGATGCGCAGCACGAGAGAACCACAATACAAAGGCACACTATCCCTTAGACAACCCCAGTACAGACGCAGGCAGCAAAAAGTGTCGGCACAGCATCTACAACAGAGCCAAACAGTCCATCTACTGTCCATGTAATGCTTTCATATTAGACACAAACATGGATAGTAACCGCCTCACGTTCTCAGCACGCTCAAACATGTACCTATTCCCCAACAATGCTGGCTGGGGAGCCTGCAAAATACAAAGCAAAAAGCCAAATGCCGAGACACAGCACAAAACCAGCACGGAACGCTCATTCCCTTACCTTGACAAGTTGCTCACAGCCTCCACCACTGACAACTGGCCACACAAAGGTTCATGCCAGGTTATGAAACAAAGAAATGAGGCCGAGAACTCACATCCAGCACAATACTGACCCACTAGGAACGGCTCACCTGGCCCAAGTCACCTTCCCTGGAAATGCCTCGCTTTCCTCCTCACATGCTACATATAAAAAGTAGCCACGCAAACAAATCTCAAAGATGGGACACATCCAATGACCATCACATCACAGCAAGCCCACCTGACAGCCTACCTCCTTCGGGTCTTCCACTCAACTCCTCTATCGCTACATCAAAACACATCATATCCAACCACATCAAAAAAACCCCAAACAATGTATGAAACAACTCACCCTGACACCAATGCATTGCTGGACCATGGCAGCAATTTAGGAACCCTATCTAGAGCGTAACTGCAAGCAGCCAGCAAAACACAAAAGGAAAAACAACCAGCAGACACACCTCAGACCCCACACCCTTACAGCCCTGCAAAATTCCATGTAGTTGTTGCAACACTGAAGGGACCCACCCACACAACTCCCACCATCACCCAAAAACAGGACAGAAAGGACGATCCACACAGCCTGCAGATGGTACCACCTGCACCAAGGCCTACCAGGTAGAAGGCTGCATGAGAACTCGGGAGGCTTACTGCTATACCACAGCACCCCAACTGCAGAGCCCCAGCCAGAACAGCTTGATGCAAAACACACACACAGAATGACACAACGCAGAACACCACATGCAAAGCAACTCCAATATGAAAAAAACCTGTCAGCAAAAAGGGCTCCTGGACAGAACACACCAACAAACACCACCACCGACGGGCAAACACTCTATGGCAAGCCGAGAAGACAGGACACAGGAATAGTTGATTTGAAGGACTTACTGTCAGAATTGGGATGACAAACACACAAGAATCCTGCCTTCAGGACCTAATGACTTAAAGATGCATTGAAAAAGCCTCAGACCGTGAAAATGAGTGACTGGAGAGGAAACCTCCTGACAGAGCCTGTGAGGATGCCACAACAGAGGACTGACCGCAAATATCTGAGACACAATGACAAACTGTGCCATGACCGTGCTTCACAAATCAAAAAAAACACCATGTATACTACACTGATGAAAAGGCATGGCATGCAAGACCTTAGAGACTGCACGTGAACGACACACTGCACACCATTGATGACAAAGAGGATGCTATCACCCAGAGAAAAACTAAAACACAGAAGACAGGCCAAACAACAAACATAAACACAGACATGGTCAGGATCGGCCCGGCCCGGCACACCGTAGCATTGTTCTGACAATTGACCTGCTCCTCCCTGTCCAGCCTTACCCAGGCTCTCCCCCACCCCTCCCATCCTTGCGCTCTTCCCAGGCCCCTTCTACTTAGCTGACAGGAGTCAAGGTATCCAAAATCTGTTCTGCATAGCACAAGATGGCTACAGTATGTCTGCTCGCTGCAACGCTTTGCTGTGTCAAGCCTGAGGCACCACCTGTAAAAAAAATAGATGGTTAGAGCTTCACTGACAACATCAGAGGTGAAAAAATAATCACTGCTTAAGCCCGCTAGTCACAGGTCACCGGGCCCAGGTTACGACCACTATCATTCTATCTTCTGTACGGTCAGGAATATCAGAATATTACCACACATTTAGAACCAATATATAGCTGCATAACATCAACTTACAAACCCCTAAAATTATACTCCAAAATAAATAAAAAAACCCCAAAACCAAACCTACCTGGGAGAACACTTTCTATTATCTACATGCTGCTTAACATTGAGTACTCCTTAAGCTCTTACCTCAGGTGCATCTTCCTAAAAAGCAAAGCAGAATACAAAGCTCCATCTGCTCAATTCAAGCCAGACCACCGACACAGCAGAAAGCCAGCAGGAGAATGAGCTGCCTATGAGAAGACTGGGGGCTTATATACCTCAGGCCCCACGCACCTCCCTTCCCATGGTCCCTACATCCAACAAAAGCTAACTTTTATCACACAAAACAACTGCTGTACTCTCTAAAAACACCATACATTTTTTACTATAAACAATCAAATTATTGTAAAAAGCAATCTCTTTTTTTGCCAAAATACCCACCATTTTTTGTTCCAGATATAAACTGCTATTTCTCCTACAAAATACTCATTCTAGGGTCTAAAATACATTTTTAAAACACAGATTTATTCACTAAAGAGAGACAGAAAAAAGGAAAGCAAGAGTGAGTGACCAGACAGACAAGCACAGCTCAAAGACAGCAAGTCTGAAACACAGACAGAAATAAGAAGAAAGCAATCAAAGCACAGGCAAGGCACTATAGAGTAAGGAATGAAGACAAACAATTAGGCATGCAAACCGAGATAGGGAAAAAAAAAGGTAGCAACAGGCCACATTGTAGAGAGGGGAAACAAGCAAATCCAGGGCAGGGCACAAAACAGAGAGAGATAAACAAACAGTAAAATACTGAGGGGACAAAAAGGGAATAATTCAAAATATGGGACACAGAACACAATCAATACAATTGAAGAAATACATCAATTGGTCAAGAGTTTCTATCATCACCAATAACAAGCACACACACCTGGACAGAGATATAGGGAGCATAAATATCAACAAGTTAGAGGACTGAATATGGAATTCAAAAAAACCACCGGAACCAAAGTCACAGTCACTGCTTACAGAACAGCTATTTGCAGAGTTGCACAGGCCACAACAAAGAATCCTCGGAATAAAACCCACAATTTCTCTGCTTCCTGAGGAATAGTTTTCAGAGATACTCAAAACAGAACAAAATACCCCAGAACCAAAGGCACCGTTTCACTGCTTCCTGCGGCAACCATTTTCAGAGTTGCACAGGCTGGAAAAAAGAAGGCCCGTAACCAAAGGCACCGGTTCTGTGCTTCCAGACGAACCGTTCTCGGCAATGCTCAAAATGGAACAAAAAAGGCCCAGAACCAAAGGCACCGGTTCTCTGCTTCCAGAGAGAACGTTTTCAGCGATGCTCAAAACGGAACAAAGAAGCCCCGGAACCAAACGCACCACTTCTCTGGTTGCAAAGGGAGCATTTTCAGCGATGCTCAAAACGTAACAAAGAAACCCCGGAACCAAAGGCACCGGTTCTCTGCTGTTGGCTGGAGGCGGGAGGGGGTTGAGAGTGAGGGTGGGCTGTCTGTGTGCATCATTTTCAGAGATGCACAGCCTGCAAAAAAAAAAACCAGAGAATAGTATGGGGACAAAAAAAAAAAAAAAACAGACAAGAATGTGAAAGGGGTACAACTATGAGGAATAATGGGGTGGCGGATATGGGGCAGAGCAATAGGACAGGAATTAGTACAGGAGAGGCGGAGCAGAGACGACTTACGACACAAATAAGGGACACCAAGAATAGGGGAGAGTAACAGGGAGGAGAAGAAGACAGGAGAGACTAACCAGGGCACAGTAACAAAAAAGACAGAAACAGAGTACAAAGACGTAACACCACAAATGTGGTAACCAACGGACAGGCCACCACTGCTAGGAAGGACTAAAAAAGGAGAGAGTACCTGCTGCTGGGGAACTAAGCAAGGGGTGGGAGATAAAAAAAGAGGGCAAGAGAACCAGAAGGGGAGCCAAAAAGGAAGATTAACAAAATGACACAAGGGACCGTACAGGGGGAAACAACTACAGAAGGGGACCACAGAGAAGGCACAGCATTAAAAAAAAAAACAAAAACAGAAGAATTAGAGAGAGACACTAAGACAGATATAGCAACCAAGACACCAGACAAACAGGAATCCAGGAGAAAAACTACACCGGACCAAACAAGGAAGGGCAGGTAGAGAGACCAGAGAGGTACAAAAAAAACAGAGACGGGAAACCAAACAATGGAGGGGGAGACAGGGTAGGAAAGATAGAAACATAAACAAAGAGGGTGAAAGATGACAAACAGAAAATGAGGGACAGAAACAAAGTCAGAGAGACTGTGACAGAAGAACTGTACAGAAATACTGAGAAACAAACAGCAGTGGGACAGAGAGACACAGGCAAAGACCAGGGACGGAGAGAGGCAGGCAGAAAAGCAAGGGGCTGAGAAACGGGCAGACAAGGGACAGCCTGAAACACAAGGAGACAAACAAAGACAGCACACGCTCATCACCATTGAGCACAAAGAGAATGCTCGCACCCAGAGAAGGACTAAAACACAGAAGACATGCCAAACAACAAGCGTGAAGACAGACATAGACTGCAGCTGCACGGCACACCATGACACTGCCCCAGCAAGTGACCTGCTCCTCCCTGTACAGCGGTACCAAGCGCCACTCCCCACTCCCCTCCATCCTTGCTCCCTTCTACAGCACCTTCGACATACCTTTAAGGGGACCAGAGATCCAAAAGCCTTTCTTGACAAGATAAGATGTCCATTGGATAGCTGAGGACTGGAACACTTGACTGTAGAAACCCCCAAGTGATGACTATAAAACAAGACACACAATTAGAAATTCACTGACAACATTGCACCTAAAAACATTATTGCTGCTTTAGCCCACTAGTTTCAGATCACCTGAGTGACATCACGACTAGTGCTGAAATCCAGGATTTTGTGGTTTCAGAAAAAGTTAGACACCAAAATGGATAAAAAAGTCATACACCCACTACGTACATTTTACCTTGCATAACATCTGCTGACAGATTTTCTTATAGCACTCTACTCCTCCCTCTACAGGTGCAAAGAGCATCAATTGAATCACCTGGACGCAGACCAAGACTTTACCAACACAGTTGTACAGCTCCCCAAAAACTGCCTTTGCAAGGCATAACTAGTGTTTTACAGAAAACTGCTATGCTCTGTCTCCTACCAAACTCTAGGTTCAAGCCAGGAGATACCTGCTGCAACCTCTAAGTCACCTAGAAAAAACCCACAACACCCTACAAACCATAAGGAAGACTATAAGCATCCGTGGCACTGTGAAAAAGCTATGCATTCAATACCTATTACTTTAATGGAAAAGATAAACCTCTATAAGGAGACAAAATCCTCACCCTGACAACACCCAGAAAATTCCATCATCACACCTGAAGAAGATACTATGCTCACAACTGACACATCATAGAGAAAAATCGGTTAATAAAAGGTGAGGCTGTATCTTCTGTACAGTCAGGAATATCAAAAAAATACCTCAAACTTAGAACAAATAGATAACCACATAAGATCAACGAACAAACGCCTAAAAACATACTCCAAAAGAAATAACAAAAAAACCCAAACCAAACCTAGCAAAGACAATACTTTCAATGATCTACATACTACTTAACACTGAATACCACTTAAACTCATACCTGAGGTGCATCTTCCGAAAAAACAAATCAAAATAAAAAGTTCTGTCAGCTAAATGAAAGCCAGAGCACTGAAACTAGAGAAAACCAGCGGTAGAATGAGCTGCCTAGGGGAAGACCGGTGGCTTATATACCCCAGGCCCCACCCACCACCCTTCCCATGGCCCCCTGGGAAAGGGGAGGGTCCTGCCTGGAGAACATATAAAAGCACTAGAGGAGCTGAAGAGTGGATTCTGACTGCAGTTACCTTGAGAATGTGGGCTGCGGAATGGACAAAGCAACAATCACTGAAAACAATGAGGCTGTTTCTTTCTGCAACTGCACCCGTTGTACAGGTATGTAAATATTATTAATTTTTCTGGCCTAAAAATATAAAAAGATAAACATTAGATGAAACTTGGAAGGAAAAAGGCTACTACTATGAGTATAGTCTATGTGCCACTCATACTTTTGTGTAGCTAAATGCTGAGGCACAGGCCCAAGGCTGCAAAAAAGAGCTGCTGAAAAGCTCAGCAACCCACAAAAAATGTAAACATTAACCAATTCACAGCCAAAATGGCTCTGACCAAGGCTAAGCCAATCACAGATATTGGTGAGTACCTCAACACTACTCTCCTTCAAGTGGCTCCTTCTACAGATCACTGGCTGTTGCAGGATTGCATAACTGGCTACGGACAGGGAGCCAGTTCTGGCATAAGATGGCTGCTGCTATCCTTTGCAGGCCTGCGTATAGCACCTGTGAGAATCACACAGAGGAGACAAATAGCCCAGCAGAACACGGAGTGCCAGGAAGGCTGCAATTTTGGCCCGTTAAGGGCATGGGGATGTCTATTTGCAGATAAATGTAAGCAATGGACAGAGACAAAACACCACAGGGGAGGCTGGGGGAGGGCTCCCAGGCGAGGGAGAGATTGCCCCTGCAGCCCGAGCTGAAGCACGTGGGAGTAGCCGGAGGAAAGGACCCACGGAGGAGGCAGAGACCCGACCTGCCCGGTGGAGAGGCTCGGCTCCACGCTGGATGGAGCCGGTGGAGACATAGAGAAGATGGCGTGACTTACCTTGGGATGAGCCCCTGCCAGCACAAGCGACCTAGAGAGATGTGCGAAACAGCTTTGCTGGAGGAGGCGTCCTAGCCCCGTGGAGGACTGGGACTGAGAGACACTGTGAGTTGTTGCTGCCAGCCATAGCAGAGATGAAGCCCGGTGGGAAGAGATTTGCCTTGGTGAAGGTTCGTGGAGGACTGGCTCTTATGGGTGAGATCCTGCGGTGCAGCAGGGGGGAGGCTGTGTGGAATGGATGCCCCCATCCCGGCCGAGAAGGAAACCATCTTGCAAGGGACTCACCAAAAGCCCCCATCTCCTAGTCCCTGCCCCCCGTCCTGTGCTGCGAGCAGGAGAGGGGAAGAAGGGAGCAAAATCATGGCTGAAAGGGAAGTCTGCTTTAGAATGGAGGGGTGGGGGGAAGGTGTTCCCGAGACCCCCATTTTCCCCAGTCCCTGCCCCTCCTGGGCTGCGACCCGCAGGGAAGAAGGGAACAAACTCCTCACTAAAGCCTGGTAAAGAGGGGGTCGTGGTGGGGAAAAGTGGTTGCCTAGTTGCATGTGTTGCAATACTGCTGACTGCACTCCTGACTCTGGTTCCTTTTCACTGTTTGTCTCTTTACTGTAACAAATTGGATAATACTCTCTTCAGCACTCTGGATTGAGTCTATTTTGCCCGTGTCCTTACCACAATTGCCACATATCCACCTAATTGTATGATTTCTCCCCTGTCCAACTAACAAGACAACTAACACACTAATTTTGGTGGGCGTCTGTCCTTTTAACCACAACTCAACCACGACACTGGCAAATTGATGGAGGCCATTTCTAAATTTGCTACCAGCATGTTGACCACAAGCAAAGATAAAAAGCTAACAAGCCTGATATTGAACTTACCATGCACAGGAATCAAGGCTGGAAGACTACCTCTGACATTCGAAATGACAAACAGAATCTTAAAATCACACAGGTCATTTCTCCCCCTTTCTCAGCCTCTACCTATGTGTAAGAAAACTAGCACTCTGTATGAATCACCGAGCTTCATTGAAGGGATAAAAGGGTGCAGCTTACTTGAATAAAAGGAAGTACTTGCTTTTAACCATATTGGGGCACAATCATTTCCCAAGTGCCTCCTGGCCTTCCAAAGCCCTGGTAAAATTCATGTCGCTGCTGATCCTACATTTTGGGACAACACAGGTCATGACAGTTTGTCTTTGGCCAAACTTACAGATCTCTTCCAATTGCCTTTCAAAGTTCCAAGACAGAACAAAAAGGGCAGTCACTGACTAACCTGGTCAAAAAGAAAAGTTTCAAAAGAGCATGCAGTAGGTCCTTGGAAAAACACCATTTTAGCCTGCAAAATAGCAGTTTATTCAAGGACTACACCTCTTTTATTCGATATAAACTCTATACTGTAGTACAAAATGCTACTTCAAAGCTGGAAAACATAGTTTAAAAACAATTTGATTCAGCAAACTACCATTTCAACCATATATAACCACCAATTTGTCCTCTGTGCACAAGGGTTAGTTAGCATTGTGGGTGCAATGAGCCCTATCCAAAATCAATGTCCCTGCTAATCCAGGCCCAATGATAGCTCCCAAAATGTACTTGTCAAAAATCAAATATGTTCCCATCCGGAAATCTGCTCACGCCTTCCATAGAGAAATGCAAAAATGTAAAAGTAGACACACAGAGACAGTGAAGGCAAGTGTGGTTTACCAGCAAACCTGAAAGACACAAAGTCTGACATGTACAGAAAGAAAATGAGAAAGGAATGAGAACAGAAACAATACACTATAGAGAAATGAATGACAACATACAAGTATCCATGCAAACTGAGAAGGTGAAAAAAAAGATATCAACAAGCTGCATTATAGAGAGATAAACTTAAATAAATCCAGAGGACAAGATATAAGAAAAAATTCAAAATGAGGACCAGACAACATTATCTATAGAGATGATGAAATAAATCAACTGACAATGAGTTCCTATGATCACCAATGACAGGCACGCAGAACCAGAGAGAGATAGAAATACCAAAAGGCTACAGGACTGAAGTTCAAATGCCAAAATGAAAAGTAAACTCCAGACACAAAGAAACAGACAAAAACAAATACAAAAAAATACCTAAATTGAAAGTCAGGCTCAGGATTAATATCAAACATTACTTCCATAAGTGTCAGATTGAGTGGCAAGTAGACCAAAATAACACAAAACCAAAAGAATGCAGGCACTGTTTCCAAAAGGGCAGACTTTTCAGCATCACAGACCAATAACAAAAACCACCAAGAACCAAAGTCACTGCGTCCTGATTTCCAAGAGGGACGGTTGTCAACATGGCACGCCCGGAACAAAAAGCACCCGGAACGAAAGTCACGGCGTCGTTGTTTCCGGGAGGGACGCTTTTCAGCGACGCACACGCGGAACGAAAAGCACCCGGAACCAAAGTCACCGCGTCGTTGTTTCCCGGAGGGACGCTTTTCACTGACGCACACGCGGAACAAAAAGCACCCGGAACTAAAGTCACGGCGTCGTTGTTTCCGGGAGGGAGGCTTTTGAGCGACGCACACGCGGAACGAAAAGCACCCGGAACCAAAGTCACGGCGTCGTTGTTTCCCGGAGGGACGCTTTTCAGCGACGCACACGCGGAACGAAAAGCACCCGGAACCAAAGTCACCGCGTCGTTGTTTCCCGGAGGGACGCTTTTCAGTGACGCACACGCGGAACGAAAAGCACCCGGAACTAAAGTCACGGCGTCGTTGTTTCCCGGAGGGACGCTTTTCAGCGACGCACACGCGGAACGAAAAGCACCCGGAACCAAAGTCACGGCGTCGTTGTTTCCGGGAGGGACGCTTTTCAGCGTCGGACACGCGGAACAAAAAGCACCCGGAACCAAAGTCACCGCGTCGTGGTTTCCCGGACGGACGCTTTTCAGTGACGCACACGCGGAACGAAAAGCACCCGGAACCAAAGTCACCGCGTCGTTGTTTCCCGGAGGGACGCTTTTCAGTGACGCACACGCGGAACGAAAAGCACCCGGAACTAAAGTCACGGCGTCGTTGTTTCCCGGAGGGACGCTTTTCAGCGACGCACACGCGGAACGAAAAGCACCCGGAACCAAAGTCACCGCGTCGTTGTTTCCCGGAGGGACGCTTTTCAGTGACGCACACGCGGAACGAAAAGCACCCGGAACTAAAGTCACGGCGTCGTTGTTTCCCGGAGGGACGCTTTTCAGCGACGCACACGCGGAACGAAAAGCACCCGGAACCAAAGTCACCGCGTCGTGGTTTCCCGGACGGACGCTTTTCAGCGTCGGACACGCGGAACAAAAAGCACCCGGAACCAAAGTCACCGCGTCGTGGTTTCCCGGACGGACGCTTTTCAGTGACGCACACGCGGAACAAAAAGCACCCGGAACCAAATTCGCCGAGTCATTGCTTCCCGGACGGACGCTTTTCAGCGACGGACACGGGAACGAAAAACACCCGAAACCAAAGTCAGCGGGTCGTTGTTTCCCGGAGGGACGCTTTTCAGCGACGCACACGCGGAACGAAAAGCACCCGGAACCAAAATGACGGCGGCTTTCTTGCCCGGACGGACACTTCTCAGTAATGGACATCCGTAGAATTAAAAACCGACATTTCGATAGTTGCACAGATAGGGCGAGAATAATGGATAACCAAAAACTAGAAAGGACAAAGGACATGCTCAACACGGACACTGAGCAAAAAAAAGGTGGAATGACACTCACGCGTATATAACGAAAACCACATGGACAAAGGAGGGGAGAAAGCTACACCAAGGAGCAACTAAGAAACTCATATAAAAAAACTACTATTAAGGCATGAACCCAAAGCAGAGAGACTGAAAAGGGCAGAGAAACACAAGTGGAGAATGACAGAGAGAAGCACACCACAAACATGAAACAGCAAGAATAGACACTACAAACGGGAAAAATACCACAGACTTGTGGTGCAACTCACAAAAAGACAGTGCAACACAGACAGGAGGTTAACCAACTAGGTCAGGAAACACAAGGGAAGAAAAGCACCACAGCTAATGGACATAATGTGGAGGACACTGAAAGGAAGATAACAGTACTAATGCGCAAAAATGGACGAACAAAGACAAAATCACAGAGGGAGGACTTCAAACAGAAAACAACCACTAAGGAGGAAGAAACACAAAAGGGGTACAGGGACTACAGCAGGACGACTAATCAGGGGACAAAACACTGCCCAAAAAAGGTAGCAGGTCAAGAAAAACACGAATAGAAAGGGGAGGGAAACAGACACAATGTGAGACTAAAATGACGGCAAAACAAAAGTTAGAGGACTAACATAAATGGAGAAAGCAAAGTGCACAGGAAGAAACAAGGAAGGACAAAAAGAACAGACCAGAGACATTAGCAAACAAGGCACAAGGGGAACCAAAGAACTGACAAGAATGTGGACAACAGACACAAATAGAGGCAGAAAGTAGAGATACACAGACAGATGGTGTAAAGACAAAAAAAAGGACGACAGACACAGCATAACCAAAACCACGGCCATAAGGTACAGAAAGATTGAGAATCAAACAACACTGAAAAAAAAAAACAACAGAAAATAACAGAGAATAAGACAGAGGCAAAAACAAGTAAAGTTTTGATACAGAAGAACAAAAAATAAAGAGGGCCCAAAAAACAACTGACACAAATAAACAGAACACGCAGACACACAGCCAAATATAAAATGAAAAAAACACAAACACATAGACAATGAGGACAGACAAAAATAAACACAGCAAGAAGACAGATACAGAAATGGAAACTCTCTCCTCCTCTACCTCAGACAACCAAAAATAAATGACAAAAGACTCAAAAATATTGACACTGAAGAGACACCAAAAATTTATTGTATCTATAATTTTGTAATCTTTTTCACTTTATTATTTAAAATTGATACATGATAACATATGCTTAAGGACACATACTAACATTATAAACTATTATCAACAATGACACAGCCAGATACAAAGGCACATCCTCATTCCACTCACACAGGTCGCAGGGTCCCACCGATGCTGCCCGCGTAGCCTGCCAAAGAAAAAGGCAAAGTCACAGGCCGAGGAACTGCCAAAACCCATTCCCCAGCCTCCATTCTCTTACCTTGACCAATTGTTCGCCTTACGTCCGGGACATAGGGGTGGCCACGCTGAGGCTCGGGACTGGCCTAGACAGCCCAAAAAGGGAGGCCAGTAACTGACCCCACAACGCAAGACTGGGCGCACAGGAACAGCTCACATGCTGTGCGTCACCCTCCCTTGGACATCACCCGCTCTCCTCCGCACTTTGAGCCGTCCAAGAGACACAGCCAAATCCTCAAGTACTCACAGAGCCGCCAACCGCCTCGGGTGGCCAACACCACCTGCCAACACACCTTCTCCTGGTGCTCCACTGCACTCCTCCATCCATGTATGGGAGTGCCAGTACGGGGGCCCGCCTGGAAAGCCCAACAGATTCTTAGGAGAGTCCCCCCAAGGCCAGCTCATCACTGCACAACTCCAGAGCTCATGCTACAGTTAACCGTGGGGCACGGAGAGGTCGGGGCACTTAAGCAATTCACCCCAAGGCCATCCCATCTCTGGACAGCACGAGCAGTCACAACAGTCAACTCACAGTCCAGCCAGGACGGGGAGCAAATAAAACCTCTGGGCCAGCAGAAGATCAACTAAAAGTTGCCTGGCTGTGTTTTCTTCTTCCAAATCAAAGACCTGAGGCTTGAGTAAACCTTCTACCACAATTTCACACACACACACACACTCTGACTCCCCAACACCCTGCCCTCACATTTCTGACACACACCTATACCAGCAGCAGCCCAACTGCAGCACCTGCAATGGACCCTCAGTCCAAGACGGCGCAAGGCAAGCTGTACGATCCAGGAGAGCGAGGGCTGTCACAATCCACCACCAGAGAGACTAATTTGGCAGAGGTTAAACCCCCTTGCATTCCAACCCACCTCAGATTGCTCTGGGTGGCTGGGGGCGGCTGGGCTTAACCCCTGACACATGGCCAATTAGGTGCTTTGTTGGGACCCGGTCTTGCCAATCCTCAGGGACAGAGTGAAGACTCAAAACAGCGCCAGGGTTCCAGACGCTGTATTGGGCCTACAAGCAGCGTGCAAGAGAATGGGGGACCGAAAGAGAAGAGCGTGGAAAAGAGAGCGTGCTTCAGAGCAAGGGAGAGCGCAAACACAACGCTGGACAGCAAGCGTGCGAATAACTGCGACTGCCATACCTACCAGCACAGAGCTGCAGCCTCCCATCAGTCCGAAGCGACAGCAAATCAGGTGGGGAACTCTATCGCAACGGAGGGAAAACTTGGCCACTTGATGCAAGTGATCAGCAAGCTTCGTTTATTGAATAGTACAGCAGTCTTTTATAATAACTCTAATTAGCTCATTACATATTGCAAAAGCCAAGCTTATTATTGGGTATTATTTTTAAGGTTAGTCCAGCCCTTAATTCTTTATGTGTGATCAACCAAATCCTCCTGTTCTCACGCCTGGACAGAAAGGCATCTTGCTGTTTGCAACTTAGGTATCCAGGAATAGAACATCCTGGCCATATCAGCAGCTAGGTTAGCTGTGTACGATGCCTCCCAAATTCCAGCTCAGACAGCTGTTTCATGTCTGTGTGGCCTTTGTTAGTTAACCATTCCGCAACATATCCCCCGTTTTTATTTTTTTCGAAATAGACCTGGTTGACCACTTTCAGAAAAAGGGCTTTAAGACAAGAGAATACACATCCTAAACAAAGCAATACTATTAGAATTACAATTGCAATTAAAATTAATAACCCTGTTTGAAAGATACCCTTTAGCCAGCCGCTCAACCCTATCCAGTTCCCTAGAGCTTCCAAGCCAAAAAACCCAGTATCCTGTTTGATCTTTTGAGAGTGTTGCATCAGGTCCTGAATCTCTTTGTGAATGGGTTTAGAGTGGTCATTTAAATCCATGCAGCACAGTCCATCAAAATCCTCACAACCATGTCCGTGAGCCAGTAGTAAGAAATCTATTGCGGCTCTGTTCTGGAGCACAGCATGCTGTACCGTAGATAGATCTTCTGCTAATTCTGACAAAACCCTACTTGTTGCGTTGGCCTGCTTTACCACCCAGCATGCCAGATCTCCTAAATTTCTGTGAGCTTGTGCTGCAGCAACACCTGGTACGAAAAATGATGCGGATATAATTTCCCACCTATTCCAAAGGTTAACTGAGTCATGACAATTTGACTCTAGGGTGATGGTAAGGTCCCTTTTGAAACGATATTTGTGAGTTGAGTTGGGATGGCGAAGTGGTGCACCTAAACTGAGCTGACCTATGGTGCACGGTCCTCCGAGAGGGTTTGTGGGAATTCCGGCCCAGGCATGATTGCCACATATTAAAAAGAATCCTTTAGGTAAGCGCCTAGGTAACATAGTACCAGGGGCCGGTCGGTGTTTAGTGTGGGCTATGTTCTGGCACCACGTTCTTTCCCAGCTGATAGAGTCACCTATCGGAGTAATGATTGTGGGGCTTGACTTGTTAACCTTGCGCCCCTCCTTGTCCTCACCTGACCAATCCCTTTTCCCAATATAAATACAATAGCTGGCATTGAGAGAGTCTGTTATATCAATCTCTTGTGGCTCAGGGCCTATAGGGAGTTTGTCATCCCATTTGTCATAGTCATTAAACATTTTCGAGAGATTATTCCACCTGAATGGGAGATGACTGGTTATCTTATACTATTTCCTCAAAGCTGCAAGAGACTGGTTATACATTTGAAATGTGGCGTTGCTTAAAGGTACCCCAACAAGGCATGTAGTAAATGGTGAATTAGGTGTTGCCAAGCTTGCACAGAAACTAGTTGTGTGAAGTGATCGGGCCAGAGTAACCGAGACATTTTCTCAAGGATCTATGAGAGGAGATATTGATGTTTCAGCCTTAACAACTACAACATAAAAGATACAAAGTTGCACACAAAAGGTTTTCATGGTTTCAGTTGTTCCCTTAACCACCATACGCATTCCTTTTTCTCTCCAAACCATTGTGTGTACTTTGCCTTAGCTTACTCCTAATTCTTTTCTTTAACACTACAAACTACCTTTACCACACACTTTTGACTATACTCTAATTTCAAAACTAACAGTCCTGGAGCCTGTTGATGGACGGTACGGACCCAGTCACTTTGACTGGTCAGGTAACTTTAGCTGTCTCTCTGTTTGTGTCCCATACTCCAGGGGTCACAAGTCTTGCAAGTATGACAGCTGATTTGATCTTTTCAAAGTTCTTGAACCAAACTCATTCGCAGGCTGCTCTGGAATTATTTAGAGCTTCCATCGCTGGTTTCACCCACTGGCTGGGAACCCAGATGGTACCTGTATCCGTAGAAACACAAACATAACCACGACCCACATAGATTAGTGATGCAGGGCCCACATTGCCCAGGCTTGCATCTTTAAGCTCTGATGCTTCTTCCCCTCAACACGGTGTTCATGGAACTGTTAAGAAATGTCCATGTGTACTCATTAATTGGCACCCCTACTAGACACGTCAAAAATGGGGTGCTAGGCATAGTGAGACTGGTGCAGAGGGTGGTGGTATTTAATACTCATGTCAGGGAGGCCCATACGTTCTGCCAAGAGTCAACAATTGCTCTGGTTAGATGTTCTGCTCACCCGCCTTACATGCCTCTCACTATTGCTAATAATTGAATAATTGGGTGAGGCTACACAGTCACTTTGTTCCTTTTTAAGGCAGTTGTTAACATTCTTGCAGTTTGTTATCTCAAGGGTTTTCTTGCAGCCTCCTGTTCTCACAGACACCTAGCTCTCCTGTTACTGCATACTGACATGCCTCTGCTAGCTTCCCCAGCCCGGACCATGCAGGGATCAGGAGCAAATCTGGGTGGGCCACAAAACCCACTCCTCTCATACACACCTACAATTCCCTCTTCTTGTTTATGGACCAGCCAGATTTTTGCGAAGAGCATGATCTGTCTTGCAAGAGAAACACTGTGACCTACATGGCAAAATAACACTAAGACAAAAATAACTAATGAAAACATAAGCTCTTGTTTAACCAAATCTAAAAGCCATTCTGTGAACTAAAAGCCATACTGTGAAATGTGGCAAGCTAAAACCTGCCGATTTGCTGCACATACTGTTCACACCAAAGTGATTAATTAGTAATTGCAACGAGTTTTGATAAGCATGTCTTATAGCTACACATTGTTAGTTTACCTTTGATGCCTAAAAGTTTACCTTTGATGCCTAAAAGTTATCTGCACACCTGCTGTGTTTTTGACTCTCTTATTATGGATAGTACATGATTTGTTCACTTACTTCCAAATAGTTTCTCGCAACTCTTTGCTCTAAGGCAGTCTGACCACCTGCCTTCAAGGCCACCGTGTTTTGAAAATGTGATTACCAAATACCGCTCAGGATGAGTAATTTTCCTGTTGCATGGGAATTCAGGGATACTGTCAGGGGCCTATGTCTTTGTGAGGAGAGCCAGACTGCCGGCAAGCCTGCTGTCCTCCCAGACAATTTTTCCTTTTTAGTATCTGCTTGTTAGAGGTCTCTGCAAGGGCCCTTTGCAGAAAGCTCAGCAAGCATGGCAGTAAATGTAAGACAAGTGCCATAATTACCATATTCAATAATCCAAATTCAATAATCCAGATTTGACCATTGACAACATCCATCCTGAAAGTCCCACTCATGAAACCAATTGTCCAATCCAGAGAATTAAGTTTTCATGTCATATCTTTTAAGTTTGATCTATAAATTTTTGAATGCTGAGTGATCAGACAGATTCCTGCAGCACCTGTCATGAGACAGCCACAAAATTCAAGTGCTGCACAATTCTGTAGCTAAGTACTTTAATACCTGTCTGTTTGTATTTGCTTGTTTCGCCAATCAGGAGTGTCAGGAGTGCAGGTAACATCAGCCTCACATTTATGTACAGGCATCTATTGTAGTCTGTGATCTTGGGCTGTGCAGAAATCGTCATTTCCCTAACTTTCATTTACCACGAACACACATGCATATTTCAAAAACTGTTAGATGGTTCAAAATGTCCCGCAGCAAAACTGATAGTCCAGCGTGGCTGCAGCTGCAAAACTTGACTTCAGTTACTGTGATCTGAGGGTCCCGAGTTGGTTCAGGCGAGCTCGATTTCTTCTGGATCCACAGCTTTATCCACTTGGTTCCCATATCTGTAATAACACAGGCAGATCTCCTTCCCGTAGTTAGTACCCGTAACTTCATTTCTTAGGAATACCTTTTATTATTCTTTTTGTTCCCTTTTAAACCTACTGCATGTTTCAACCTTGGAGGTACCAAACCTCAGGAATATCTTGTAATATTCTTTTTTGTTCCCTTTTAAACCTCCTGCATGTTTCAACATTGGAGGTACCAAACCTCTCCCCTGTTTTTATTTTGTAAAGCAAACGCTTGAGAGTTTGATTCACGTTCCACTACAGCCTGACCTGCTGGCAAGTGTGGTGTCCCTGTACCATAGGTAACATCCCATAATTCGAAAATGGAAAAGGTTGGTATTGCTTATGTGATATGTTCTGGTACCAGAGCACACTCGGCACTGAATGTTCACTAGAATTTCTGGTTTGTGCAGTAGCAGTACAAGCCCTTTAAATTCAGCAACCAACAAGTGGTATTGTCGTGGAAGTGTAAAAATTCTTACAACTTCTCAGGTTCTGCAATGCAGCAGCTCCTGTCGGTGCTACCAGCCTGTCTGCTCTCTGATTTCTCTCTGCTAGATCTTGAGTCAGCCAGTTGGTTCAGTGTGGCTGCAAATATGGGTAATAAAAATACTGATGCATAATACCATGCAATGAGCAAAATGAGTTAATATCTCTAAGCAACTTTTGAGCATTAGTTATCAATCTGTCAGTCCAAATATTTCCATACTGGCTCCTTTTGAATTTTCTATAGACCAATCTGTAACGCCTTGCTTTTTAAATGCACTGTTAAGTCATGAATCAAACTTCCAACGTTCAAGTTTTTTCCCACAATCAATCATGTAATGATAAAAGATTAAACAAGGATTGCATTTTTCATACTGGAGCAAGCATCCAATCTACATAATTTTGGCACCTAGTTGGTGAACTTTTATGCTTTGAGGGAGCACACCCAGTGATACCCTTTTCCCGGGTTTATTTTGTTTATAGTAGGGACTGAAAAGCAGTTTTTCCTAGTTAGAATGTAACAGCATACCGAAAAATCCCAATCGTTCAAGAATTTGGCATGTTCCACAGAATTGTGGAAGGCTTGATATGACCCTTAGTTAGTCAGTTGCTCCCATTGTTAAATTTTGTACACTGATCAGCCCAAATAGACATGTCTGTTTTGCAGGTTAAATTTTTTAAGCAAGCTGCTCACTTTCAATGGTCGCTAACAGAAATCCTTTTTCTTAATAACTAAACTTGCTCTCAGTTGGAGAAACGCATCCCTGAATCTATAGCATATACAAAGAAATACTGAAAACCAATTTATCAGACAAATTACATTGCAAGATGCGAATCCATTCTGTTTGGGTGCGGGGAACTGGAGGGGGAAGGGAGGGGAAGGAAAGGGGGGGGAAGGGGAAGGGGGAAGGGAAAGGGGGGGGGAAAGGGAAACGGGGATGGGAAAAGGGGGGGCCACTGCACGGTCACCATGCTTCCTTCACCTCCCACCTTCTACACCACCCGCTCATCCCCACATAAATTCTCCCTGGTATTTACCACGATTGTGTAGGAATAGGAATCGAAATACCCTGATTTCACCGTTTTTCCCGTACTGACACCACCTTATGTGTCCAGTCTCCAATGAGCCATCTCTGTGTCCCTGAGCCGATGGTTGTTGAAGCCGATACTTGTCCTTCTCCGTAGGATTGTTGTTCCTGTCCTGAGGTTTCTTGTCCGGTGGTTTAGTCGATGATTCTTTGTATCCATAGTTTTCATCTCCGTAGTTTTAGGGTGGGTGGATGGGCAATTTTGCAAACCCTTTAACAGCAGGCTATGCTGTTGCCCGCTCTGTGTCCATGTTTACTAGCTTTTCAAGGACAAGACGAAGCTGCTCATGGCGGTTAACATTTTCAACTGTGTCACAGGGTGTTTCAGGCTCAGTAAAAGTTAGAGGTGAACAGATATTAAAGGCACTCAGTTCTACGTTTATTTCCACATTTTTTCCTTCCAAATGTATAATAGTGGAGGGGCTTCGCATACCTTGATGGCAGATTTAAGCGTACTAATTCTTTCCATTCTGACAGATTAACCACTTTGCTCTGAAAACACAGGATTATTACTTCCTATGGCGAGGTACCTGGTACTTCACTGTAACACTCTGCATGTTTAAAAACCATATCTGGATTTGTGAAAAAAAACCCCTTGCTACTCCATACGCTAAAAGCCCAGGTAACTTCTTCCTATAGTTTATCCCTGAATGCTCCGCTTTTCTAAAAAGCATTTGAGCTAATCATACGCCGCTTGTCTATCCATACCTTCTCATCAGCCAGCTGGAGTCTCTCCCCTCGACTTTTGCATGGGATGTCCCTTTTGCCTCGGAGCTGTCACAGTCTTTGTCAGACTTCTGCAGCACGTGGCCGGCGGTAACCTCTTGGGTGCTCCCGGGCGCGGGGGAACTCACTTCAACCCCTATGGGTGCTCTCGGTGGTAACCCCTTTGAGTACTCCCAGACGAAGGAACTCGTTAACCCCGAAGGGTCCTCCCAGAACACGCTTTAACCCCGCAGGGTCTTCGCAGACATGGGATGCCCATCCGTCTCCCCTTATTCGCCTCCTGTACAGCTTTACAGGACCGGTACCCGGACGCCACCGCACGATGCGTCACCCTCTTTTTGGTCAGGGTCCCTGTTCAGGCGACATTTGTCACGACAGAGGGAAACCTCGGCCACTTGATGCAAGTAATGAACAAGCTACATTTATTGAATAGTACAGCAGTCTTTTATAATAACTCTAATTAGCTCATTACATATTACAAAAACAAAGCTTATTAGTAGGTATTATTTTTAAGGTTAGTCCAGCCCTTAATTCTTTATGTGTGATCAACCAAATCCTCCTGTACTCACACCTGGACAGAAAGGCATCTTGCTGTTTGCAACTTAGGTATCCAGGAATAGAACATCCTGGCCATATCAGCAGCTAGGTTAGCTGTGTACAATGCCTCCCAAATTCCAGCTCAGACAGCTGTTTCATGTCTCTATGGCCTTTGTTAGTTAACCATTCCGCAACAGAACTCCATTTGTTGCTACTTGTCACGATTCACCAATGGGTGCACAGAGGACGTCTCACCCTGCCCTCACATTTCTGACACACACCTAAACCAGAGGCAGCCCAACTGCAGCACCTGCAATGGACCCTCAGTCCAAGAGGCGCAAGGCAAGCCCTACGATCCAGAGGCAGACGGCGCAAGGCAAGCCCTACGATCCAGAGGCAGACGGCGCAAGGCAAGCCCTACGATCCAGGAGAGCGAGGGCTGTCTCAATCCACCACCAGGGAGACTAATTTGGCAGAGGTTAAACCCCCTTGCGTTCCAACCCACCTCAGATTGCTCTGGGTGGCTGGGGGCGGCTGGGCTTAACTCCTGAGGCATGGCCAATTAGGTGCTTTGTTGGGACCCGGTCTTGCCAATCCTCAGGGACAGAGTGAAGACTCAAAACAGCGCCAGGGTTCCAGACGCTGTATTGGGCCTACAAGCAGCGTGCAAGAGAATGGGGGACCGAAAGAGAAGAGCGTGGAAAAGAGAGCGTGCTTCAGAGCAAGGGAGAGCGCAAACACAACGCTGGACAGCAAGCGTGCGAATAACTGCGACTGCCATACCTACCAGCACAGAGCTGCAGCCTCCCATCAGTCCGAAGCGACAGCAACTCAGGTGGGGAACTCCATTTGTTGCTACTTGTCACGGTTCACCGCTGGGTGCACAGGGGACGGCTGATCCGCTGCAGACGCACACACTTACGTGCCACTTCTTCGTGGTTCTACTCTCTGCAACGATACATCTTCATTAGGTTACCTCACACACCTATACATGTTCAGAACCCTTCCCCACTGCGTATCAGAATGAGTTCCGAGAGGTGATTTCCCGAATCGCCTCCTTGGAACAAAACGAAGCGCAGCACGCTACCCTTTCCACCACCAAAACACCCAGGCACACGACGGGACACAAGCCCAACACAGACACACAAAGTGCATGACGTGCCCGATAGAGACCCGATCGCTTCACCTTCTCGTTGCTCTCGCACAGGTCGCAGGGTCCCACCGATGCTGCCCGCGTAGCCTGCCAAAGAAAAAGGCAAAGTCACAGGCCGAGGAACTGCCAAAACCCATTCCCCAGCCTCCATTCTCTTACCTTGACCAATTGTTCGCCTTACGTCCGGGACATAGGGGTGGCCACGCTGAGGCTCGGGACTGGCCTAGACAGCCCAAAAAGGGAGGCCAGAAACTGACATCCCATGTCTGGACGGCACGTGCAGTCACAACAGTCAACTCACAGTCCAGCCAGGACCGGGAGAAAATAAAACATCTGGGCCAGCAGAAGATCAACTAAAAGTCGCCTGGCTGCGTTTTTTTCTTCCAAATCCAAGACCTGAGGCTTCTACCACAATTTCACACACACACACACACACACACACACACACTCTGACTCCCCAACACCCTGCCCTCACATTTCTGACACACACCTAAACCAGCGGCAGCCCAACTGCAGCACCTGCAATGGACCCTCAGCCTCTGGATCGAAGGGCTTGCCTTGCGCCCTCTTGGACTCTCAGTCCAAGGCAAGCCCTACGATCCAGGAGAGCGAGGGCTGTCTCAATCCACCACCAGGGAGACTAATTTGGCAGAGGTTAAACCCCCTTGCGTTCCAACCCACCTCAGATTGCTCTGGGTGGCTGGGGGCGGCTGGGCTTAACTCCTGAGGCATGGCCAATTAGGTGCTTTGTTGGGACCCGGTCTTGCCAATCCTCAGGGACAGAGTGAAGACTCAAAACAGCGCCAGGGTTCCAGACGCTGTATTGGGCCTACAAGCAGCGTGCAAGAGAATGGGGGACCGAAAGAGAAGAGCGTGGAAAAGAGAGCGTGCTTCAGAGCAAGGGAGAGCGCAAACACAACGCTGGACAGCAAGCGTGCGAATAACTGCGACTGCCATACCTACCAGCACAGAGCTGCAGCCTCCCATCAGTCCGAAGCGACAGCAACTCAGGTGGGGAACTCCATTTGTTGCTACTTGTCACGGTTCACCGCTGGGTGCACAGGGGACGGCTGATCCGCTGCAGACGCGCACACTTACGTGCCACTTCTTCGTGGTTCTACTCTCTGCAACGATACATCTTCCTTAGGTTACCTCACACACCTATACATGTTCATAACCCTTCCCCCACTGCGTATCAGAATGAGTTCCGAGAGGTGATTTCCCGAATCGCCTCCTTGGAACAAAACGAAGCGCAGCACGCTACCCTTTCCACCACCAAAACACCCAGGCACACGACGTGACACAAGCCCAACACAGACACACAAAGTGCATGACGTGCCCGATAGAGACCCGATCGCTTCACCTTCTCGTTGCTCTCGCACAGGTCGCAGGGTCCCACCGATGCTGCCCGCGTAGCCTGCCAAAGAAAAAGGCAAAGTCACAGGCCGAGGAACTGCCAAAACCCATTCCCCAGCCTCCATTCTCTTACCTTGACCAATTGTTCGCCTTACGTCCGGGACATAGGGGTGGCCACGCTGAGGCTCGGGCCTGGCCTAGACAGCCCAAAAAGGGAGGCCAGAAACTGACATCCCATGTCTGGACGGCACGTGCAGTCACAACAGTCAACTCACAGTCCAGCCAGGACCGGGAGAAAATAAAACATCTGGGCCAGCAGAAGATCAACTAAAAGTCGCCTGGCTGCGTTTTTTTCTTCCAAATCCAAGACCTGAGGCTTCTACCACAATTTCACACACACACACACACACACACACACTCTGACTCCCCAACACCCTGCCCTCACATTTCTGACACACACCTAAACCAGCGGCAGCCCAACTGCAGCACCTGCAATGGACCCTCAGCCTCTGGATCGAAGGGCTTGCCTTGCGCCCTCTTGGACTCTCAGTCCAAGGCAAGCCCTACGATCCAGGAGAGCGAGGGCTGTCTCAATCCACCACCAGGGAGACGAAAATGGCAGAGGTTAAACCCCCTTGCGTTCCAACCCACCTCAGATTGCTCTGGGTGGCTGGGGGCGGCTGGGCTTAACTCCTGAGGCATGGCCAATTAGGTGCTTTGTTGGGACCCGGTCTTGCCAATCCTCAGGGACAGAGTGAAGACTCAAAACAGCGCCAGGGTTCCAGACGCTGTATTGGGCCTACAAGCAGCGTGCAAGAGAATGGGGGACCGAAAGAGAAGAGCGTGGAAAAGAGAGCGTGCTTCAGAGCAAGGGAGAGCGCAAACACAACGCTGGACAGCAAGCGTGCGAATAACTGCGACTGCCATACCTACCAGCACAGAGCTGCAGCCTCCCAACAGTCCGAAGCGACAGCAACTCAGGTGGGGAAATCCATTTGTTGCTGCTTGTCACGGTTCACCGCTGGGTGCACAGGGGACGGCTGATCCGCTGCAGACGCACACACTTACGTGCCACTTCTTCGTGGTTCTACTCTCTGCAACGATACATCTTCATTAGGTTACCTCACACACCTATACATGTTCAGAACCCTTCCCCACTGCGTATCAGAATGAGTTCCGAGAGGTGATTTCCCGAATCGCCTCCTTGGAACAAAACGAAGCGCAGCACGCTACCCTTTCCACCACCAAAACACCCAGGCACACGACGTGACACAAGCCCAACACAGACACACAAAGTGCATGACGTGCCCGATAGAGACCCGATCGCTTCACCTTCTCGTTGCTCTCGCACAGGTCGCAGGGTCCCACCGATGCTGCCCGCGTAGCCTGCCAAAGAAAAAGGCAAAGTCACAGGCCGAGGAACTGCCAAAACCCATTCCCCAGCCTCCATTCTCTTACCTTGACCAATTGTTCGCCTTACGTCCGGGACATAGGGGTGGCCACGCTGAGGCTCGGGCCTGGCCTAGACAGCCCAAAAAGGGAGGCCAGAAACTGACATCCCATGTCTGGAGGGCACGTGCAGTCACAACAGTCAACTCACAGTCCAGCCAGGACCGGGAGAAAATAAAAACTCTGGGCCAGCAGAAGATCAACTAAAAGTCGCCTGGCTGCGTTTTTTTCTTCCAAATTGAAGACCTGAGGCTTGAGTAAACGTTCTACAACAATTTCACACACACACACACACACTCTGACTCCCCAACAACCTGCTCACACATTTCTGACACACACCTAAACCAGAGGCAGCCCAACTGCAGCACCTGCAATGGACCCTCAGTCCAAGACGGCGCAAGGCAAGCCCTACGATCCAGAGGCAGACGGCGCAAGGCAAGCCCTACGATCCAGAGGCAGACGGCGCAAGGCAAGCCCTACGATCCAGAGGCAGACGGCGCAAGGCAAGCCCTACGATCCAGGAGAGCGAGGACTGTCACAATCCACCACCAGGGAGACTAATTTGGCAGAGGTTAAACCCCCTTGCGTTCCAACCCACCTCAGATTGCTCTGGGTGTCTGGGGGCGGCTGGGCTTAACTCCGGAGGCATGGCCAATTAGGTGCTTTGTTGGGGCCCGGTCTTGCCAATCCTCAGGGACAGAGTGAAGACTCAAAACAGCGCCAGGGTTCCAGACGCTGTATTGGGCCTACAAGCAGCGTGCAAGAGAATGGGGGACCGAAAGAGAAGAGCGTGGAAAAGAGAGCGTGCTTCAGAGCAAGGGAGAGCGCAAACACAACGCTGGACAGCAAGCGTGCGAATAACTGCGACTGCCATAAATACCAGCACAGAGCTGCAGCCTCCCATCAGTCCGAAGCGACAGCAACTCAGGTGGGGAACTCCATTTGTTGCTACTTGTCACGGTTCACCGCTGGGTGCACAGGGGACGGCTGATCCGCTGCAGACGCACACACTTACGTGCCACTTCTTCGTGGTTCTACTCTCTGCAACGATACATCTTCCTTAGGTTACCTCACACACCTATACATGTTCAGAACCCTTCCCCACTGCGTATCAGAATGAGTTCCGAGAGGTGATTTCCCGAATCGCCTCCTTGGAACAAAACGAAGCGCAGCACGCTACCCTTTCGACCACCAAAACACCCAGGCACACGACGTGACACAAGCCCAACACAGACACACAAAGTGCATGACGTGCCCGATAGAGACCCGATCGCTTCACCTTCTTGTTGCTCTCGCACAGGTCGCAGGGTCCCACCGATGCTGCCCGCGTAGCCTGCCAAAGAAAAAGGCAAAGTCACAGGCCGAGGAACTGCCAAAACCCATTCCCCAGCCTCCATTCTCTTACCTTGACCAACTGTTCGCCTTACGTCCGGGACATAGGCGTGGCCACGCTGAGGCTCGGGCCTGGCCTAGACAGCCCAAAAAGGGAGGCCAGAAACTGACATCCCATGTCTGGAGGGCACGTGCAGTCACAACAGTCAACTCACAGTCCAGCCAGGACCGGGAGAAAATAAAACATCTGGGCCAGCAGAAGATCAACTAAAAGTCGCCTGGCTGCGTTTTTTTCTTCCAAATCCAAGACCTGAGGCTTCTACCACAATTTCACACACACACACACACACACACACACTCTGACTCCCCAACACCCTGCCCTCACATTTCTGACACACACCTAAACCAGCGGCAGCCCAACTGCAGCACCTGCAATGGACCCTCAGCCTCTGGATCGAAGGGCTTGCCTTGCGCCCTCTTGGACTCTCAGTCCAAGGCAATCCCTACGATCCAGGAGAGCGAGGGCTGTCTCAATCCACCACCAGGGAGACTAATTTGGCAGAGGTTAAACCCCCTTGCGTTCCAACCCACCTCAGATTGCTCTGGGTGGCTGGGGGCGGCTGGGCTTAACTCCTGAGGCATGGCCAATTAGGTGCTTTGTTGGGACCCGGTCTTGCCAATCCTCAGGGACAGAGTGAAGACTCAAAACAGCGCCAGGGTTCCAGACGCTGTATTGGGCCTACAAGCAGCGTGCAAGAGAATGGGGGACCGAAAGAGAAGAGCGTGGAAAAGAGAGCGTGCTTCAGAGCAAGGGAGAGCGCAAACACAACGCTGGACAGCAAGCGTGCGAATAACTGCGACTGCCATACCTACCAGCACAGAGCTGCAGCCTCCCATCAGTCCGAAGCGACAGCAACTCAGGTGGGGAACTCCATTTGTTGCTACTTGTCACGGTTCACCGCTGGGTGCACAGGGGACGGCTGATCCGCTGCAGACGCACACACTTACGTGCCACTTCTTCGTGGTTCTACTCTCTGCAACGATACATCTTCATTAGGTTACCTCACACACCTATACATGTTCAGAACCCTTCCCCACTGCGTATCAGAATGAGTTCCGAGAGGTGATTTTCCGAATCACCTCCTTGGAACAAAACGAAGCGCAGCACGCTACCCTTTCCACCACCAAAACACCCAGGCACACGACGGGACACAAGCCCAACACAGACACACAAAGTGCATGACGTGCCCGATAGAGACCCGATCGCTTCACCTTCTCGTTGCTCTCGCACAGGTCGCAGGGTCCCACCGATGCTGCCCGCGTAGCCTGCCAAAGAAAAAGGCAAAGTCACAGGCCGAGGAACTGCCAAAACCCATTCCCCAGCCTCCATTCTCTTACCTTGACCAATTGTTCGCCTTACGTCCGGGACATAGGGGTGGCCACGCTGAGGCTCGGGCCTGGCCTAGACAGCCCAAAAAGGGAGGCCAGAAACTGACATCCCATGTCTGGACGGCACGTGCAGTCACAACAGTCAACTCACAGTCCAGCCAGGACCGGGAGAAAATAAAAACTCTGGGCCAGCAGAAGATCAACTAAAAGTCGCATGGCTGAATTTTTTTCTTCCAAATCGAAGACCAGAGGCTTGAGTAAACCTTCTACCACAATTTCACACACACACACACTCTGACTCCCCAAGAACCTGCTCACACATTTCTGACACACACCTAAACCAGAGGCAGCCCAACTGCAGCACCTGCAATGGACCCTCAGTCCAAGTTGCGCACGGCAAGCCCTACGATCCAGAGGCAGACGGCGCACGGCAAGCCCTACGATCCAGAGGCAGACGGCGCACGGCAAGCCCTACGATCCAGAGGCAGACGGCGCACGGCAAGCCCTACGATCCAGAGGCAGACGGCGCACGGCAAGCCCTACGATCCAGAGGCAGACGGCGCAAGGCAAGCCCTACGATCCAGAGGCAGACGGCGCAAGGCAAGCCCTACGATCCAGGAGAGCGAGGGCTGTCTCAATCCACCACCAGGGAGACTAATTTGGCAGAGGTTAAACCCCCTTGCGTTCCAACCCACCTCAGATTGCTCTGGGTGGCTGGGGGCGGCTGGGCTTAACTCCTGAGGCATGGCCAATTAGGTGCTTTGTTGGGACCCGGTCTTGCCAATCCTCAGGGACAGAGTGAAGACTCAAAACAGCGCCAGGGTTCCAGACGCTGTATTGGGCCTACAAGCAGCGTGCAAGAGAATGGGGGACCGAAAGAGAAGAGCGTGGAAAAGAGAGCGTGCTTCAGAGCAAGGGAGAGCGCAAACACAACGCTGGACAGCAAGCGTGCGAATAACTGCGACTGCCATACCTACCAGCACAGAGCTGCAGCCTCCCATCAGTCCGAAGCGACAGCAACTCAGGTGGGGAACTCCATTTGTTGCTACTTGTCACGGTTCACCGCTGGGTGCACAGGGGACGGCTGATCCGCTGCAGACGCACACACTTACGTGCCACTTCTTCTTGGTTCTACTCTCTCCAACGATACATCTTCATTAGGTTACCTCACACACCTATACATGTTCAGAACCCTTCCCCACTGCGTATCAGAATGAGTTCCGAGAGGTGATTTCCCGAATCGCCTCCTTGGAACAAAACGAAGCGCAGCACGCTACCCTTTCCACCACCAAAACACCCAGGCACACGACGTGACACAAGCCCAACACAGACACACAAAGTGCATGACGTGCCCGATAGAGACCCGATCGCTTCACCTTCTCGTTGCTCTCGCACAGGTCGCAGGGTCCCACCGATGCTGCCCGCGTAGCCTGCCAAAGAAAAAGGCAAAGTCACAGGCCGAGGAACTGCCAAAACCCATTCCCCAGCCTCCATTCTCTTACCTTGACCAATTGTTCGCCTTACGTCCGGGACATAGGGGTGGCCACGCTGAGGCTCGGGCCTGGCCTAGACAGCCCAAAAAGGGAGGCCAGAAACTGACATCCCATGTCTGGACGGCACGTGCAGTCACAACAGTCAACTCACAGTCCAGCCAGGACCGGGAGAAAATAAAACCTCTGGGCCAGCAGAAGATCAACTAAAAGTCGCCTGGCTGCGTTTTTTTCTTCCAAATCCAAGACCTGAGGCTTCTACCACAATTTCACACACACACACACACACACACACACTCTGACTCCCCAACACCCTGCCCTCACATTTCTGACACACACCTAAACCAGCGGCAGCCCAACTGCAGCACCTGCAATGGACCCTCAGCCTCTGGATCGAAGGGCTTGCCTTGCGCCCTCTTGGACTCTCAGTCCAAGGCAATCCCTACGATCCAGGAGAGCGAGGGCTGTCTCAATCCACCACCAGGGAGACTAATTTGGCAGAGGTTAAACCCCCTTGCGTTCCAACCCACCTCAGATTGCTCTGGGTGGCTGGGGGCGGCTGGGCTTAACTCCTGAGGCATGGCCAATTAGGTGCTTTGTTGGGACCCGGTCTTGCCAATCCTCAGGGACAGAGTGAAGACTCAAAACAGCGCCAGGGTTCCAGACGCTGTATTGGGCCTACAAGCAGCGTGCAAGTGAATGGGGGACCGAAAGAGAAGAGCGTGGAAAAGAGAGCGTGCTTCAGAGCAAGGGAGAGTGCAAACACAACGCTGGACAGCAAGCGTGCGAATAACTGCGACTGCCATACCTACCAGCACAGAGCTGCAGCCTCCCATCAGTCCGAAGCGACAGCAACTCAGGTGGGGAACTCCATTTGTTGCTACTTGTCACGGTTCACCGCTGGGTGCACAGGGGACGGCTGATCCGCTGCAGACGCGCACACTTACGTGCCACTTCTTCGTGGTTCTACTCTCTGCAACGATACATCTTCCTTAGGTTACCTCACACACCTATACATGTTCATAACCCTTCCCCCACTGCGTATCAGAATGAGTTCCGAGAGGTGATTTCCCGAATCGCCTCCTTGGAACAAAACGAAGCGCAGCACGCTACCCTTTCCACCACCAAAACACCCAGGCACACGACGTGACACAAGCCCAACACAGACACACAAAGTGCATGACGTGCCCGATAGAGACCCGATCGCTTCACCTTCTCGTTGCTCTCGCACAGGTCGCAGGGTCCCACCGATGCTGCCCGCGTAGCCTGCCAAAGAAAAAGGCAAAGTCACAGGCCGAGGAACTGCCAAAACCCATTCCCCAGCCTCCATTCTCTTACCTTGACCAATTGTTCGCCTTACGTCCGGGACATAGGGGTGGCCACGCTGAGGCTCGGGCCTGGCCTAGACAGCCCAAAAAGGGAGGCCAGAAACTGACATCCCATGTCTGGACGGCACGTGCAGTCACAACAGTCAACTCACAGTCCAGCCAGGACCGGGAGAAAATAAAACCTCTGGGCCAGCAGAAGATCAACTAAAAGTCGCCTGGCTGCGTTTTTTTCTTCCAAATCCAAGACCTGAGGCTTGAGTAAACGTTCTACAACAATTTCACACACACACACACACTCTGACTCCCCAACAACCTGCTCACACATTTCTGACACACACCTAAACCAGAGGCAGCCCAACTGCAGCACCTGCAATGGACCCTCAGTCCAAGACGGCGCAAGGCAAGCCCTACGATCCAGAGGCAGACGGCGCAAGGCAAGCCCTACGATCCAGAGGCAGACGGCGCAAGGCAAGCCCTACGATCCAGGAGAGCGAGGGCTGTCTCAATCCACCACCAGGGAGACTAATTTGGCAGAGGTTAAACCCCCTTGCGTTCCAACCCACCTCAGATTGCTCTGGGTGGCTGGGGGCGGCTGGGCTTAACTCCTGAGGCATGGCCAATTAGGTGCTTTGTTGGGACCCGGTCTTGCCAATCCTCAGGGACAGAGTGAAGACTCAAAACAGCGCCAGGGTTCCAGACGCTGTATTGGGCCTACAAGCAGCGTGCAAGAGAATGGGGGACCGAAAGAGAAGAGCGTGGAAAAGAGAGCGTGCTTCAGAGCAAGGGAGAGCGCAAACACAACGCTGGACAGCAAGCGTGCGAATAACTGCGACTGCCATACCTACCAGCACAGAGCTGCAGCCTCCCATCAGTCCGAAGCGACAGCAACTCAGGTGGGGAACTCCATTTGTTGCTACTTGTCACGGTTCACCGCTGGGTGCACAGGGGACGGCTGATCCGCTGCAGACGCACACACTTACGTGCCACTTCTTCGTGGTTCTACTCTCTGCAACGATACATCTTCATTAGGTTACCTCACACACCTATACATGTTCAGAACCCTTCCCCACTGCGTATCAGAATGAGTTCCGAGAGGTGATTTTCCGAATCACCTCCTTGGAACAAAACGAAGCGCAGCACGCTACCCTTTCCACCACCAAAACACCCAGGCACACGACGGGACACAAGCCCAACACAGACACACAAAGTGCATGACGTGCCCGATAGAGACCCGATCGCTTCACCTTCTCGTTGCTCTCGCACAGGTCGCAGGGTCCCACCGATGCTGCCCGCGTAGCCTGCCAAAGAAAAAGGCAAAGTCACAGGCCGAGGAACTGCCAAAACCCATTCCCCAGCCTCCATTCTCTTACCTTGACCAATTGTTCGCCTTACGTCCGGGACATAGGGGTGGCCACGCTGAGGCTCGGGACTGGCCTAGACAGCCCAAAAAGGGAGGCCAGAAACTGACATCCCATGTCTGGAGGGCACGTGCAGTCACAACAGTCAACTCACAGTCCAGCCAGGACCGGGAGAAAATAAAACCTCTGGGCCAGCAGAAGATCAACTAAAAGTCGCCTGGCTGCGTTTTTTTCTTCCAAATCGAAGACCTGAGGCTTGAGTAAACCTTCTACCACAATTTCACACACACACACACACACTCTGACTCCCCAAGAACCTGCTCACACATTTCTGACACACACCTAAACCAGAGGCAGCCCAACTGCAGCACCTGCAATGGACCCTCAGTCCAAGACGGCGCAAGGCAAGCCCTACGATCCAGAGGCAGACGGCAAGCCCTACGATCCAGAGGCAGACGGCGCAAGGCAAGCCCTACGATCCAGAGGCAGACGGCGCAAGGCAAGCCCTACGATCCAGGAGAGGCGAGGAGCTGTCACAACTCCATCCACCAGGGAGACTAATTTGGCAGAGGTTAAACCCCCTTGCGTTCCAACCCACCTCAGATTGCTCTGGGTGGCTGGGGGCGGCTGGGCTTAACTCCTGAGGCATGGCCAATTAGGTGCTTTGTTGGGACCCGGTCTTGCCAATCCTCAGGGACAGAGTGAAGACTCAAAACAGCGCCAGGGTTCCAGACGCTGTATTGGGCCTACAAGCAGCGTGCAAGAGAATGGGGGACCGAAAGAGAAGAGCGTGGAAAAGAGAGCGTGCTTCAGAGCAAGGGAGAGCGCAAACACAACGCTGGACAGCAAGCGTGCGAATAACTGCGACTGCCATACCTACCAGCACAGAGCTGCAGCCTCCCATCAGTCCGAAGCGACAGCAACTCAGGTGGGGAACTCCATTTGTTGCTACTTGTCACGGTTCACCGCTGGGTGCACAGGGGACGGCTGATCCGCTGCAGACGCACACACTTACGTGCCACTTCTTCGTGGTTCTACTCTCTGCAACGATACATCTTCATTAGGTTACCTCACACACCTATACATGTTCAGAACCCTTCCCCACTGCGTATCAGAATGAGTTCCGAGAGGTGATTTTCCGAATCACCTCCTTGGAACAAAACGAAGCGCAGCACGCTACCCTTTCCACCACCAAAACACCCAGGCACACGACGGGACACAAGCCCAACACAGACACACAAAGTGCATGACGTGCCCGATAGAGACCCGATCGCTTCACCTTCTCGTTGCTCTCGCACAGGTCGCAGGGTCCCACCGATGCTGCCCGCGTAGCCTGCCAAAGAAAAAGGCAAAGTCACAGGCCGAGGAACTGCCAAAACCCATTCCCCAGCCTCCATTCTCTTACCTTGACCAATTGTTCGCCTTACGTCCGGGACATAGGGGTGGCCACGCTGAGGCTCGGGACTGGCCTAGACAGCCCAAAAAGGGAGGCCAGAAACTGACATCCCATGTCTGGACGGCACGTGCAGTCACAACAGTCAACTCACAGTCCAGCCAGGACCGGGAGAAAATAAAACCTCTGGGCCAGCAGAAGATCAACTAAAAGTCGCCTGGCTGCGTTTTTTTCTTCCAAATCCAAGACCTGAGGCTTGAGTAAACGTTCTACAACAATTTCACACACACACACACACACTCTGACTCCCCAACAACCTGCTCACACATTTCTGACACACACCTAAACCAGAGGCAGCCCAACTGCAGCACCTGCAATGGACCCTCAGTCCAAGACGGCGCAAGGCAAGCCCTACGATCCAGAGGCAGACGGCGCAAGGCAAGCCCTACGATCCAGAGGCAGACGGCGCAAGGCAAGCCCTACGATCCAGAGGCAGACGGCGCAAGGCAAGCCCTACGATCCAGAGGCAGACGGCGCAAGGCAAGCCCTACGATCCAGAGGCAGACGGCGCAAGGCAAGCCCTACGATCCAGGAGAGCGAGTACTGTCACAATCCACCACCAGGGAGACTAATTTGGCAGAGGTTAAACCCCCTTGCGTTCCAACCCACCTCAGATTGCTCTGGGTGTCTGGGGGCGGCTGGGCTTAACTCCGGAGGCATGGCCAATTAGGTGCTTTGTTGGGACCCGGTCTTGCCAATCCTCAGGGACAGAGTGAAGACTCAAAACAGCGCCAGGGTTCCAGACGCTGTATTGGGCCTACAAGCAGCGTGCAAGAGAATGGGGGACCGAAAGAGAAGAGCGTGGAAAAGAGAGCGTGCTTCAGAGCAAGGGAGAGCGCAAACACAACGCTGGACAGCAAGCGTGCGAATAACTGCGACTGCCATAAATACCAGCACAGAGCTGCAGCCTCCCATCAGTCCGAAGCGACAGCAACTCAGGTGGGGAACTCCATTTGTTGCTACTTGTCACGGTTCACCGCTGGGTGCACAGGGGACGGCTGATCCGCTGCAGACGCACACACTTACGTGCCACTTCTTCTTGGTTCTACTCTCTGCAACGATACATCTTCCTTAGGTTACCTCACACACCTATACATGTTCAGAACCCTTCCCCACTGCGTATCAGAATGAGTTCCGAGAGGTGATTTCCCGAATCGCCTCCTTGGAACAAAACGAAGCGCAGCACGCTACCCTTTCGACCACCAAAACACCCAGGCACACGACGTGACACAAGCCCAACACAGACACACAAAGTGCATGACGTGCCCGATAGAGACCCGATCGCTTCACCTTCTTGTTGCTCTCGCACAGGTCGCAGGGTCCCACCGATGCTGCCCGCGTAGCCTGCCAAAGAAAAAGGCAAAGTCACAGGCCGAGGAACTGCCAAAACCCATTCCCCAGCCTCCATTCTCTTACCTTGACCAACTGTTCGCCTTACGTCCGGGACATAGGCGTGGCCACGCTGAGGCTCGGGCCTGGCCTAGACAGCCCAAAAAGGGAGGCCAGAAACTGACATCCCATGTCTGGAGGGCACGTGCAGTCACAACAGTCAACTCACAGTCCAGCCAGGACCGGGAGAAAATAAAACATCTGGGCCAGCAGAAGATCAACTAAAAGTCGCCTGGCTGCGTTTTTTTCTTCCAAATCCAAGACCTGAGGCTTCTACCACAATTTCACACACACACACACACACACACACACTCTGACTCCCCAACACCCTGCCCTCACATTTCTGACACACACCTAAACCAGCGGCAGCCCAACTGCAGCACCTGCAATGGACCCTCAGCCTCTGGATCGAAGGGCTTGCCTTGCGCCCTCTTGGACTCTCAGTCCAAGGCAATCCCTACGATCCAGGAGAGCGAGGGCTGTCTCAATCCACCACCAGGGAGACTAATTTGGCAGAGGTTAAACCCCCTTGCGTTCCAACGCACCTCAGATTGCTCTGGGTGGCTGGGGGCGGCTGGGCTTAACTCCTGAGGCATGGCCAATTAGGTGCTTTGTTGGGACCCGGTCTTGCCAATCCTCAGGGACAGAGTGAAGACTCAAAACAGCGCCAGGGTTCCAGACGCTGTATTGGGCCTACAAGCAGCGTGCAAGTGAATGGGGGACCGAAAGAGAAGAGCGTGGAAAAGAGAGCGTGCTTCAGAGCAAGGGAGAGCGCAAACACAACGCTGGACAGCAAGCGTGCGAATAACTGCGACTGCCATACCTACCAGCACAGAGCTGCAGCCTCCCATCAGTCCGAAGCGACAGCAACTCAGGTGGGGAACTCCATTTGTTGCTACTTGTCACGGTTCACCGCTGGGTGCACAGGGGACGGCTGATCCGCTGCAGACGCGCACACTTACGTGCCACTTCTTCGTGGTTCTACTCTCTGCAACGATACATCTTCCTTAGGTTACCTCACACACCTATACATGTTCATAACCCTTCCCCCACTGCGTATCAGAATGAGTTCCGAGAGGTGATTTCCCGAATCGCCTCCTTGGAACAAAACGAAGCGCAGCACGCTACCCTTTCCACCACCAAAACACCCAGGCACACGACGGGACACAAGCCCAACACAGACACACAAAGTGCATGACGTGCCCGATAGAGACCCGATCGCTTCACCTTCTCGTTGCTCTCGCACAGGTCGCAGGGTCCCACCGATGCTGCCCGCGTAGCCTGCCAAAGAAAAAGGCAAAGTCACAGGCCGAGGAACTGCCAAAACCCATTCCCCAGCCTCCATTCTCTTACCTTGACCAATTGTTCGCCTTACGTCCGGGACATAGGGGTGGCCACGCTGAGGCTCGGGACTGGCCTAGACAGCCCAAAAAGGGAGGCCAGAAACTGACATCCCATGTCTGGAGGGCACGTGCAGTCACAACAGTCAACTCACAGTCCAGCCAGGACCGGGAGAAAATAAAAACTCTGGGCCAGCAGAAGATCAACTAAAAGTCGCCTGGCTGCGTTTTTTTCTTCCAAATTGAAGACCAGAGGCTTGAGTAAACCTTCTACCACAATTTCACACACACACACACACTCTGACTCCCCAAGAACCTGCTCACACATTTCTGACACACACCTAAACCAGAGGCAGCCCAACTGCAGCACCTGCAATGGACCCTCAGTCCAAGAGGCGCAAGGCAAGCCCTACGATCCAGAGGCAGACGGCGCAAGGCAAGCCCTACGATCCAGAGGCAGACGGCGCAAGGCAAGCCCTACGATCCAGGAGAGCGAGGGCTGTCACAACCCACCACCAGGGAGACTAATTTGGCAGAGGTTAAACCCCCTTGCGTTCCAACCCACCTCAGATTGCTCTGGGTGGCTGGGGGCGGCTGGGCTTAACTCCTGAGGCATGGCCAATTAGGTGCTTTGTTGGGACCCGGTCTTGCCAATCCTCAGGGACAGAGTGAAGACTCAAAACAGCGCCAGGGTTCCAGACGCTGTATTGGGCCTACAAGCAGCGTGCAAGAGAATGGGGGACCGAAAGAGAAGAGCGTGGAAAAGAGAGCGTGCTTCAGAGCAAGGGAGAGCGCAAACACAACGCTGGACAGCAAGCGTGCGAATAACTGCGACTGCCATACCTACCAGCACAGAGCTGCAGCCTCCCATCAGTCCGAAGCGACAGCAACTGAGGTGGGGAACTCCATTTGTTGCTACTTGTCACGGTTCACCGCTGGGTGCACAGGGGACGGCTGATCCGCTGCAGACGCACACACTTACGTGCCACTTCTTCGTGGTTCTACTCTCTGCAACGATACATCTTCATTAGGTTACCTCACACACCTATACATGTTCAGAACCCTTCCCCACTGCGTATCAGAATGAGTTCCGAGAGGTGATTTTCCGAATCACCTCCTTGGAACAAAACGAAGCGCAGCACGCTACCCTTTCCACCACCAAAACACCCAGGCACACGACGGGACACAAGCCCAACACAGACACACAAAGTGCATGACGTGCCCGATAGAGACCCGATCGCTTCACCTTCTCGTTGCTCTCGCACAGGTCGCAGGGTCCCACCGATGCTGCCCGCGTAGCCTGCCAAAGAAAAAGGCAAAGTCACAGGCCGAGGAACTGCCAAAACCCATTCCCCAGCCTCCATTCTCTTACCTTGACCAATTGTTCGCCTTACGTCCGGGACATAGGGGTGGCCACGCTGAGGCTCGGGACTGGCCTAGACAGCCCAAAAAGGGAGGCCAGAAACTGACATCCCATGTCTGGACGGCACGTGCAGTCACAACAGTCAACTCACAGTCCAGCCAGGACCGGGAGAAAATAAAAACTCTGGGCCAGCAGAAGATCAACTAAAAGTCGCCTGGCTGCGTTTTTTTCTTCCAAATCCAAGACCTGAGGCTTCTACCACAATTTCACACACACACACACACACACACACACACACTCTGACTCCCCAACACCCTGCCCTCACATTTCTGACACACACCTAAACCAGCGGCAGCCCAACTGCAGCACCTGCAATGGACCCTCAGCCTCTGGATCGAAGGGCTTGCCTTGCGCCCTCTTGGACTCTCAGTCCAAGGCAAGCCCTACGATCCAGGAGAGCGAGGGCTGTCACAACCCACCACCAGGGAGACTAATTTGGCAGAGGTTAAACCCCCTTGCGTTCCAACCCACCTCAGATTGCTCTGGGTGGCTGGGGGCGGCTGGGCTTAACTCCTGAGGCATGGCCAATTAGGTGCTTTGTTGGGACCCGGTCTTGCCAATCCTCAGGGACAGAGTGAAGACTCAAAACAGCGCCAGGGTTCCAGACGCTGTATTGGGCCTACAAGCAGCGTGCAAGAGAATGGGGGACCGAAAGAGAAGAGCGTGGAAAAGAGAGCGTGCTTCAGAGCAAGGGAGAGCGCAAACACAACGCTGGACAGCAAGCGTGCGAATAACTGCGACTGCCATACCTACCAGCACAGAGCTGCAGCCTCCCATCAGTCCGAAGCGACAGCAACTCAGGTGGGGAACTCCATTTGTTGCTACTTGTCACGGTTCACCGCTGGGTGCACAGGGGACGGCTGATCCGCTGCAGACGCACACACTTACGTGCCACTTCTTCGTGGTTCTACTCTCTGCAACGATACATCTTCATTAGGTTACCTCACACACCTATACATGTTCAGAACCCTTCCCCACCGCGTATCAGAATGAGTTCCGAGAGGTGATTTTCCGAATCACCTCCTTGGAACAAAACGAAGCGCAGCACGCTACCCTTTCCACCACCAAAACACCCAGGCACACGACGGGACACAAGCCCAACACAGACACACAAAGTGCATGACGTGCCCGATAGAGACCCGATCGCTTCACCTTCTCGTTGCTCTCGCACAGGTCGCAGGGTCCCACCGATGCTGCCCGCGTAGCCTGCCAAAGAAAAAGGCAAAGTCACAGGCCGAGGAACTGCCAAAACCCATTCCCCAGCCTCCATTCTCTTACCTTGACCAATTGTTCGCCTTACGTCCGGGACATAGGGGTGGCCACGCTGAGGCTCGGGACTGGCCTAGACAGCCCAAAAAGGGAGGCCAGAAACTGACATCCCATGTCTGGACGGCACGTGCAGTCACAACAGTCAACTCACAGTCCAGCCAGGACCGGGAGAAAATAAAAACTCTGGGCCAGCAGAAGATCAACTAAAAGTCGCCTGGCTGCGTTTTTTTCTTCCAAATCCAAGACCTGAGGCTTCTACCACAATTTCACACACACACACACACACACACACACACACACTCTGACTCCCCAACACCCTGCCCTCACATTTCTGACACACACCTAAACCAGCGGCAGCCCAACTGCAGCACCTGCAATGGACCCTCAGCCTCTGGATCGAAGGGCTTGCCTTGCGCCCTCTTGGACTCTCAGTCCAAGGCAAGCCCTACGATCCAGGAGAGCGAGGGCTGTCTCAATCCACCACCAGGGAGACTAATTTGGCAGAGGTTAAACCCCCTTGCGTTCCAACCCACCTCAGATTGCTCTGGGTGGCTGGGGGCGGCTGGGCTTAACTCCTGAGGCATGGCCAATTAGGTGCTTTGTTGGGACCCGGTCTTGCCAATCCTCAGGGACAGAGTGAAGACTCAAAACAGCGCCAGGGTTCCAGACGCTGTATTGGGCCTACAAGCAGCGTGCAAGAGAATGGGGGACCGAAAGAGAAGAGCGTGGAAAAGAGAGCGTGCTTCAGAGCAAGGGAGAGCGCAAACACAACGCTGGACAGCAAGCGTGCGAATAACTGCGACTGCCATACCTACCAGCACAGAGCTGCAGCCTCCCATCAGTCCGAAGCGACAGCAACTCAGGTGGGGAACTCCATTTGTTGCTACTTGTCACGGTTCACCGCTGGGTGCACAGGGGACGGCTGATCCGCTGCAGACGCGCACACTTACGTGCCACTTCTTCGTGGTTCTACTCTCTGCAACGATACATCTTCATTAGGTTACCTCACACACCTATACATGTTCAGAACCCTTCCCCACTGCGTATCAGAATGAGTTCCGAGAGGTGATTTCCCAAATCGCCTCCTTGGAACAAAACGAAGCGCAGCACGCTACCCTTTCCACCACCAAAACACCCAGGCACACGACGGGACACAAGCCCAACACAGACACACAAAGTGCATGACGTGCCCGATAGAGACCCGATCGCTTCACCTTCTCGTTGCTCTCGCACAGGTCGCAGGGTCCCACCGATGCTGCCCGCGTAGCCTGCCAAAGAAAAAGGCAAAGTCACAGGCCGAGGAACTGCCAAAACCCATTCCCCAGCCTCCATTCTCTTACCTTGACCAATTGTTCGCCTTACGTCCGGGACATAGGGGTGGCCACGCTGAGGCTCGGGACTGGCCTAGACAGCCCAAAAAGGGAGGCCAGAAACTGACATCCCATGTCTGGACGGCACGTGCAGTCACAACAGTCAACTCACAGTCCAGCCAGGACCGGGAGAAAATAAAACCTCTGGGCCAGCAGAAGATCAACTAAAAGTCGCCTGGCTGCGTTTTTTTCTTCCAAATCCAAGACCTGAGGCTTCTACCACAATTTCACACACACACACACACACACACACTCTGACTCCCCAACACCCTGCCCTCACATTTCTGACACACACCTAAACCAGCGGCAGCCCAACTGCAGCACCTGCAATGGACCCTCAGCCTCTGGATCGAAGGGCTTGCCTTGCGCCCTCTTGGACTCTCAGTCCAAGGCAAGCCCTACGATCCAGGAGAGCGAGGGCTGTCTCAATCCACCACCAGGGAGACTAATTTGGCAGAGGTTAAACCCCCTTGCGTTCCAACCCACCTCAGATTGCTCTGGGTGGCTGGGGGCGGCTGGGCTTAACTCCTGAGGCATGGCCAATTAGGTGCTTTGTTGGGACCCGGTCTTGCCAATCCTCAGGGACAGAGTGAAGACTCAAAACAGCGCCAGGGTTCCAGACGCTGCATTGGGCCTACAAGCAGCGTGCAAGAGAATGGGGGACCGAAAGAGAAGAGCGTGGAAAAGAGAGCGTGCTTCAGAGCAAGGGAGAGCGCAAACACAACGCTGGACAGCAAGCGTGCGAATAACTGCGACTGCCATACCTACCAGCACAGAGCTGCAGCCTCCCATCAGTCCGAAGCGACAGCAACTCAGGTGGGGAACTCCATTTGTTGCTACTTGTCACGGTTCACCGCTGGGTGCACAGGGGACGGCTGATCCGCTGCAGACGCGCACACTTACGTGCCACTTCTTCGTGGTTCTACTCTCTGCAACGATACATCTTCCTTAGGTTACCTCACACACCTATACATGTTCATAACCCTTCCCCCACTGCGTATCAGAATGAGTTCCGAGAGGTGATTTCCCGAATCGCCTCCTTGGAACAAAACGAAGCGCAGCACGCTACCCTTTCCACCACCAAAACACCCAGGCACACGACGTGACACAAGCCCAACACAGACACACAAAGTGCATGACGTGCCCGATAGAGACCCGATCGCTTCACCTTCTCGTTGCTCTCGCACAGGTCGCAGGGTCCCACCGATGCTGCCCGCGTAGCCTGCCAAAGAAAAAGGCAAAGTCACAGGCCGAGGAACTGCCAAAACCCATTCCCCAGCCTCCATTCTCTTACCTTGACCAATTGTTCGCCTTACGTCCGGGACATAGGGGTGGCCACGCTGAGGCTCGGGCCTGGCCTAGACAGCCCAAAAAGGGAGGCCAGAAACTGACATCCCATGTCTGGACGGCACGTGCAGTCACAACAGTCAACTCACAGTCCAGCCAGGACCGGGAGAAAATAAAACATCTGGGCCAGCAGAAGATCAACTAAAAGTCGCCTGGCTGCGTTTTTTTCTTCCAAATCCAAGACCTGAGGCTTCTACCACAATTTCACACACACACACACACACACACACACACTCTGACTCCCCAACACCCTGCCCTCACATTTCTGACACACACCTAAACCAGCGGCAGCCCAACTGCAGCACCTGCAATGGACCCTCAGCCTCTGGATCGAAGGGCTTGCCTTGCGCCCTCTTGGACTCTCAGTCCAAGGCAAGCCCTACGATCCAGGAGAGCGAGGGCTGTCTCAATCCACCACCAGGGAGACTAAAATGGCAGAGGTTAAACCCCCTTGCGTTCCAACCCACCTCAGATTGCTCTGGGTGGCTGGGGGCGGCTGGGCTTAACTCCTGAGGCATGGCCAATTAGGTGCTTTGTTGGGACCCGGTCTTGCCAATCCTCAGGGACAGAGTGAAGACTCAAAACAGCGCCAGGGTTCCAGACGCTGTATTGGGCCTACAAGCAGCGTGCAAGAGAATGGGGGACCGAAAGAGAAGAGCGTGGAAAAGAGAGCGTGCTTCAGAGCAAGGGAGAGCGCAAACACAACGCTGGACAGCAAGCGTGCGAATAACTGCGACTGCCATACCTACCAGCACAGAGCTGCAGCCTCCCAACAGTCCGAAGCGACAGCAACTCAGGTGGGGAAATCCATTTGTTGCTGCTTGTCACGGTTCACCGCTGGGTGCACAGGGGACGGCTGATCCGCTGCAGACGCACACACTTACGTGCCACTTCTTCGTGGTTCTACTCTCTGCAACGATACATCTTCATTAGGTTACCTCACACACCTATACATGTTCAGAACCCTTCCCCACTGCGTATCAGAATGAGTTCCGAGAGGTGATTTCCCGAATCGCCTCCTTGGAACAAAACGAAGCGCAGCACGCTACCCTTTCCACCACCAAAACACCCAGGCACACGACGTGACACAAGCCCAACACAGACACACAAAGTGCATGACGTGCCCGATAGAGACCCGATCGCTTCACCTTCTCGTTGCTCTCGCACAGGTCGCAGGGTCCCACCGATGCTGCCCGCGTAGCCTGCCAAAGAAAAAGGCAAAGTCACAGGCCGAGGAACTGCCAAAACCCATTCCCCAGCCTCCATTCTCTTACCTTGACCAATTGTTCGCCTTACGTCCGGGACATAGGGGTGGCCACGCTGAGGCTCGGGCCTGGCCTAGACAGCCCAAAAAGGGAGGCCAGAAACTGACATCCCATGTCTGGACGGCACGTGCAGTCACAACAGTCAACTCACAGTCCAGCCAGGACCGGGAGAAAATAAAAACTCTGGGCCAGCAGAAGATCAACTAAAAGTCGCCTGGCTGCGTTTTTTTCTTCCAAATCCAAGACCTGAGGCTTCTACCACAATTTCACACACACACACACACACACACACACACACTCTGACTCCCCAACACCCTGCCCTCACATTTCTGACACACACCTAAACCAGCGGCAGCCCAACTGCAGCACCTGCAATGGACCCTCAGCCTCTGGATCGAAGGGCTTGCCTTGCGCCCTCTTGGACTCTCAGTCCAAGGCAATCCCTACGATCCAGGAGAGCGAGGGCTGTCTCAATCCACCACCAGGGAGACTAATTTGGCAGAGGTTAAACCCCCTTGCGTTCCAACCCACCTCAGATTGCTCTGGGTGGCTGGGGGCGGCTGGGCTTAACTCCTGAGGCATGGCCAATTAGGTGCTTTGTTGGGACCCGGTCTTGCCAATCCTCAGGGACAGAGTGAAGACTCAAAACAGCGCCAGGGTTCCAGACGCTGCATTGGGCCTACAAGCAGCGTGCAAGAGAATGGGGGACCGAAAGAGAAGAGCGTGGAAAAGAGAGCGTGCTTCAGAGCAAGGGAGAGCGCAAACACAACGCTGGACAGCAAGCGTGCGAATAACTGCGACTGCCATACCTACCAGCACAGAGCTGCAGCCTCCCATCAGTCCGAAGCGACAGCAACTCAGGTGGGGAACTCCATTTGTTGCTACTTGTCACGGTTCACCGCTGGGTGCACAGGGGACGGCTGATCCGCTGCAGACGCGCACACTTACGTGCCACTTCTTCGTGGTTCTACTCTCTGCAACGATACATCTTCCTTAGGTTACCTCACACACCTATACATGTTCATAACCCTTCCCCCACTGCGTATCAGAATGAGTTCCGAGAGGTGATTTCCCGAATCGCCTCCTTGGAACAAAACGAAGCGCAGCACGCTACCCTTTCCACCACCAAAACACCCAGGCACACGACGGGACACAAGCCCAACACAGACACACAAAGTGCATGACGTGCCCGATAGAGACCCGATCGCTTCACCTTCTCGTTGCTCTCGCACAGGTCGCAGGGTCCCACCGATGCTGCCCGCGTAGCCTGCCAAAGAAAAAGGCAAAGTCACAGGCCGAGGAACTGCCAAAACCCATTCCCCAGCCTCCATTCTCTTACCTTGACCAATTGTTCGCCTTACGTCCGGGACATAGGGGTGGCCACGCTGAGGCTCGGGACTGGCCTAGACAGCCCAAAAAGGGAGGCCAGAAACTGACACCCCATGTCTGGACGGCACGTGCAGTCACAACAGTCAACTCACAGTCCAGCCAGGACCGGGAGAAAATAAAACCTCTGGGCCAGCAGAAGATCAACTAAAAGTCGCCTGGCTGCGTTTTTTTCTTCCAAATCCAAGACCTGAGGCTTGAGTAAACGTTCTACAACAATTTCACACACACACACACACACTCTGACTCCCCAACAACCTGCTCACACATTTCTGACACACACCTAAACCAGAGGCAGCCCAACTGCAGCACCTGCAATGGACCCTCAGTCCAAGACGGCGCAAGGCAAGCCCTACGATCCAGAGGCAGACGGCGCAAGGCAAGCCCTACGATCCAGAGGCAGACGGCGCAAGGCAAGCCCTACGATCCAGAGGCAGACGGCGCAAGGCAAGCCCTACGATCCAGAGGCAGACGGCGCAAGGCAAGCCCTACGATCCAGAGGCAGACGGCGCAAGGCAAGCCCTACGATCCAGGAGAGCGAGTACTGTCACAATCCACCACCAGGGAGACTAATTTGGCAGAGGTTAAACCCCCTTGCGTTCCAACCCACCTCAGATTGCTCTGGGTGTCTGGGGGCGGCTGGGCTTAACTCCGGAGGCATGGCCAATTAGGTGCTTTGTTGGGACCCGGTCTTGCCAATCCTCAGGGACAGAGTGAAGACTCAAAACAGCGCCAGGGTTCCAGACGCTGTATTGGGCCTACAAGCAGCGTGCAAGAGAATGGGGGACCGAAAGAGAAGAGCGTGGAAAAGAGAGCGTGCTTCAGAGCAAGGGAGAGCGCAAACACAACGCTGGACAGCAAGCGTGCGAATAACTGCGACTGCCATAAATACCAGCACAGAGCTGCAGCCTCCCATCAGTCCGAAGCGACAGCAACTCAGGTGGGGAACTCCATTTGTTGCTACTTGTCACGGTTCACCGCTGGGTGCACAGGGGACGGCTGATCCGCTGCAGACGCACACACTTACGTGCCACTTCTTCGTGGTTCTACTCTCTGCAACGATACATCTTCCTTAGGTTACCTCACACACCTATACATGTTCAGAACCCTTCCCCACTGCGTATCAGAATGAGTTCCGAGAGGTGATTTCCCGAATCGCCTCCTTGGAACAAAACGAAGCGCAGCACGCTACCCTTTCGACCACCAAAACACCCAGGCACACGACGTGACACAAGCCCAACACAGACACACAAAGTGCATGACGTGCCCGATAGAGACCCGATCGCTTCACCTTCTTGTTGCTCTCGCACAGGTCGCAGGGTCCCACCGATGCTGCCCGCGTAGCCTGCCAAAGAAAAAGGCAAAGTCACAGGCCGAGGAACTGCCAAAACCCATTCCCCAGCCTCCATTCTCTTACCTTGACCAACTGTTCGCCTTACGTCCGGGACATAGGCGTGGCCACGCTGAGGCTCGGGCCTGGCCTAGACAGCCCAAAAAGGGAGGCCAGAAACTGACATCCCATGTCTGGAGGGCACGTGCAGTCACAACAGTCAACTCACAGTCCAGCCAGGACCGGGAGAAAATAAAACATCTGGGCCAGCAGAAGATCAACTAAAAGTCGCCTGGCTGCGTTTTTTTCTTCCAAATCCAAGACCTGAGGCTTCTACCACAATTTCACACACACACACACACACACACACACACTCTGACTCCCCAACACCCTGCCCTCACATTTCTGACACACACCTAAACCAGCGGCAGCCCAACTGCAGCACCTGCAATGGACCCTCAGCCTCTGGATCGAAGGGCTTGCCTTGCGCCCTCTTGGACTCTCAGTCCAAGGCAATCCCTACGATCCAGGAGAGCGAGGGCTGTCTCAATCCACCACCAGGGAGACTAATTTGGCAGAGGTTAAACCCCCTTGCGTTCCAACGCACCTCAGATTGCTCTGGGTGGCTGGGGGCGGCTGGGCTTAACTCCTGAGGCATGGCCAATTAGGTGCTTTGTTGGGACCCGGTCTTGCCAATCCTCAGGGACAGAGTGAAGACTCAAAACAGCGCCAGGGTTCCAGACGCTGTATTGGGCCTACAAGCAGCGTGCAAGAGAATGGGGGACCGAAAGAGAAGAGCGTGGAAAAGAGAGCGTGCTTCAGAGCAAGGGAGAGCGCAAACACAACGCTGGACAGCAAGCGTGCGAATAACTGCGACTGCCATACCTACCAGCACAGAGCTGCAGCCTCCCATCAGTCCGAAGCGACAGCAACTCAGGTGGGGAACTCCATTTGTTGCTACTTGTCACGGTTCACCGCTGGGTGCACAGGGGACGGCTGATCCGCTGCAGACGCGCACACTTACGTGCCACTTCTTCGTGGTTCTACTCTCTGCAACGATACATCTTCCTTAGGTTACCTCACACACCTATACATGTTCATAACCCTTCCCCCACTGCGTATCAGAATGAGTTCCGAGAGGTGATTTCCCGAATCGCCTCCTTGGAACAAAACGAAGCGCAGCACGCTACCCTTTCCACCACCAAAACACCCAGGCACACGACGGGACACAAGCCCAACACAGACACACAAAGTGCATGACGTGCCCGATAGAGACCCGATCGCTTCACCTTCTCGTTGCTCTCGCACAGGTCGCAGGGTCCCACCGATGCTGCCCGCGTAGCCTGCCAAAGAAAAAGGCAAAGTCACAGGCCGAGGAACTGCCAAAACCCATTCCCCAGCCTCCATTCTCTTACCTTGACCAATTGTTCGCCTTACGTCCGGGACATAGGGGTGGCCACGCTGAGGCTCGGGACTGGCCTAGACAGCCCAAAAAGGGAGGCCAGAAACTGACATCCCATGTCTGGAGGGCACGTGCAGTCACAACAGTCAACTCACAGTCCAGCCAGGACCGGGAGAAAATAAAAACTCTGGGCCAGCAGAAGATCAACTAAAAGTCGCCTGGCTGCGTTTTTTTCTTCCAAATCGAAGACCAGAGGCTTGAGTAAACCTTCTACCACAATTTCACACACACACACACTCTGACTCCCCAAGAACCTGCTCACACATTTCTGACACACACCTAAACCAGAGGCAGCCCAACTGCAGCACCTGCAATGGACCCTCAGTCCAAGAGGCGCAAGGCAAGCCCTACGATCCAGAGGCAGACGGCGCAAGGCAAGCCCTACGATCCAGAGGCAGACGGCGCAAGGCAAGCCCTACGATCCAGGAGAGCGAGGGCTGTCACAATCCACCACCAGGGAGACTAATTTGGCAGAGGTTAAACCCCCTTGCGTTCCAACCCACCTCAGATTGCTCTGGGTGGCTGGGGGCGGCTGGGCTTAACTCCTGAGGCATGGCCAATTAGGTGCTTTGTTGGGACCCGGTCTTGCCAATCCTCAGGGACAGAGTGAAGACTCAAAACAGCGCCAGGGTTCCAGACGCTGTATTGGGCCTACAAGCAGCGTGCAAGAGAATGGGGGACCGAAAGAGAAGAGCGTGGAAAAGAGAGCGTGCTTCAGAGCAAGGGAGAGCGCAAACACAACGCTGGACAGCAAGCGTGCGAATAACTGCGACTGCCATACCTACCAGCACAGAGCTGCAGCCTCCCATCAGTCCGAAGCGACAGCAACTCAGGTGGGGAACTCCATTTGTTGCTACTTGTCACGGTTCACCGCTGGGTGCACAGGGGACGGCTGATCCGCTGCAGACGCACACACTTACGTGCCACTTCTTCGTGGTTCTACTCTCTGCAACGATACATCTTCATTAGGTTACCTCACACACCTATACATGTTCAGAACCCTTCCCCACTGCGTATCAGAATGAGTTCCGAGAGGTGATTTTCCGAATCACCTCCTTGGAACAAAACGAAGCGCAGCACGCTACCCTTTCCACCACCAAAACACCCAGGCACACGACGGGACACAAGCCCAACACAGACACACAAAGTGCATGACGTGCCCGATAGAGACCCGATCGCTTCACCTTCTCGTTGCTCTCGCACAGGTCGCAGGGTCCCACCGATGCTGCCCGCGTAGCCTGCCAAAGAAAAAGGCAAAGTCACAGGCCGAGGAACTGCCAAAACCCATTCCCCAGCCTCCATTCTCTTACCTTGACCAATTGTTCGCCTTACGTCCGGGACATAGGGGTGGCCACGCTGAGGCTCGGGACTGGCCTAGACAGCCCAAAAAGGGAGGCCAGAAACTGACATCCCATGTCTGGACGGCACGTGCAGTCACAACAGTCAACTCACAGTCCAGCCAGGACCGGGAGAAAATAAAAACTCTGGGCCAGCAGAAGATCAACTAAAAGTCGCCTGGCTGCGTTTTTTTCTTCCAAATCCAAGACCTGAGGCTTCTACCACAATTTCACACACACACACACACACACACACACACACTCTGACTCCCCAACACCCTGCCCTCACATTTCTGACACACACCTAAACCAGCGGCAGCCCAACTGCAGCACCTGCAATGGACCCTCAGCCTCTGGATCGAAGGGCTTGCCTTGCGCCCTCTTGGACTCTCAGTCCAAGGCAAGCCCTACGATCCAGGAGAGCGAGGGCTGTCACAACCCACCACCAGGGAGACTAATTTGGCAGAGGTTAAACCCCCTTGCGTTCCAACCCACCTCAGATTGCTCTGGGTGGCTGGGGGCGGCTGGGCTTAACTCCTGAGGCATGGCCAATTAGGTGCTTTGTTGGGACCCGGTCTTGCCAATCCTCAGGGACAGAGTGAAGACTCAAAACAGCGCCAGGGTTCCAGACGCTGTATTGGGCCTACAAGCAGCGTGCAAGAGAATGGGGGACCGAAAGAGAAGAGCGTGGAAAAGAGAGCGTGCTTCAGAGCAAGGGAGAGCGCAAACACAACGCTGGACAGCAAGCGTGCGAATAACTGCGACTGCCATACCTACCAGCACAGAGCTGCAGCCTCCCATCAGTCCGAAGCGACAGCAACTCAGGTGGGGAACTCCATTTGTTGCTACTTGTCACGGTTCACCGCTGGGTGCACAGGGGACGGCTGATCCGCTGCAGACGCACACACTTACGTGCCACTTCTTCGTGGTTCTACTCTCTGCAACGATACATCTTCATTAGGTTACCTCACACACCTATACATGTTCAGAACCCTTCCCCACTGCGTATCAGAATGAGTTCCGAGAGGTGATTTCCCGAATCGCCTCCTTGGAACAAAACGAAGCGCAGCACGCTACCCTTTCCACCACCAAAACACCCAGGCACACGACGGGACACAAGCCCAACACAGACACACAAAGTGCATGACGTGCCCGATAGAGACCCGATCGCTTCACCTTCTCGTTGCTCTCGCACAGGTCGCAGGGTCCCACCGATGCTGCCCGCGTAGCCTGCCAAAGAAAAAGGCAAAGTCACAGGCCGAGGAACTGCCAAAACCCATTCCCCAGCCTCCATTCTCTTACCTTGACCAATTGTTCGCCTTACGTCCGGGACATAGGGGTGGCCACGCTGAGGCTCGGGACTGGCCTAGACAGCCCAAAAAGGGAGGCCAGAAACTGACATCCCATGTCTGGACGGCACGTGCAGTCACAACAGTCAACTCACAGTCCAGCCAGGACCGGGAGAAAATAAAAACTCTGGGCCAGCAGAAGATCAACTAAAAGTCGCCTGGCTGCGTTTTTTTCTTCCAAATCCAAGACCTGAGGCTTCTACCACAATTTCACACACACACACACACACACACACACACACTCTGACTCCCCAACACCCTGCCCTCACATTTCTGACACACACCTAAACCAGCGGCAGCCCAACTGCAGCACCTGCAATGGACCCTCAGCCTCTGGATCGAAGGGCTTGCCTTGCGCCCTCTTGGACTCTCAGTCCAAGGCAAGCCCTACGATCCAGGAGAGCGAGGGCTGTCTCAATCCACCACCAGGGAGACTAATTTGGCAGAGGTTAAACCCCCTTGCGTTCCAACCCACCTCAGATTGCTCTGGGTGGCTGGGGGCGGCTGGGCTTAACTCCTGAGGCATGGCCAATTAGGTGCTTTGTTGGGACCCGGTCTTGCCAATCCTCAGGGACAGAGTGAAGACTCAAAACAGCGCCAGGGTTCCAGACGCTGCATTGGGCCTACAAGCAGCGTGCAAGAGAATGGGGGACCGAAAGAGAAGAGCGTGGAAAAGAGAGCGTGCTTCAGAGCAAGGGAGAGCGCAAACACAACGCTGGACAGCAAGCGTGCGAATAACTGCGACTGCCATACCTACCAGCACAGAGCTGCAGCCTCCCATCAGTCCGAAGCGACAGCAACTCAGGTGGGGAACTCCATTTGTTGCTACTTGTCACGGTTCACCGCTGGGTGCACAGGGGACGGCTGATCCGCTGCAGACGCGCACACTTACGTGCCACTTCTTCGTGGTTCTACTCTCTGCAACGATACATCTTCCTTAGGTTACCTCACACACCTATACATGTTCATAACCCTTCCCCCACTGCGTATCAGAATGAGTTCCGAGAGGTGATTTCCCGAATCGCCTCCTTGGAACAAAACGAAGCGCAGCACGCTACCCTTTCCACCACCAAAACACCCAGGCACACGACGGGACACAAGCCCAACACAGACACACAAAGTGCATGACGTGCCCGATAGAGACCCGATCGCTTCACCTTCTCGTTGCTCTCGCACAGGTCGCAGGGTCCCACCGATGCTGCCCGCGTAGCCTGCCAAAGAAAAAGGCAAAGTCACAGGCCGAGGAACTGCCAAAACCCATTCCCCAGCCTCCATTCTCTTACCTTGACCAATTGTTCGCCTTACGTCCGGGACATAGGGGTGGCCACGCTGAGGCTCGGGCCTGGCCTAGACAGCCCAAAAAGGGAGGCCAGAAACTGACATCCCATGTCTGGACGGCACGTGCAGTCACAACAGTCAACTCACAGTCCAGCCAGGACCGGGAGAAAATAAAACCTCTGGGCCAGCAGAAGATCAACTAAAAGTCGCCTGGCTGCGTTTTTTTCTTCCAAATCCAAGACCTGAGGCTTGAGTAAACGTTCTACAACAATTTCACACACACACACACACACTCTGACTCCCCAACAACCTGCTCACACATTTCTGACACACACCTAAACCAGAGGCAGCCCAACTGCAGCACCTGCAATGGACCCTCAGTCCAAGACGGCGCAAGGCAAGCCCTACGATCCAGAGGCAGACGGCGCAAGGCAAGCCCTACGATCCAGAGGCAGACGGCGCAAGGCAAGCCCTACGATCCAGGAGAGCGAGGGCTGTCTCAATCCACCACCAGGGAGACTAATTTGGCAGAGGTTAAACCCCCTTGCGTTCCAACCCACCTCAGATTGCTCTGGGTGGCTGGGGGCGGCTGGGCTTAACTCCTGAGGCATGGCCAATTAGGTGCTTTGTTGGGACCCGGTCTTGCCAATCCTCAGGGACAGAGTGAAGACTCAAAACAGCGCCAGGGTTCCAGACGCTGTATTGGGCCTACAAGCAGCGTGCAAGAGAATGGGGGACCGAAAGAGAAGAGCGTGGAAAAGAGAGCGTGCTTCAGAGCAAGGGAGAGCGCAAACACAACGCTGGACAGCAAGCGTGCGAATAACTGCGACTGCCATACCTACCAGCACAGAGCTGCAGCCTCCCATCAGTCCGAAGCGACAGCAACTCAGGTGGGGAACTCCATTTGTTGCTACTTGTCACGGTTCACCGCTGGGTGCACAGGGGACGGCTGATCCGCTGCAGACGCACACACTTACGTGCCACTTCTTCGTGGTTCTACTCTCTGCAACGATACATCTTCATTAGGTTACCTCACACACCTATACATGTTCAGAACCCTTCCCCACTGCGTATCAGAATGAGTTCCGAGAGGTGATTTCCCGAATCGCCTCCTTGGAACAAAACGAAGCGCAGCACGCTACCCTTTCCACCACCAAAACACCCAGGCACACGACGGGACACAAGCCCAACACAGACACACAAAGTGCATGACGTGCCCGATAGAGACCCGATCGCTTCACCTTCTCGTTGCTCTCGCACAGGTCGCAGGGTCCCACCGATGCTGCCCGCGTAGCCTGCCAAAGAAAAAGGCAAAGTCACAGGCCGAGGAACTGCCAAAACCCATTCCCCAGCCTCCATTCTCTTACCTTGACCAATTGTTCGCCTTACGTCCGGGACATAGGGGTGGCCACGCTGAGGCTCGGGCCTGGCCTAGACAGCCCAAAAAGGGAGGCCAGAAACTGACATCCCATGTCTGGACGGCACGTGCAGTCACAACAGTCAACTCACAGTCCAGCCAGGACCGGGAGAAAATAAAAACTCTGGGCCAGCAGAAGATCAACTAAAAGTCGCCTGGCTGCGTTTTTTTCTTCCAAATCCAAGACCTGAGGCTTCTACCACAATTTCACACACACACACACACACACACACACACTCTGACTCCCCAACACCCTGCCCTCACATTTCTGACACACACCTAAACCAGCGGCAGCCCAACTGCAGCACCTGCAATGGACCCTCAGCCTCTGGATCGAAGGGCTTGCCTTGCGCCCTCTTGGACTCTCAGTCCAAGGCAAGCCCTACGATCCAGGAGAGCGAGGGCTGTCTCAATCCACCACCAGGGAGACTAATTTGGCAGAGGTTAAACCCCCTTGCGTTCCAACCCACCTCAGATTGCTCTGGGTGGCTGGGGGCGGCTGGGCTTAACTCCTGAGGCATGGCCAATTAGGTGCTTTGTTGGGACCCGGTCTTGCCAATCCTCAGGGACAGAGTGAAGACTCAAAACAGCGCCAGGGTTCCAGACGCTGTATTGGGCCTACAAGCAGCGTGCAAGAGAATGGGGGACCGAAAGAGAAGAGCGTGGAAAAGAGAGCGTGCTTCAGAGCAAGGGAGAGCGCAAACACAACGCTGGACAGCAAGCGTGCGAATAACTGCGACTGCCATACCTACCAGCACAGAGCTGCAGCCTCCCATCAGTCCGAAGCGACAGCAACTCAGGTGGGGAACTCCATTTGTTGCTACTTGTCACGGTTCACCGCTGGGTGCACAGGGGACGGCTGATCCGCTGCAGACGCACACACTTACGTGCCACTTCTTCGTGGTTCTACTCTCTGCAACGATACATCTTCATTAGGTTACCTCACACACCTATACATGTTCAGAACCCTTCCCCACTGCGTATCAGAATGAGTTCCGAGAGGTGATTTCCCGAATCGCCTCCTTGGAACAAAACGAAGCGCAGCACGCTACCCTTTCCACCACCAAAACACCCAGGCACACGACGGGACACAAGCCCAACACAGACACACAAAGTGCATGACGTGCCCGATAGAGACCCGATCGCTTCACCTTCTCGTTGCTCTCGCACAGGTCGCAGGGTCCCACCGATGCTGCCCGCGTAGCCTGCCAAAGAAAAAGGCAAAGTCACAGGCCGAGGAACTGCCAAAACCCATTCCCCAGCCTCCATTCTCTTACCTTGACCAATTGTTCGCCTTACGTCCGGGACATAGGGGTGGCCACGCTGAGGCTCGGGCCTGGCCTAGACAGCCCAAAAAGGGAGGCCAGAAACTGACATCCCATGTCTGGACGGCACGTGCAGTCACAACAGTCAACTCACAGTCCAGCCAGGACCGGGAGAAAATAAAAACTCTGGGCCAGCAGAAGATCAACTAAAAGTCGCCTGGCTGCGTTTTTTTCTTCCAAATCCAAGACCTGAGGCTTCTACCACAACTTTCTACACACACACACACACACACACACACTCTGACTCCCCAACACCCTGCCCTCACATTTCTGACACACACCTAAACCAGCGGCAGCCCAACTGCAGCACCTGCAATGGACCCTCAGCCTCTGGATCGAAGGGCTTGCCTTGCGCCCTCTTGGACTCTCAGTCCAAGGCAAGCCCTACGATCCAGGAGAGCGAGGGCTGTCACAATCCACCACCAGGGAGACTAATTTGGCAGAGGTTAAACCCCCTTGCGTTCCAACCCACCTCAGATTGCTCTGGGTGGCTGGGGGCGGCTGGGCTTAACTCCTGAGGCATGGCCAATTAGGTGCTTTGTTGGGACCCGGTCTTGCCAATCCTCAGGGACAGAGTGAAGACTCAAAACAGCGCCAGGGTTCCAGACGCTGCATTGGGCCTACAAGCAGCGTGCAAGAGAATGGGGGACCGAAAGAGAAGAGCGTGGAAAAGAGAGCGTGCTTCAGAGCAAGGGAGAGCGCAAACACAACGCTGGACAGCAAGCGTGCGAATAACTGCGACTGCCATACCTACCAGCACAGAGCTGCAGCCTCCCATCAGTCCGAAGCGACAGCAACTCAGGTGGGGAACTCCATTTGTTGCTACTTGTCACGGTTCACCGCTGGGTGCACAGGGGACGGCTGATCCGCTGCAGACGCGCACACTTACGTGCCACTTCTTCGTGGTTCTACTCTCTGCAACGATACATCTTCCTTAGGTTACCTCACACACCTATACATGTTCATAACCCTTCCCCCACTGCGTATCAGAATGAGTTCCGAGAGGTGATTTCCCGAATCGCCTCCTTGGAACAAAACGAAGCGCAGCACGCTACCCTTTCCACCACCAAAACACCCAGGCACACGACGGGACACAAGCCCAACACAGACACACAAAGTGCATGACGTGCCCGATAGAGACCCGATCGCTTCACCTTCTCGTTGCTCTCGCACAGGTCGCAGGGTCCCACCGATGCTGCCCGCGTAGCCTGCCAAAGAAAAAGGCAAAGTCACAGGCCGAGGAACTGCCAAAACCCATTCCCCAGCCTCCATTCTCTTACCTTGACCAATTGTTCGCCTTACGTCCGGGACATAGGGGTGGCCACGCTGAGGCTCGGGCCTGGCCTAGACAGCCCAAAAAGGGAGGCCAGAAACTGACATCCCATGTCTGGACGGCACGTGCAGTCACAACAGTCAACTCACAGTCCAGCCAGGACCGGGAGAAAATAAAACCTCTGGGCCAGCAGAAGATCAACTAAAAGTCGCCTGGCTGCGTTTTTTTCTTCCAAATCCAAGACCTGAGGCTTGAGTAAACGTTCTACAACAATTTCACACACACACACACACACTCTGACTCCCCAACAACCTGCTCACACATTTCTGACACACACCTAAACCAGAGGCAGCCCAACTGCAGCACCTGCAATGGACCCTCAGTCCAAGACGGCGCAAGGCAAGCCCTACGATCCAGAGGCAGACGGCGCAAGGCAAGCCCTACGATCCAGAGGCAGACGGCGCAAGGCAAGCCCTACGATCCAGAGGCAGACGGCGCAAGGCAAGCCCTACGATCCAGAGGCAGACGGCGCAAGGCAAGCCCTACGATCCAGGAGAGCGAGGGCTGTCTCAATCCACCACCAGGGAGACTAATTTGGCAGAGGTTAAACCCCCTTGCGTTCCAACCCACCTCAGATTGCTCTGGGTGGCTGGGGGCGGCTGGGCTTAACTCCTGAGGCATGGCCAATTAGGTGCTTTGTTGGGACCCGGTCTTGCCAATCCTCAGGGACAGAGTGAAGACTCAAAACAGCGCCAGGGTTCCAGACGCTGTATTGGGCCTACAAGCAGCGTGCAAGAGAATGGGGGACCGAAAGAGAAGAGCGTGGAAAAGAGAGCGTGCTTCAGAGCAAGGGAGAGCGCAAACACAACGCTGGACAGCAAGCGTGCGAATAACTGCGACTGCCATACCTACCAGCACAGAGCTGCAGCCTCCCATCAGTCCGAAGCGACAGCAACTCAGGTGGGGAACTCCATTTGTTGCTACTTGTCACGGTTCACCGCTGGGTGCACAGGGGACGGCTGATCCGCTGCAGACGCACACACTTACGTGCCACTTCTTCGTGGTTCTACTCTCTGCAACGATACATCTTCCTTAGGTTACCTCACACACCTATACATGTTCAGAACCCTTCCCCACTGCGTATCAGAATGAGTTCCG
>BSDF01000090.1:0-70000 GCA_027925045.1 Hypotaenidia okinawae | reverse complement strand
ATCCATCATCCATCCATCCATCATCCATCCATCATCCATCCATCCATCCATCCATCATCCATCATCCATCCATCATCCATCATCCATCAATCATCCATCCATCATCCATCATCCATCCATCCATCCATCCATCCATCCATCATCCATCCATCCATCCATCATCCATCATCCATCATCCATCCATCATCCATCCATCATCCATCATCCATCATCCATCCATCATCCATCCATCCATCATCCATCATCCATCCATCCATCCATCATCCATCATCCATCCATCATCCATCCATCATCCATCATCCATCCATCCATCATCCATCCATCATCCATCATCCATCCATCCATCCATCATCCATCCATCATCCATCCATCATCCATCATCCATCATCCATCATCCATCCATCATCCATCCATCATCCATCCATCCATCATCCATCCATCCATCCATCATCCATCATCCATCCATCATCCATCCATCATCCATCATCCATCCATCATCCATCCATCATCCATCCATCCATCCATCATCCATCCATCCATCATCCATCCATCATCCATCCATCCATCCATCCATCATCCATCCATCCATCCATCCATCCATCCATCCATCCATCCATCCATCATCCATCCATCATCCATCCATCATCCATCCATCCATCCATCCATCATCCATCCATCCATCCATCCATCCATCCATCCATCCATCCATCATCCATCCATCACCCATCATCCATCCACCCACCCCCACCCAACCACCCCTCCACCCTCCCTCCCACCCCCACCCACCCCCACAACCCCTCCCCACCCCACCTTGGCCTTCCCAGTGCTCTGCAAGATGTGCACCAAGGCGCAGGCCACCTCCTCCTTGCTCTTCACGCTCAGCACGGGTTCCAGCACGGCGCACAACATCCTGTAGTTGTTGGTCACGTACTCAGCGAACTCCTTGTAGAGCTCCATGGGCAGGATGCTCATGGTCTGGAACCTGCTCTTCACCCGCAGCGCCGGGCACCCGGCTTTGCTCTTGCTCCCGCTGGGTTGACTCAAGGGGTACCACTGCTCGGCGAAGTGGCGCCCGGTGACGCTGGCGATGGGGATGCTGACCATCCCCACGTAGTTACTCTTGTCCTTCTTCCTCTTCTTGTCCGTGTCCTTGTAGAGGTGAAGTCGGATGGTCCTGACGGCCGGTAGGTTGTTGAACTCAAAGTGTTCCCCCCAGAAGACGTTGTCGGTGCGCGCCTTGCTGGTGGTGCGGGCGTACAGCATGTCGTCCAGGCACAGCTCGCAGTAGTAGCGCTTCTTGGGGGGCAGGTCCCGCGCCTCGATCACCCACAGCTTCAGCACGTTGTCCACGCGACGGCTGTTGTCCTGAGGGGGAAGGTGGGAGGGAGAGGGTGGGGGGAAGGTGGAGGTGGGTGTGGGTTTTGGGGGGTGGGGTGGGGAGGGGGAAAGGGAGGTTAGTTGGGTGGGGGAGAAGGTGGGGTGGGGGGAGGGAGGGAGGTCAATTGGGTGGGGGAGAAGGTGGGTGTGAGGTCAGTTGGGTGGGGGGGAAGGTGGGTGGGGGGACAGTTGGGTGGGGGGAGGAGGGAGGTCAATTGGGTGGGGGAGAAGGTGGGTGTGAGGTCAGTTGGGTGGGGGGAGAAGGGAGGTCAATGGGGGGGACAGTTGGGTGTGAGGTCAGTTGGGTGGGGGGGAAGGTGGGGGGGAACAGTTGGGTGGGGGGAGGAGGGAGGTCAATTGGGTGGGGGGACAGTTGGGTGGGGGGGAAGGTGGGTGGGGGGATAGTTGGGTGGGGGGAGAGGGAGGTTAGTTGGGTGGGGGGAGGAAGGTGGGTGGGGGACAGTTGGGTGGGGGGGAAGGTGGGTGGTGGGAAGGAGGGAGGTCAATTGGGTGGGGAGAAGGTGGGTGGGGGGTCAGTTGGGTGGGGAGAGGGAGGTCAGTTGGGTGGGAGGGAAGGTGGGTGGTGGGAAGGAGGGGGTCAGTTGGGTGGGGGGAGGGGGGTGGGGGGACAGGCAGGGGGAGGTGGGGATGGGTGACCGTGGGGTGTAGGGGTGACCCCAGGACAGTGTGACCCCAGGGGGACCCCAGGGGACATCACACTGGGTGACCGTCACCTGAGCACCCCCACCAGCTGACTGTCCCCATCATCACCAGTTGACCTTCCCCATCATCACCAGTTGACCATCCCCACCAGCTGACCATCTCCATCATCACCAGTTGATTGCCCCCACCCCCACCAGCTGACCATCCCCACCAGTTGACCTTCCCCATCCCCACCAGTTGGCCACCCTCACCAGTTGACCATCTCCATCACCAGTTGGCCATCCCCATCATCCCCAGTTGGCCATCCTGTCCCCACCAGTTGGCCACCCCACCAGTTGACCTTCCCCATCCCCACCAGTTGACCACCCCACCAGCTGACCATCTCCACCACCAGTTGGCCATCCCCATCATCCCCAGTTGGCCATCCTGTCCCCACCAGTTGGCCACCCCACCAGTTGACCTTCCCCATCAGTTGACCATCCTCATCCCCACCAACTGACCACCCCCCAGTTGACCGTCCCCATCCCCCCAAGTTGACCATCGCCACCCCCCCAGTTGACCCCCCCACCCCCCAGCCGCCCCTTCCCAGCCCCCCCAGCCCCCCTACCTTGTTGGGCTTCACCGCTCGCTGCAGGTTCTCGATCCACTTGTCCCTCTCGGCGGCCGAGCGGCAGGCGAAGCACTTGGTCCCCGAGGCCGTTGTCACCTACGGGGGACAGGGGACAACGCTGACGGGACACCAGGACCACCCGAGGCCCAGGGGGGACGTGGAGAAGGTGAAGGCCACGACAAGACCCCGATGGCGGGACACCATGACCACTGAGAAGGTCTGGGGGCCATGAGAAGGCAAGGGTGATGGGACATGATGACCACCCCTGGCCTGGGGGGACACCAAGGAGGTCCAGGGCCATGACAAGACAATGGTGACAGAACACCAGGACCAACAGTGACCCAGGGGGACGTGGAGAAGGTCAAGGCTGTGACCAGGCCCCGATGGCAGGACACCACAACCACCCAGGGCCCAGGAGACCCCCTGAGGGGGCCTGGGCCATGACTAGGCCCCGATGGCAGGACACCACGACCACCCAGGGCCCAGCGGACCCCCCGAGGAGGCCCGGGCCATGACTAGGCGTCAATGGCAGGACACCACGACCACGCAGGGCCCAGGGGACACCCCAAGGAGGCCTGGGCCATGACAAGGCCCTGATGACAGGACATCACAACCACCCAGAGCCCAGGAGACCACCTGAGGAGGCCCGGGCCGTGACTAGGCCCCAATGACAGGACACCACGACCACCCAGGGCCCAAGGGACCCCCGAGGAGGCCTGGGCCATGACTTGGCCCCAATGGCAGGACACCACGACCACCCAGGGCCCAGAGGATGCCCCGAGGAGGCCCGGGCCGTGACAAGGCCCTGATGGCAGGACACCACATGCACCCAGAGCCCAGGGGACGCCCCGAGGAGACCTGGGCCACGACTAGGCCCCAATGACAGGACACCACGACCACCCAGGGCCCAAGGGACCCCCTGAGGAGGCCCGGGCCTACCTCGAAGCAGAACTCCTGGCCCAGGATGCTGCTGTGCACGGCCTTGATGATGGAGTCTTCATCCAGGTTGAGCTCCAAGGCCTCGGCCGCGCTGCTGGGGCTCAGCAGGGACTCGTGGGAGTGCGACTCCTTGAAGCTCTGCATCAGCCGGGCCCTGGGGGGACACGGGGGGGACGCTCGGGGTGGGGGTGGGGGCAGTTTTGGGGGGAGCTGGGGGGGAGGGGAAGGGGCTTTGAGGGGATTTGGGGGGGAAGGGTTGGTTGTGTGTGTGGGGTGGGGGGGGTCGGGAGAAGGAGGTGCCCAGGGGGTGGTGGTAGTGGCATGCGAGCGGGGGGTGACGGTGGCAGTAGGGGGGTTAATTTTGGGGGGGCGGGGGGGGGGGTCTGTGTTATTTTTTGGGGGGGGGGTACCTGGGGCATCCGCGCGGGACCTGGGGGCGCGTCCATGGCACCGGGACAGAGAGAGACAGAGTCAGGGCTGGGGGGGGGGAGGGGCTGGGGGGAGGGGGATTGGGGTGGGATGGGAGGGGTGTGACACCTAAAGTGGGGGCGGGGGGGCACCCAGGAGACACCCCCACCCTCCTCCTGCTGTCACATCCATTGGGGACCCCCCCCCAAAAATAAAGCCAGAGGGGAGCACCCAGCGTGTGTGTGTCCCCTCCCCCTAAAAAATGGGGGGGCTCAGGAGGCTGCCCCCCACTCTCCCCCAGCAAGAGGGACCCAGGTATTTGGCCACCCCCTCCCCAAAAAACACCCCCGTTTGGCCCAGGACCCCCCCAGAAATAAGGGACCCCCCACGTCTGTCCCCCCCTAAAAAGAGGGGGCTCAGGCATCTTGCCCCTCCCCCCAAAAATAACCAGGAGGGGTCAGGCTCCCAAAATCAGGGGACAGAAGCATCTGCCCGCCCCCCCCAAAATGGGGGGGACACACAACATGGCACCTGCCCCCCCCCAAAAAGGGGGGGACACACAAGGCATCTGGCCCCCCCAAAACAGGGGGCCAACACATTCCCTCCCCCCAGCCCAGCAGACTTAGGAATCCAGCCCCCCCCCCCAAACCCGGGGGGGTCCCAGGCATCCAGACACCCCCCCAAAACCCGGGAGGGGGTGTCCCAGGCATCGCCCTCCCCTGAAATCCGAGGGGGGGTCTCAGGTAGTACCCCCCACCCTCAAACTTGTGAGGTGTCCCAGGCATCCAGCCCCCCTCAAAATCCGGGGGGTCCCAGGCATTGCCCCACCCCTCAAGCCCGGGGGGGTCCCAGGCATCCAGACCCCTCCCAAACCCGAGGGAGGGGTCCCAGGCATCGCCCCCCCTCAAAATCCGGGGGAGGTCCCAGGCATCGCCCCCCCCGCACCCGGCAGCTGCCGCGGCCGAGCCGCCCCCGGGCTCTATATTTATCCCCGGGGCTGCGTAAGCAGCGGCCCCCCCCCCCCCCCCCCCCCCCCCCGCGTCCCCCCATCCCCCCCAGTCCCCCCCCCCCGCAGCCGCCGCTCGCAGCTGCCGTCACCGTCCCCGTGGCACCGGCACCGGCGGGGGCGGCGCGGCTAAAAATAGCTCGTGAGCTGCCACCCCCCCCGGGGACAGGGGACATCCCCCCTTGGGGACAAGGGACATCCTCCTTCCTTGGGGACAGGGGACATCCGCCCCCCGAGCATCCCCTGGGGACAGGGGACATCCCCCCCTTGGGGACAAGGGACATCATCCCCCCTTGGGGACAGGGGACATCCGCCCCCAAGAGCATCCCCTGGGGACAGGGGACATCCCCCCTTGGGGACAAGGGACATCCTCCTTCCTTGGGGACAGGGGACATCCCCCCCCAAGAGCATCCCCTGGGGACAGGGGACATCATCCCCCCTTGGGGACAAGGGACATCCTCCGTCCTTGGGGACAGGGGACATCCCCCCCAGAGCATCCCCTGGGGACAGGGGACATCCTCCTTCCACGGGGACAGGGGACACCCCCCCCCGGGGACAGGGGACATCCTCCTTCCTTTGGGACAGGGGACATCCCCCTCCCAGCACATCCCTTGGGGACAGGGGACATCTCCCCCTTGGGGACAGGGGACATTCCCCCCCCCCAGCATCCCCTTGGGGACAAGGGACATCCTCCTTCCTTGGGGACAGGGGACATCCCCCCCCCGTGGGGACAGGGGACAGCATCCTCTGGAGACAAGGGACATCCCCCCCTAGAGCATCCCTTGGGGACAGGGGACAGCATCCCCCTTGGGGACAAGGGACATCATTCCCTGGGCATAGGGGACATCCCCCCTTGGGGACAGGGGACATCATTCCCTGGGGACAAGGGACATCCTCCTTCTTTGGGGACAGGGGACATCCCCCCTTGGGGACAGGGGACATCATTCCCTGGGGACAGGGGACATCCCCCCTTGGGGACAGGGGACATCCTCTTTCCTTGGGGACAGGGGACATCATTCCCTGGGGACAGGGGACATCCACCCCAGAGCATCCCCGGGGACAAGGGACATTCCCCCTGGGGACAAGGGACATGATCCCTTGGGGACAAAGGACATCCCCCACACCCCCCCCGAGCATCCCCTGGGGACAGAGGACATCACCCCCCGGGGACAAGGACACCGGGAGCCCCGAGGACCCGTGTGTGTCCCGTGTCCCCTCCCCCACCGAGGGATGGGGAGGGGCGATGCCACCCCCCTGGGGACAAAGGAGATGCCTGAGCCCGGGGACAAGGGACACCCCTGGGGACACCCCTTGGGGACAGGAGCCCCCAGTTCCCTGGGGAGCGACCCCTGGGGACAAGGGACCCCCTGGGGACACGGGGACAGGAGCTCCCAGCCCCTGGGGACAAGGGGACACCCCGGGGCAGCTGGTGTGGGGGTAGCAGGGGGGACCTGGGGGGGACCTGCCCCACAGGGGACACTGAGGATACTGGGAACACTGGGAATACTGGGGACATGGGGGACCTGCCCCTCATGGGACACTGGGGACTGTAGGGACTTCCTCCACAAGGGACACTGGGGACACTGGGGATACTGGGACCTGCCCCACAAGGGACACTGGGGACACTGGGGACATTGGGGATACTGGGACCTGCCTCACAGGGCACACTGGGGACACTGGGGACATTGGGGATACTGGGACCTGCCTCACAGGGGACACTGGGGATACTGGGAACACTGGGAATACTGTGGACATGGGGGACCTGCCCCCCATGGGACACTGGGGACACTGGGGACTGTGGGGACTTCCTCCACAAGGGACACTGGGGACACTGGGGACATTGGGGATACTGGGACCTGCCTCACAGGGGACACTGGGGACACTGGGGACATTGGGGATACTGGGACCTGCCTCACAGGGGACACTGGGGATACTGGGAACACTGGGAATACTGTGGACATGGGGGACCTGCCCCCCATGGGACACTGGGGACACTGGGGACTGTGGGGACTTCCTCCACAAGGGACACTGGGGACACTGGGACCTGCCTCACAGGGGACACTGGGGATACTGGAAACACTGGGAATACTGGGGACACTGGGACCTGCCCCCCATAGGACACTGGGGATACTGGGACCTGCCTCACAGGGGACACTGGGGATACTGGAAACACTGGGAATACTGGGGACACTGGGACCTGCCCCCCATAGGACACTGGGGACACTGGGACCTGCCCCACAGGGGACATCACAGCCACGTGGAACCTGCCCCAGTTGGGGTTACTGGAGACACTGGGACCCCCCCACTCTGTGCCCGGAGAACACATGGCCCCCCTGCCCCATGTCACCCCCAGACCCAGCCCGGGAGCCCCAAAACCCTGAACCCCCATTGTTCGGGGGGGGAGGGATGTCCTGGGGCTGGGGGTGTCCCCAGGCTGGGGGCTCCCCTGGGGGGGGGGGGGAAGTCCCAGGGGTGGAGGGGGCCCCAAGGGATGATGTCACGGGGGTGGGGGGGTCCTGGTGTCAAGGGGGGTCCCCTGGGGGATGATGTCCTGGGGCTGGGGGGGTGGTTTGGGGGGGTCCCCTGGGGGATGATGTCCCAGGGACCCAAAGGTGATGTCCCTAGGGGGTGATGTCCTGGGGATGGGGGTGTCCCCAGAAGAGGTGTCCCCAGGCTGGGGGGACGTCCTGGGGTCAAGGGGGTCACCCAGGGGATGATGACCCTGGGTCAGGGGGGATGTCCCGGTCAGGGGGGGTGTCCTGGGGGTCCAGGGGGATGTCCTAGGGTCAGGGGGATCCCCCAGAGGGGATGATGTCCCAGGGGTGGGGGGGCGTGTCCCCAGGCTGGGGGGATGTCCCAGGGGTCCAGGGGGTCCTGGGTGATGACGTCCCGGGGGGGTGTCCTGGGTCAGGGGGGTGTCCCAGGGGGGATGTCCTGGGGGATGACATCCTGGGGTCAGGGGGGACGTCCTTGGGTGGGGGTGGGGGGGGTGTCCTGGGGTGGATGTCCCAGGGGTCCAGGGGGTTCCTGGGTGATGATGTCCTGGGGTCGGGGGGATGTCCCAGGGGAAGATGTCCCAGGGGTGGGGGGGATGTTTCAGGGGGATCCCCAGGGTACGTTGTCCTGGGGTCTGGGGGTGTCCCCAGGGGGGTTGTCCCCAGACTGGGGGGATGTCCCAGGGGGATGTCCTGAGGGTCCAGGGTGATGATGTCCCTGGGTCGGGGGGGAGGGGGGTGACCCGGGGAGGGTGGTGTCCTGGGGGTCCATAGGGATGTCCTGGGGTGGGGGGGGTGTCCCGGGTGGGATGTCCTGGGGGGTCCAGGGGGATCCTGGGTGATGATGTCCCTGGGTCACAGAGGGTGTCCGGGGGGGTTGTCCCAGGGCTGGGAGGGATGTCCCAGGACGTGACATCCCGGGGTTGGGGGGTGGGGGGTCCTGGGGTGGGAGGGGGTGTCCTGGGGGGGATGTCCTGGGGGTCCAAGGTGATGATGTCCCTAGGTCAGGGGGTGTCCTGGGGGGTATGTCCTGGGGGATGACATCCTGGGGTCGGGGGGGGGTCCTAGGGTGAATGTCCTGGGGGTCCATGGGGATGTCCTGGGGTGGGGGGGGTGTCCTGGGGATCCTGGGTGATGATGTCCCTCGGTCTGGGGGGAGGGGGTGGGATGTCCCGGGGCTGGGAGGGATGTCCTGGGGGATGACATCCTGGGGTCGGGGGGTGGGTCTTGGGGTGGGAGGGGGTGTCCTGGGGGGGATGTCCTGGGGGATGACATCCCGGGGTTGGGGGGGTGTCCTGGGGTTGGGATGTCCTGGGGATCCTGGGTGATGATGTCCCTGGGTCCAGGGGAGGGGTGGGATGTCCCGGGGCTGGGAGGGATGTCCCAGGACGTGACATGCCGGGGTCGGGGGGGTCCCCCGGGGTGCCCCACCTGTCGTGGTCGGCGCTGCGGAAGCGGGGCAGGATCTGCCGGAAGCTGCTGGTGCGGTCGAGCTTGGGCTGGCTCTTGGTGCGCTTGATGGAGCTCTTCAGGCGGCGGCTCAGGAAGCCTTGCTGGGGTACAGGCGGCTGAGGGGGGGCCGGGGGGCCGGGGGGGGCAGCAGGAGGGGCTGGGGGGGGCTGCAGGGGCTGGGGGATGCGCAGGGGTCTGGGGTACAGGTGGCTGAGGGGGCCATGGGGGGGATGCCAGGGGGCTGTGGGCATTGGGGTACAGGCGGCTGAGGGGGGAGCTGGGGGGTCTCTGGGGGGGGGTTCTGGAGGGTTTGGGGGGGGGCAGGGTGCAGGTGGCTGAGGGGGGCTTGGGGGGCTCAGGAGAGCATCAGGGGAGGCCCAGGGTCACCGTGGGGATGAGGAGCATAGGCCCAGGGTTACCATGGTTACAGGGACCAGAGGTCACTGTGATGGGGAGCATCACAGGGTTACCATGGCGACAGGGGGTACACATGGTGACGGGGGGGGGGGGGATACCATGGTGATGGGGGCATCACAGGTCGCCATGGCTACGGGGATATTGGCCCAGGGTCACCATGGTGATGGAAGCATCAGGCTGGCGTTACCATGGCAACGGGGGGGTTACCCCGGTGATAGGGTCACGGTTACTGTGGTGATGGGGGGTCATGGGCTTGGGGGGTCATGGGTCACCATAGCAACAAGGATATAGGCTTGGGGTCACCATGGTGACTGGGAGCATCAGGGTTACCATGGTGACAGGCGGTTACCATGGTGATGGGGGTTACTGGGGTGATGGGTCACGGTTACCATGGTGATGGGGGGTCATGGGCTGGGGGTCCTGGGTCACCATGGCAACAGGGAGGACAGGCCCTCCATGGCGTTGCCATGGTGACAGGAGGATGTAGGGCTGTAGTTGCCATGGTGATGGAGAGCACAGGCCCAGGGTTACCATGGCAACAGGAACCATAGGCCTAAGGTTACCATGGTGACAGCAGCGTGGGAGGGGGTAACCATGGGGACCGGGATGTGGGTAACCATGGCAACAGGGATGTGCGCAGGGTAACCCCGGCAACGGGGGGGTGACGGTAACCATGGCAACAGACATGCGCACGGCCAGGGGTGCTACGGCGACACGCGGGCAGGAGCTGGGTAACCGCGGCGACAGGCGTGGGTGGCATCGGGGTAACCATGGCAACGCGGGCCCGGGGTAACCACGTGTGCGGGATGAAGGGAACCGGGGTAACCACGGCAACACGTGTGCGGGAGCGGGGTGACCGCAGCGACGGGGGTGTGGGGTCACCATGGCGACACGTGCGGATGGGATGCCGTAGCCATGGCAACATGTGTGCAGGACCAGGGTAACCATGGTGACACACGTGTGCAGGACCCCAGTAACCCCAGCAACACGTGTGTAGGGGATGCAGTAGCCATGGCAACACGTATGTGCAGGATGAAGGTAACCATGATGACACGCGTGTGCAGGACCAGGGTAACCATGGCAACGCACGTGTAGGGGATGCAGTAGCCATGGCAACATACATGTGTAGGATGAGGGTAACCAGAGTGACACACGTGTGCAGGACCAGGGTAACCACAGCAACACACGTGTGCACGGGATGCAGTAACCATGACAACAGGCATGTGCGGGACCACAGTAACCCCAGTGACATGCATGTGTAGGATGCGGGTAACCATGGAAACATACGTGTGTGGGATGCGGTAGCCATGGCAACACATACGTGCAGGATGAAGGTAACCAGAGTGACACACGTGTGCAGGACCAGGGTTACCATGGCAACACACGTGTGCAGGACCAGGATAACCCCAACAACAGGCGTGTGCAGGATGCTGTAACCATGACAACATGTATGTGCAGGATGAGGGTAACCACAGTGACAGAGGTGTGCAGGACCAGGGTAACCATGGCAACACGCATGTGCAGGACCAGGGTAACCATGGCAACCCACGTGTGCAGGATGCGGTAACCGTGACGACACGCGTGTGCAGGATGAGGATAACCACGGCAACACACGCGTGCGGGATGCAGTAGCCACGGCAACACATATGTGCAAGATGAGGGTAACCCCAGCAACACGCGGTAACCATGACAACAGCCGTGTGCAGGCCCCCCAGTAACCCCAGCAAGGAGCACGCACGGGACGCGGTAACCACGGCAACACACGTGTCCAGGATGAGGTAACCACGACAACACACATGTGCATGACCCCGGTAACCACGACAACACCCCGGTAACCATGACAACGAGCACGCTCAGCATCCCCATCACCCCTCCCCCCTCCGGAAGCTCTAAACACCCCCCCACCCCAATATAACACATGGGATGGGGATGGGGGGGGTGGCAGGGGTAACCATGGCGACAAGCGTGTGCGTGGCTGCGGTAACCATGGCGACAGGCGTGTGGTGCTCACCGAGGGCCGGAAGGGGGGGCAGGAGGGGCGTCCATGTTGATGCTGAACTGCTTCCCCCCGGGAACGCTCTTCCTGCGGGAACGGCCGCCGTGGTAATCTGGGGGGGGGACGCCAGGGAAGGGGGGGACAGGGGGGGACATGGGGACAAGGAGGGGGATGGACGGACACACGGACACACGACAGGAGCCTGAGGAGATGGTGGGAGGCTTTGGTGGGGGAAGGCCCCCCCACCCCCCCAATTTCCCACCCCTCACCCCCCAGCCAGGGGATTGGGGATGGGGGGGGGGTCCCCAGGTATGCAGGGAGGATGATGAGGGGGGATTATGGGGGGGACACCCCAGGGAGGATGATGGGGGTATAAAGGTCCCAGGTATCCAGGGAGGATGATGTGGGGGGGTGGATTTTTGGGGTCCCCCAGGGAGGATGATGGGGGCAGGGGATTATGGGGGGGTCCCCCCAGGGAGGATGATGGGGAGGGAGAAGGTCCCAGGTATCCAGGGAGGATGATGGGGGGGAGGGTTGGATGTTGGGGGGAGTCCCCAGGTAGGATGATGAGGGGGGATTTTTTTGGGGGGGGTCCCCCAGGTATGCAGGGAGGAGGATGGGGTGGGGATTTTGGGGGGGGGGGGGGGCCAGGCAGGATGGTGGGGGGGGGATGGGGGAGGGGGGACACCCAGGTGTCCTGGAAGAATTTGGGGGGGAGGAGGGGGGTGATGCTGGAGAGTGAGGAAGGGGATGGGGGGGTCATGGGGTGTCCCTAGTTTTGGGGGGAGGGGGGGCACTGAGGGTTTCCCCACCCCAACATCCCAGCAGCTTCTGGGGTCCCCTCAAACACCCCCCCCTAAACTCCCCTCACCCCCCCCCCCCTCATGCTCCTGGGGTCCCCCCAAACTCTGTCCCCCCCTCCCCAACTCCAAACCCCCCACCCCCCTAAAAACCACCCCCACCCCTCAAACTCAGGGGTCCCAAACTCGGGGGTCCCCAAACTCAGGGCTCCCCCCCCCCAAATAAACCTGGGGGTGCCCCCCCACCTCACACCCCCCCCAAAACCCTCCCCCCCCCCCCCCCATTCCTACCGGCCACGGTCCTGCTGCCGCCCTCCAGGCTGAGGCGGGTGCCGGGGGGGGCCCCAGGGTCCCCGAAAAGCCCAGGGGGGACCCGGTTGGGGGGGCCCCACATGGCTCCTCCTGGGTCCTAAAGCCACCCCGGGGGTCCCCCAAAAGAGCCAGGGGTACCCCGGGGGACCCGGCCCCCGACCGCATCCCCGCACGCCTCGCACACGCGTGTGCAACGTGCACACTTGGGGGGGACGACACACAAGGGGGGGTCGGGGGGTGTTTTTGGGGTGGGGGGGGTTTGGGGGGCGGCTGGCGGGGTTTTGGGGGGTGCACAGGCAGGCTGGGCCCTTGCACACTCACTCCCCCCCTGGGGGCTTTGCACACTCACCGGGCACGTTCACACTCAAGGCTGGGGTTTTTTTGGGGGGGGGGGGGGGGGGAGGGGAGAGGGTACAACCACCCCCCCACACACACTCACACTCCCAGACACCCCTAAAAACCCCCCTACCCCCCAAAAAAAACCACCCCAGGGGGGTCTGTGCACGCTCAGCCCCGGCCTTGCACGTGCACGCTCAGGCTCAGGGGGGGCCTTGCACACTCACAACCCCCCTCCCCAACCTCACCCCCCCCCAGCTCAGGGAGCTGCTCACACTCAGCTCCTGAGCCTTGCACACTCACCCCCTGGCCTTGCACACTCACCCCTGAGCCTTGCACACTCGGCCCCTGGCCTTGCACACTCACCCCTGAGCCTTGCACACTCACCCCCTGGCAGGGCACCCAGCCCCCCCCCCAGGTGGGTGTGCACGCTCACGTGCAAAGCCATGCACGCTCCAGCCTTGCACACTCACCAACCCCCCCCCCCAACCTGAGCTCCTGCTGGGTCCCAGTTGTGCACACTCACCCTGAGCCTTGCACGCTCCTCTTCACCCCCTGAGCCTTGCACAAGAGCCTTGCACGCTCCCTATCCTGCCCCCCCTCCAGAGCCTTGCACGCTCCCCCTGAGCCTTGCACGCTCACCCCCAGCCTTGCACACTCCCCAGCACCCCCAAACCTTGCACACTCACCCCCCCACCCCTTCCTCGAGCCTCGCACGCTCCCTGTCACCCCCCTCCCCGAGCCTTGCACACTCACCCCCCCCCCGAGCCTTGCACACTCACCCCCCTCCCCGAGCCTTGCACACTCACCCCCTCCCCGAGCCTTGCACACTCACCCCCCTCCCCGAGCCTTGCACACTCACCCCCTCCCCGAGCCTTGCACACTCACCCCCCTCCCCGAGCCTTGCACACTCACCCCCTCCCCGAGCCTTGCACACTCACCCCCCTCCCCGAGCCTTGCACACTCACACCCCCCCCTCCCCGAGCCTTGCACAAGCGCTCGGGCACCCCCAGGACCTTGCACACTCACCCCTCCCCCCACCCCTGAGCCTTGCACGCTCACCTCCAACCCTCCCCCTCCCCCCGCCCCTTGCACACTCACCCCTCCCCCCCTCCCTTGCACACTCGCACGCGCCCTCCCGCCCTCGCGCGCGCCCCTCCCCCCTCCGGGGCTGCTCCTGGTTTTGGAGGAAGGGATGGGTGGGGGGAGGGGGGAGGAGGGGGGCTTTGCACACTCGCTCGCGCCGTTGCACACTCACCCCCCGCCGCCGCCGCCGCCGCCGCCGCCCCGCGCGCGCGCGCACTCACACGCGCGCACGCACGCGCACGCGCGCTCCGCCCCCGCCGCGCGCACGCACGCGCTCCGCCCCCCCTCCCCCTCCCCCTCCCAGCGCCCGGGTGGTTGAGGCTCCGCCCCCCTTCCGCGCGCGCGGCCACCTCGGGGGCGCGCGCCGCCCCGCCCCACGTGGTGATGGGGGGGTGGGAGGGGGGGGAGGGGGGAGGGAGGGGCCGCGTTGCCCTGGGAGACCCGGCCCCGCCCCCGCCGCGCGCACGGCCCCGCCCCTCCCCCCTCCCGCCGCCGCCGCCTCGGGGAAGGGGGGGAAGGGGGGAGGGGGAGGGGGCGACGTCATCACGCGCGGGCGCGAGAGTGTCCCGCGGTGACACGCGCCCCCTCCCCCCAGGGAACTGGGAGGGGGGGGACTGGGAGCACTGGGAACGCTGGGAGGGGCTGGGGACGGCGGCACTGGGAGCACTGGGAGCACTGGGGGTCATGGGACTGGGAGCACTGGGAGCGCTGGGAGGGGCTGGGGACGGCGGCACTGGGAGCACTGGGAGCACTGGGGGTCATGGGACTGGGAGCACTGGGAGCGCTGGGAGGGCTGGGGATCATGGGACTGGGAGCACTGGGAGCACTGGGAGCGCTGGGAGGGCTGGGGACGGCGGCACTGGGAGCACTGGGAGCACTGGGGGTCATGGGACTGGGAGCACTGGGAGCGCTGGGAGGGCTGGGGATCATGGGACTGGGAGCACTGGGAGCACTGGGAGCGCTGGGAGGGCTGGGGACGGCGGCACTGGGAGCACTGGGAGCACTGGGGGTCATGGGACTGGGAGCACTGGGAGCGCTGGGAGGGGCTGGGGACGGCGGCACTGGGAGCACTGGGAGCACTGGGGGTCATGGGACTGGGAGCACTGGGAGCGCTGGGAGCGCTGGGAGGGCTGGGGACGGCGGCACTGGGAGCACTGGGAGCACTGGGGGTCATGGGACTGGGAGCACTGGGAGTGCTGGGAGGGCTGGGGGATGCTGGGGACGGTGGCACTGGGAGCACTGGGAGCACTGGGAGGGCTGGGGACGGTGGCACTGGGAGCACTGGGAGCACTGGGGGTCATGGGACTGGGAGCACTGGGAGTGCTGGGAGGGCTGGGGGATGCTGGGGACGGTGGCACTGGGAGCACTGGGAGCACTGGGAGGGCTGGGGATGGCGGCACTGGGAGCAGTGGTGGTACTGGGGGTGATGGGACTGGGAGCACTGGGAACAGAGGCACTGGTGGCACTGGGGATGGGGACACTGGGGACAATGGGGACAATGGCACTGGTGGTGATGGTACTGGGAGCACTGGTGGCACTGGGGACAGAGGCACTGGTGGCACTGGGGATGGGGACACTGGGGACAATGGGGACAATGGCACTGGTGGTGATGGTACTGGGAGCACTGGTGGCACTGGGGACAGAGGCACTGGTGGTACTGGGGGTGATGGTACTGGTGGCTCTGGGAACACTGGGGACACTGGGGACAATGACACTGGTGGCACTGGTGGTGATGGTGGCACTGGACACACTGGGGACAGAGGTACTGGTGGTGATGGTGGTGGCTCTGGGAGCACTGGGAGCACTGGAGACAGGAGCACTGGTGGCACTGGGGATGCTGGGGACAGCAGCACTGGTGATGGAGGCACTGGGGACACTGGGGACACTGGGGACAGCGACACTGGGGACACTGGTGGTGATGGTACTGGGGACACTGGTGATGGTGGCACTGGGACCACGGGACAGAGGCACTGGTGGTGATGATGGTGGTGGCACTGGGAGCACTGGTGGCACTGGGGATGGTGGCACTGGGGATGGTGGCACTGGGCACACTGGTGGCACTGGTGGTGGTGGTGATGGTCATGATGGTGGCACTGGGAACACTGGGGACAGAGGCACTGAAGGTGGTGATGGCACTGGTGGCACTGGGGATGCTGGGGATACTGGGGACAGCAGCACTGGTGGCACTGGTGGCACTGGTGACAGTGACACTGGTGGTGATGGGGACACAGGACAGCAGCACTGGTGGCACTGGGGATGCCGGGGACACTGGCACTGGTGGCACAGGTGGCACTGGGGGCAGAGGCACTGGTGGCACTGGTGGTGATGGCACTGGTGGCACTGGGGACAGTGAGGACTGCAGCACTGGTGGGGGTGGTGGCACTGACACTGGTGGCACTGGTGGCAGTGACAGTGGCAGTGGTGACACACTGTGGTGACCATGGCACTGGTGGCACTGGTGACACTGGTGGCACTGGTGAGGGTGGCACTGGTGGCACTGGTGGTGAGGGTGATGGTGGCACCAGTGACCATGGTACTGGTGGCACTGGTGATGATGATGGGGACACTGGTGAGGGTGGGGACAGTGAGTGATGGTGACACTGGTGCTGATGGGACTGGTGGGACTGGTGATAATGGTGATGGGGACACTGGTGATGATGGTGGTGAGGGTGGCACCAGTGGCACTGGGGACAGACACACTGGTGCCACTGGTTCCACTGGTGACCATGGTACTGGTGCCACTAGTGATGGTGCCACTGGTGCCACTGGTGATAATGGTGATGGTGGCACTGGTGGCGGGGGGGACAATGACACTGGTGCCACTGGTGGTGAGGGTACTGGTGGCACTGGGGACCATGGCACTGGTGGCACTGGTGCTGGTGCCACTGGTGGCAGTGGGGACAGACACACTGGTGCCACTGGTGCTGGTGCCACTGGTGCCACTGGTCATGATGGGACTGGTGCCACTGGTGGCACAGGTGGTGAGGGTACTGGTGGCACTGGGGACAATGACACTGGTGGCACTGGTGATAATGGTGATGGTGGCACTGGTGGCACTGGTGGCAGTGGGGACAGACTCACTGGTGGCACTGGTTTCACTGGTGACCACGGCACTGGTGGCACTGGTGATGGTGACGATGGTGGCACTGGTGCAACTGGTGATGATGGTGGTGAGGGTGATGGTGGCACTGGTGGCAGTGGGGACAGACACACTGGTGACACTGGTGCTGGTGCCACTGGTGGCACTGGTAGTGAGGGCACTGGTGGGGGGGGGGACAATGACACTGGTGCCACTGGTGGTGATGGTGACGGTGGCACTGGGGACACTGGGGACACTGGGGACACTGGGGACACTGGTGGTGATGGTACTGGGGACACTGGTGATGGTGGCACTGGGACCATGGGACAGAGGCACTGGTGGTGATGATGGTGGTGGCACTGGGAGCACTGGTGGCACTGGGGACAGAGGCACTGGTGGCACTGGGGATGGTGGCACTGGGGACACTGGGGACAGAGGCACTGGTGGTGATGGCAGTGGTGGTACTGGGTGGCACTGGGGATGGTGACACTGGTGGCACTGGGGATGGTGATGATGGTGATACTGGTGGCACTGGGGATGATGGTGATGGTGGCACTGGTGGCACTGGTGGTGATGGCAGTGGTGATACTGGTGGCACTGGAGATGGTGATACTGGTGGCACTGGTGGTGATGGCAGTGGTGGTACTGGTGGCACTGGTGGCACTGGGGACAGCGACACTGGTGCCACTGGTGGAGATGGGACTGGTGCCACTGGTGCCACTGGTTTTGGGGGTTCTGGGGGGAGGGGCTGGCGGGTCCCCCCGCGTCACCCCCCCCAGTGTCCCCTCCCCCCGTGCCCCCCCTGAGGCTGCAGGACACTAATGGGGGGGGGGGGAGGGGATTTGGGGGGGTCATGGGGGGGGATGGGGGGGTGGGGGAGGGATTTGGGGGGTGGGGGATTTGGGGGGGTCATGGGGGGGATGGGAAGGGGGATGGGGGGGATTTGGGGGGGTCATGGGGGGGATGGGGGGTGGGGGAGGGATTTGGGGGGGGATTTGGGGGGGTCATGGGGGGTATGGGGGGTGGTGGGGGCATAGGGAAGATTTGGGGGGGAATGGGGGGGTCATGGGGGGGATGGGGTGGGGGTATTTTGGGGGGGATGGGGGGATTGGGGGGGTCATGGGGTGGGGGATGGGGTGGGTTGGGGTTTGAGGGGGGTGGGGGGTGGGAGAGATTTTGGGGGGGTGGGGGTTGGATGGGGGGTCATAGGGGTGGGAGATGGGGGGAAGGGGGGGATGGGGGGGTCATGGGGGGATTTAGGGGGTGGGGGGTAGATGGGGGTGGGGAAATGGGGGGCGTGGGAGGATTTGGGGGGGTGGGAGGTGGAATGGGGGGGTCTTGGGGGGTGGGGGGGTCACAGTGGTGGGGGGATGGGGGGATTGGGTAATGGGGGGGTGATGGGGATTGGGGGGTGGGGGGGTTGTGGGGGTGGGGGATGGGGTGGGGGATGGGGGGGGATTTGGGGGGGTGGGGGGATCATGGGGGGAGGGGGGATGGGTGGGTGATGGGGGGGATTTGGGGGGGTGGGGGGGTCATGAGGATTAGGGGGGTGGGGGATGGGGGGATTTGGGGGGTGGGGGGATCATGGGGGGGGGGATTTGGGGGTGGGTGGGAGTCATGAAGATTGGGGGGTGGGGATGAGGGGGGGGGTCCCAGCAGTGGGGGGGATGGGTGGAGGGGGGGGGGGGGTGGGGGGTGGGGGGAGGGGGTGGGGGAGGGAGGGTGGGGGCTGATGCGAGGGTGGGGGGTGGGGGATGGGGGGTGGAAGGGGTGTTGGGTGGGGTGGGGGTGTGGGGGTGGGTGGGGGAGGGGGTGTGGGTGGGGGAGGGGGTGGGGTGGGTGCTGATGCCCAGGGGCTGGGTGGGGGAGGGGCTGGGCTGTGATCCCACCGCTGCCAATTTGGGGGGGGGGGGGGATGGGGGGCGTCGCGCCTCTTTCTCCCCCTCCCCCCACCCCCACCCCCCAAAATCCACACCCCCCCCCCCCTTTTTTCCCCATCCCCTCCGCCTTTCCTTAGCAACGGTTGCCAAGCAACCACGCGGGAGGGGGGACACGGACTATTATGGGCTGGGAGGAGGATGGATGGGGATGGATGGATGGATGGATGGATATGGGGGGGGGGGGGGATGGTTTTGAGGGGGGTTCTCTAGATTTAAGAAGGAGCTGGATGGATTTGGGGGGGGTAAATCCCACCCCCCCTTCCCTTCCCCTCCCCCCCCCCCCACCCGGGTACCGTGCTCGCCGTGGGGGGAGGGGCGCCCCTCCACGGGCACGCTGACTGTTCTCCGCAGCAGTTTGCTCCGGCACGGCTCGTTCCTGCGCTCCCGGAGCAGCAGTGGATGGATCTAAAAGGGGGTACAGGGGGGTTACCCACATCTAGAGACCCCCCTAATTTTTAAACCCCCCCGGAATCACCCACCTCTTCTTCATCCAGCATCAGCAGCTGATTGCCCGAGATGATGCAGAACCGGGGGCTCCAGGCTGGGCGCTCGTAGGGGGATGGGCCGTAGGGCCCGCGCGCCAGGGGGGGGGGTCCTCGCACATCTGGGGGGGGTTAAAATTTGGGGGGGGGGGTCACCTATACATACCCCCCCTCATATAACCACAGCACCCCCCCCCAGAGATAAAATACACCCCCCCTTTAATTGCCCCTCCCCCTTTATTGCCCCTCCCCCCCCCTTTTATTGCCCCCCCCCCACATTGGGTGCCCCCCTCCTCATTTTGGGTACCCCCCCCCCAATGGGTGCTGGGTGCTCCCCCTCCCCTTCCTCACTTTGGTTGCCCCCCCTCTTTTTGAGTGCCACCCCTCCCCTCCCCCCCATAATTTTAAGCCCCCCTCCCCCCACTTTAGTTGCCCCCCCCCACCCCCTCTCCATTTGGGTGCCCCTCCTCCCCCCAATTTGGGTACCCCCCCTTTTAGGGTGCTGGGTGCCCCCTCCACCCAATTTGGGTGCCTACCCCCCCTCTTTCCCCCCCCCTCTCCCCCACATTGGGTACCCTCCCTTTTTTGGGTGCCCCCCCCCATATTCAAGCCTTGTGCCCCCCCCCCCCCAATTTGGGTGCCCCCTCCCTATTTTTCCCCACCCATTTGGGTGCCCCCCCCCCCATCCAATTTAGGAGCTGCTCCCCCCATCCCCCTCCTCCCCTCCCACGCTTTGGGGGGGGTGTGCACACAAGGAGCCCCCCCACCCATGGGTGCAGCCCCCCCTCAATATTTGGGTGCCCCCCCCCCTCAGGGACACCTATTTTTGGGGGGGTGTGGGTGAGGCCTCCCACGCTCGTGGGGGGGGGGGGGAGGGCACAGGGAACCGGCGCTTGGGTGCCCCCCCCCCCCCAAGCTTTAGGGTGCCCCCCCCCCCCACCCCTGGGTGCCCCCCCACCCCGCCCTCGGCCTCCCACGCCGGGGGGGGGGGGATGGGGGATGCCCGAGGCCCCGGGGCCGGTTCCCCTCCCCCCACCCCCCGCCCCTCCCCCCCCCCGGCCCCGGCCCCGTTTCCGAAGTGGGTCAGGCCGGTCCCCGGGGACCCCCCCCAACCCCACCCCCCCCCAACCATCCGGTACCGGCGCCCACCCCCTTCCCCCCCCCCCAGGGCCCGGCCCTGTCTGCAGGTACCGGTATCACCGGGAACCCCCGGTACCGGGAACCCCCCGGTACCGGTAACGGCATCACCCGGCACCAGCATCCCCCCGGTACCGGTATCACCGGGGACCAACATCCCCCGGTACCGGTATCACCGGGTACCGGCCGCCCCCCGGTAGCAGCATCCTCCCCCGGTACCGGTAACCACCCCCGGTACCAGCAACTCCGGGTACCGGTATCACCCGGTAACAGCATCACTCGGTACCGGTACCACCGGCAACCAGCATCTCCCGGTACCGGTATCACGAGGTACCGGTATCACCGGGTACCAGCATCTCTGGGTACCGGTAACACCGGGAACCGACATCCCCGGGTACCGGTAACACCCGGGTACCAGCATCCCGAGTTATCGGTGATACCGGTATCCCCCGGTACCGGTATTACCCGGTACCGGTATCACTGGGAACTGACATCCCTCGGTACCGGTATCACCGGGTACCGGTATCATGGGGTACCGGTATCATGGGGTACCGGTATCACCGGGTACCGACATCCCTCGGTACCGGTATCACCGGGGACCGATATCTCTCGGTACCGGTATCCCCGGGTACCGGTATCACTGGGTACCGGTATCACTGGGTACCGGTATTCCAGGGTACCGGTATCACCGGGTACCGACATCCCTCGGTACCGGTATCACTGGGTACCGGTATCACCGGGTACCGACATCCCTCGGTACCGGTATCCCCGGGTACCGGTATCCCCGGGTACCGGTCTCCGCATCCCCCGGTACCGGCCTCCCCGGCTCCCGGCATCCCCCGGTCCCAGCATCCTCCCCCGCTCCCCCCACCCCCGCTCCGAGCCCCCCCCTCCCCCTCCCGGTGCCCCTACCCCGGTCCCCCCTCCCCCATCTCCCGGTACAGCCCCTCCCCCCTCCCCATCCCCCTCCCCCCGGTGCCGCCGGTACCGGTACCTCGGAAGGGGACATAGGACATGGTGGTTCCGCGCGCGCGTCCCGCGGGCGCCGGCACGAGCGGGGGGAGGGGCCGGGGGTGGGGGGAGGGGCTGAGAGTGGTGGGGGGGCTGTACCGGGGGGGGGAGAGGCCGCACCGGGGAAAGGGGGGGGAGGGGGCGGAACCTGGGATGGGGGGGATGGAGGGGGGAGGGGTTAGGGAGGGGGCGGAGGGGGAGGGGTTGGGGAGGGGCCGGGGGCGGGGCTGAAGGTGAGGGGAGGGGCTGTACCGGGGGGAGGGGCTGAGGGTGGGGGGAGGGGTTGAGGGGGGGAGGGGCTGTACCGGGGAAAGGGGGGGAGGGGGCGGAACCTGGGATGGAGGGGGGAGGGGTTGGGGGAGGGGCTGTAATGGGGGGAGGGGCTGGGGTGGGGGAGGGACCGGGGTGGGGGGAGGGGCTGTACCAAGGGGGGAGGGGCCAGGGGTGGGGGAGGGGCCTCACCGGGGAAAGGGGGGGAAGGGGGGAGGGGGAGGAACCTGGTGGGGGGCGGCCCCTTTAAGGGGCCCCAGTGGCACCAGTGAGATCAGTAGCCTCATCCCAGTAACCCCATCCCAATATCCCCAGTGCTCCCAGTGCTCCCAGTGCCCCATCCCAGTGCTCCCAGTGCTCCCAGTTCTCTAATCCCAGAGCTCCCACTGCTCCCAGTGCCCCTCCCAGTGCTCCCAGTGCCCCCAGTGCTCCCAGGCTCCTCATCCCAGCATCCCCAGTGCTCCCAGTGCCGCACCCCAGTGCAACCAGTGCCACCAGTGCCCCCAGTGTCCCCATCCCAGTGCTCCCAGTGCTCTAATCCCAGAGTTCCCAGTGCTCCCAGTTCTTCCAGTGTCCTATCCCAGTGGTCCCAGTGCTCCCAGTGCTCCCAGTGCTCTAATCCCAGTGGTCCCAGTGCTCCCACTTCTCCCAGTACCCCATCCCAGTGCTCCCAGTGCTCTAATCCCAGTGCTCCCAGTGCTCCCAGTGCCCCATCCCAGTGCTCCCAGTGCTCTAATCCCAGTGCTCCCAGTGCTCCCAGTGCCCCATCCCAGTGCTCCCAGTGCTCCCAGTGCCACCTGTGTCCCCAGACTCCTCATTCCAGTCGCTCCCAGTGCTCCCAGTGTCCCCAGTGCTCCCAAGGCCTCTGGTGCTCTCCCCTCCCAGTAACCCCCAGTTCAAACTGGGAGGAGGTGTGTGTGTGAGCTCACACGTGGTGAGTGCGTGAGTGTGCAAGGCACAAGGGGGGGCACGAGTGTGCAAGGGGGGTGAGTGTGCAAGGGGGGGCACGAGTGTGCAAGGGGTGAGTGTGCAAGGGGTGAGTGTGCAAGGGGTGAGTGTGCAAGGGGGGTGCACGAGGAGAGCACGAGTGTGAGCAGGGTGAGTGTGCAAAGCCCCAGGGTGGGTGTGCACGAGGGGGTTGAGTGTGCAAGGGGGGGAGCACAATTGTGTGAGGATGAGTGTGCAAGGGGGTGAGTGTGCAAGGAGGGGGGTGGGGGAGGGGTCCTACTCCCCTCCCCCTCCCCTCCCCTCCCCCAAGCCCTGGGGTGCACGAGGGGGGTGAGTGAGTGTGCAAGGGGTGGGGGGGTGGGGCGAGTGTGCAAGGGGGGAGGGGAGAGGGGGAAGGGGGGAGATGAAGACCCCCTCCCTCCACCCTCACCCCACCCCCCCACGCCCTGAGGGAGGGGTAGGAGAGGGGGAGGGGAGGGGAGGGGAGGGGGAGGAGGGAGGGGGAAGGGAAGAGGGGAGGGGGAGGGGGAGGGGGAGGGGGAGGGGGAGGGGGAGGGGGGGGGGAGGGGGAGGGGGAGGGGGAGGGGGAGGGGGGGGGGGAGGGGGAGGGGGAGGGGGAGGGGGAGGGGGAGGGGAGGGGGAGGGGGAGGGGAGGGGGAGGGGGAGGGGAGGGGGAGGGGGTAGGGGAGGGGGAGGGGAGAGGGGAGAGGGGGAGGGGGGGGGGGGGGGGGGGGAGGGGGAGGGGGAGGGGGAGGGGGAGGGGGAGGGGGAGGGGAGGGGGAGGGGGAGGGGAGAGGTGGAGGGGGAGGGCAGGGGGGAGGGGGAGGGGGAGGGGGAGGGGGAGGGGGAGGGGGAGGGGAGGGGGAGGGGAGGGGGGAGGGGGAGGGGAGGGGGGAGGGGGAGGGGGAGGGGGAGGGGAGAGGGGAGAGGGGGAGGGGGAGGGGAGGGGGAGGGGAGGGGGAGGGGGAGGGGAGGGGGAGGGGGGAGGGGGAGGGGGAGGGGAGGGGGGAGGGGAGAGGTGGAGGGGGAGGGGAGGGGGGAGGGGGAGGGGGAGGGGGAGGGGGAGGGGGAGGGGGAGGGGGAGGGGGAGGGGAGAGGTGGAGGGGGGAGGGGGAGGGGGAGGGGGAGGGGGAGGGGGAGGGGGAGGGATGGGGGGAGGGGGAGGGGGAGAGGGTCCTATTCCTCCCCCTCCCACTCTCCCCTCCCCCTCGATGACGTCGCAGGTTGGGGGGCGGGGCCTCCCCGTGACGTACGCGCGCGCGCGCGGGAGGGGGAGGGGAGGAGGAGGAGGAGGAAGGGAGGGGGGAGGGGCCTCCCGAGGTCACGTGGGGGAGGCGGTGGAGCGGCGCGCGCGGCGGCGGGTACGGGGTGGGGGGGGGGGGAGGGGCGGCATGTGGGGCCGGGGGGGGGCTGTGGGGGGGCTGTGGGGCGCTATGGGGCGGGGGGGGGGGGTGGGGTAGGGCCTGGGCTGGGAGGCTGGGGGGCAGCTGGGGGCTGGGGGGTGGTTGTGGGGCGCTGTGGGGCAGCTATGGGGCAGCTGTGGGGCTGGGGGCAGCTATAGGGCAGGTGTTGGGCTGTGGGGTGGCTATGGGGCAGCTGGGGGGCTGGGGGGTGTTGTGGGGCAGGCATGGGGCTATGGGGCAGCTATAGGGCAGCTGTGGGGCTGGATGGTGGTGTGGGGCAGCTGTGGGGCCGGGGGGTGGTTGTGGGGCAGCTGGGGGGCAGTTATGGGGCAGCCGTGGGGCTGGGGGCAGCTATAGGGCAGGTGTTGGGCTGTGGGGTGGCTATGGGGCAGCTGGGGGCCGGGGGGTGGTTGTGGGGCGCTATGGGGCAGTTATGGGGCAGCTGTGGGGCTGGGGGCAGCTATAGGGCAGGTGTTAGGCTGTGGGGTGGCTATGGGGCAGCTGGGGGCTGTGGGGTGTTGTGGGGCAGGCATGGGGCTATGGGGCAGCTATAGGGCAGCTGTGGGGCTGGGTGGTGGTGTGGGGCAGCTGTGGGGCCGGGGGGGTGGTTGTGGGGCGCTATGGGGCAGTTATGGGGCAGCTGTGGGGCTGTAGGGCAGCAGTGGGGCTGAGGGTGGTTGTGGGGCAGCCGTGGGGCAGCTGTGGGGCCGGGGGTTGGTTGTGGGGCGCTATGGGGCAGCTACAGGGCAGCTGGGGGGCTGTGGGGTGACTATGGGGCAGCCATGGGGCGATGGAGCAGGTATGGGGCCAGGGGGTGGCTATGGGGCAGCTGTGGTGCTGGGGGGTGGCTATGGGGCAGGTATGGGGCAGCCGTGGGGCTGTGGGGCAGCCATGGGGAAGCCGTGGGGCTATAGGGCAGCTGTGGGGCTGGGAGGTGGTTGTGGGGCACTATGGGGCAGTCATGGGGCTATGGGGCAGCTGTGGGGCCAGGGGGTGGCTATGGGGCAGGTATGGGGCTATGGGGCAGCTGTGGGGCTGGGGGGTGGTTGTGGGGCAGGTATGGGGCAACTGTGGAGCTGTGGGGCAGCCGTGGGGTTATGGGGCAGCTATAGGGCGGCTGGTTGTGGGGCGCTATGGGGCAGGTACAGGGCAGCTGGGGGGCAGCTGTGGGGCTGGGGGTGGCTGTGGGGCAACTGGGGGGTTAAGGGGCAGGTACTGGGGGCTGGGGGGTGTTTGTGGGGCAGCCGTGGGGCAGGGGGTGGCTGTGGGGCTCTATGGGGCTGGGGGTGTCTATGGGGCAGCCGTGGGGCTGGGGTCTCTCCCTCCCCCCGACTCTCCCGGCAGGACGGGAGGTCGGTGTGAGTCCCCGCCCCACGGCTGTCGGGACAGGGGAGGGCCTATCGCGACAGGAGAGGGGATATCGCGACAGGAGAGGGGCTATCGCGACAGTGGGGGGGGGGGGGAATCACCATGTGACAGGCGAGGCAGGGTCAGGTGTCGCGGTACCCTCCAGGTATATCGCGATATAGGGGGTGTCAGGAGGCGGTGCAGCGCCTTGGCTGGCTATCGCGATACGCCGGCTGTCGCGACACGCTGGATCACGTGGTACCGTTGCCAGGCGCTGCGACGCGACGGGCGTCACGCTCTGATGCGCTGGATATCGCGACGCGCCGCGTGGTACGGCGTGGTGGGTATCGCGACAGGGCAGGGGGCGTGGTGTAGTCGGGGGGGGGGGAAGCGGGGGTATCACAATATAGTCCGGTATCGCGACAGGGCAGGGGTGTGGTATAGTCGGGGGCGGGGGGTATCGTGATATAGTCCAGGTATCGCGACAGGGTCGGCGGGTGTTGTGATGTGGCTGTTGTGTGTCGGGATTGGTGGGTGTCGTGACATGGCCGGTGGGTATCACGACATGGATGGTGGGTATCGCGATAGGGCTGATGGGTATCGCGATAGGGCCAGTGGGTATCGCAATGGGGTCAGTGGGTATCACGATAGGGCCAGTGGGTATCACAATAGGGCAGATGGGTATCACGATAGGGCCAGTGGGTATCGTGATGGGGTCAGTGGGTATCGTGATAGGGCTGATGGGTATCACGATAGGCCCAGTGGGTATCGCGATGGGGTCAGTGTGTATCGTGACAGTCAGTGGGTGTCACAATAGAGTCAGGGGGTATTGTGACAACCTGTGGATATCGTGATGGGGCCAGTGGCTATCGTGACAGTCACTGGGTATCACAGTAGGGTCAGTGGCTATCGCGATAGGGCCAGTGGGTATCGTGATATGGTCAGTGGCTGTTGTGACAACCTGTGGGTATCCCGATAGGGTCAGTGGGTATTGTGACAGGGCCAGTGGCTATTGCGACAGTCAGTGGGTATCGTGCTAGAGTCACTGTGTATTGTGACAGGGACAGTGGCTATTGTGATAGAGCCACTGTGTATCGTGACATGGTTGGTGCTATCACGATAGAGTCGCTGTGTGTCGCGACAGGGCCAGTGGCTATTGTGACAGGGCCAGTGACTATTGCGATAGAGTCACTGTGTGTCGTGACAGGGTCAGTGACTATCGAGTAGAGTTGCTGTGTGTCATGACAGGGCCAGTGGCTATTGCGACAGGGCCAGTGGCTATCGCGATAGAGTCGCTGTGTGTCGCGACAGGGCCAGTGGATATCGCGACAGGGCCAGTGGCTATCGCGATAGAGTCGCTGTGTGTCGCGACAGGGCCAGCGGCTATCGCGACAGGGCAAGTGGCTATCGCGATAGAGTCGCTGTGTGTCGCGACAGGGCCAGCGGCTATCGCGACAGGGCCAGTGGCTATCGCAATAGAGTCGCTGTGTGTCGCGACAGGGCCAGTGGCTATCGCGATAGAGTCGCAGTGTGTCGCGACAGGGCGCTGTCCGTGTGTCTGTCGCAGGCGCTGGTGCCGGTGGTGACGCTGCCGCTGCTGCAGGCGCTGGGCCGGGGGCTGCTCAGCATGGCCGCGCGGGACCCCAGCGACCCCCGGGACCCCCGGGACCCCCGGGACCCCAGCGACCCCCGGGACCCCGGTGACCCGGTGACCCCCGTGACCCCTACACCCCCGGCAGCATCTCGGCCGCGTTCGTCACCTGCCCCAACGAGACGGTGGCCAAGGAGCTGGGCAGGTGGGGGGGGCGGGGGGGACGGGGGGGGGACCCGGGGGGTGACACAGGGGTGACAGAGGGTGACATGGTGGGTGACAAGGGGGACATGGGGGGTGACCCAGGGGGTGACCCAGGGTGACAAGGGGGACATGGGGGGTGACCCAAGAGGGGTGTGACCCCGGGGGAGGGGGGACATGGGGGTGACGTGGGGGTTGACCTGGGGTGATGGGGGGTGACAAGGGGGGTTGACCTGAGGGCGTGACCCAGGGAAGGGGGTGACACAGGGGGTGACCTGGGTGGAGGTGACAGGGGTGATGGGGGGGTGACACAGGGGGGTGACAGGGGGGTGACGGGGGGGTGACACAGGAGGGGTGACACAGGGGGGTGACGGGGGGGTGACGGGGGGGTGACACAGGAGGGGTGACACAGGGGGGTGACAGGGGGGTGACACAGGAGGGGTGACACAGGGGGGTGACAGGGGGGTGACACAGGAGGGGTGACACAGGGGGGTGACAGGGGGGTGACGGGGGGTGACACAGGAGGGGTGACACAGGGGGGTGACACGGGGGGTGACACAGGGCGGGTGACAGGGAGGGTGACACGGGGGGGGGGAGGGGTGACAGGGGGGTGACACGGGGGGGGGAGGGGTGACAGGGGGGTGACACAGGCTCCGCCCCCAGGGCGATGGTGCAGCAGCGATTGGCCGCCTGTGTCAACATCCTGCCCCACGTGACCTCCATGTGAGGGGGGAGGGGTGAGGGGGGGGCGAGGGGGGGTTGGGGGGAGGGGGGTGGGAAACAGGGTTTGGGGGGGCAGGGGGGGTGGGGGGGCGATGAGGAGGGTGGGGGGGGGCAGGGGTTGGGGGGTGTGATATGGGGGGGGCAATTGGGGGGGGGGGGTGTGTGCCCAGGGGGGTGACAGGGGATGGGGGGGAATTAGGGGGGAATTAGGGGGGCATGGGTGCTGGGGGGGGGATGCTGGGGGATTGGGTAACAGGGTTGGGGGGGCAAGGGGGGGATGGGGGTGGGGGGGTGATGAGGGGGGATGGGGGGGGCAATGGGGGGGATGGGGGGTGATGGGTGTGGGGGGGTGATGAGGGGGAGGATGGGGGGGATGGGGGGTGATGGGTGTGGGGGGTAATGGGGGGGGGCAGGGGGGGTGCTGGGGGGGGGTGACATGTGCCCCCCCCCCAGCTACACGTGGCAGGGGAAGCTGGAGGAGGACAGCGAGGTGCTGCTGGTGAGTGGCTGGGGGGGCCGGGGGGGCTGGGGGGGCTGCGGGGGTCCCCAATGTCCTGTTCCCCCCCCCCATGTCCCTCCCACATCCCCCCCCCCATGGCACTGCCCCCCCCCCCCCAATATCCCCTCCCCTCCTTGTGCACCCCCCAGCCCCCCCCCCCCAGTACCCCATATCCCCAGGGACCCCCCCCCATGTCCGTCCCCCCCCCAGTGTCCCCAGTTCCCCCCAGTCTCCCCAGTGGCCCCTCCATGTCCCCTCCCAGTGCCCCCCCAGTGCCCCCCCCCCCAGTCCCCCCAGTGCCCTATGACCCCAGCACCCCCAGTGCCCCCCCATGGCCCCAGTGCCCCCCAGTGCCCCCCCCCATGTCCCTAGCACCCCTCCAGTGCCCCCCAAGTCCCCCCAGTCCCCCCAGTGCCCCCCCAGTCCCCCCTGTGTCCCCCAGTGCCCCCCCGTGTCACCAGCACCCCCAGTTCCCTCCCAGTGCCCCCCAGTTCCCCCAGTGCCCCCCCCCGTGTCTCCAGTCCCCCCAGTGCCCCCCAGTCCCCCCAGTCCCCCAGTGCCCCCGTGTCCCCCCCAGATGATCAAGACTCGCAGCTCCAAGGTCCCAGCACTGGCCGAGTTTGTGAGGTGAGGGGGGGCAACTGGGGGGCAACTGGGGGGGTCATGGGGGGGCACATAGGGGGTGTGGGGGGGCAGGGACACGGGGGGGCACTGGGTGGGTCAAGGCTTATGGGGGGGGCACTGGGGGGCACTGGGGGGCAGTATGGGGGGGGATATGAGGCCATGGGGGGGGGGGCACATGAGGGGGACGGGGGGCAGGGACATGGGGGGGGCACTGGGTGGGTCAAGGCTCATGGGGGGGGGGCACTGGGGGGGGCACATGGGGGGTGTGGGGGGGCAGGGACACAGGGAGGGCATGGGGGGGGCTATGGGGGGGTCAGGGGACATGGAGGGGGGCCATGGGGGGGGCACTGGGGGGCAATATGGGGGGGCATGGGGGGGATATAGGGCCATGGGGGGGGGTCAGAGCACATGGGGGGGCAACATGGGGGGTGTGTGGGGGGTCAGGGACATGGCGGGGCATGGGGGGATATGGGGGGGTCGGGACATGGGGGGGGCACGGGGCGGGGGCAAGGATGGGGGGCATATGGGGGGGGCAGGAATATGGGGGGGGCACTGGGGGGCAATATGGGGGCCATGGGGGGGCTATAAGGCCGTGGGGGGGGGGCCATGGAGGGGTGCAGGGAACATGGGGGGGGCACAGGGGGGATGGGGGGCACATGGGGGGGCACTGGGGGGGGGGGGGCAGGGGCATGGCGGGGGGCATGGGGGTGCAAGGGGGGGTGTGTGTGACACAGGGATTGGGGTACACGGGAGGGGGGTCCCTGGGGGGGGGTGTCCCTGTGACCTAGGGGGTGGGGGGGGTCCCGGCTCTGACCCCCCCCCCCCCCCCCCCCCCAGGGCCTCCCACCCCTACGAGGTGGCCGAGCTGGTGGCCGTGCCGGTGGCGCAGGGGAACCCCCTACCTGCGCTGGGTGGGGGACAGCGTCCCCCCTGAGCCCCCCCGGACCCCCCTGACCCCCCTGAGCCCCCTCAGACCCCCCTGACCCCCCTGAGCCCCCCAGACCCCCCTAACCTCCCCTGAGCCCCCCCGGACCCCCTCTGAGCCCCCCCGGACCCCCTTGACCCCCCTGGACCCCCCTGACCTCCCCTGAGCCCCCTGGACCCCCCTGACCCCCCTGAGCCCCCCGGGCCCCCCCAAAACCTCTGACCCCCCTGAGCCCCCGTGGACCCCCCCGGACTCCCCCAAACCCTCTGACTCCCCCTGAGCCCCCCCGGACCCCCCCTGGACCCCCCTGACCTCCCCTGAGCCCCCTGGAGCCCCCCAAAACCTCTGAGCCCCCCGGACCCCCCTGACCTCCCCTGAGCCCCCCCGGACCCCCCCGGACTCCCCCAAACCCTCTGACCCCCTGGACCCCCCTGGACACCCCTAACCCCCCTGAGCCCCCCTGGACCCCCCTGAGCCCCCCAAACCCTCTGACCCCCCTGAGGCTCCAGGACCCCCCTGACACCCCCCCCCCCTCAAGACCCCCCCAAAACCCCCCCAGGATCCCCCTGGGCTACCCTGACCCCCACGACCCCCCCACGACCCTCCCCGGACCCCCCAGACCCCCCTAAACCCCTCTGACCCCCCTGGATCCCCCTGCACCCCCCCCCCGACCCCCCCCCCCCGAACCTTCTGACCCCCCGGGACCCCCCTCCTGACCCCCCCCCAAACCCTCTAACACCCCCCCCCCGTTCCCCCTCTGGGACCCCCAAACTTGGGGGGAATGGGGGGACCCCCAAACTCTGGGGAGGGGGTGAAAAGGGGGGGGCACCCCCAAACTTGGGGGAGTGAAACCTTTGGAGGGGAGTTGGGAATGGGGGGGCACCCCCAAACTGGGGGGGGGGCTGAAATTTGGGGGTGGGGGGAAATGGGACACCCCAAAACTGGGGGGGGGAACCCCCTGGGGTGGGAGGGGGGAAAATGGGGGGGGGGGGCAATTGGGGGGGACACACCCCCAAACTGGGGATGGGGGGTGTGGAAGTGGGGAGGGGGAGGGAAATGGGGGGGGACCCCAAAACTTGGGGGGGGGGGAGTGTAAAAACTGGGGGGGTACAATGGGATGGGGGGGGGGGCAAATTGTTGGGGGGGGGGGGGATGATCACAACGGGGGGGGAACCCCAAAACCCACCCAGGGGGTGGTGACACCCCCAACCCCCCCTCCATAACCCCCCCCCCCAAATTTGCCCCCTCCCCCCCCCCCCCAGCTGTTTATTGGGGGGGGGGTGATGTGCCCCCCCCCAAAATCTCTCCAAATAAAGGGGTTCCCCGCGGGGGGGGGTGGGGATTTTGGGGTGCCCCCCCCCCCATTTATTGAAGGAGCTGGGTTGGTTTGTTTTTGGGGGGGGGGGTCAGAGCACCCCGCCCCCCCCCACTCCACCAGGTACTGGACGGTCCCGTCCAGCGTCACCCGTCGGGCCAGGACCCGGCCGGGACCCCCCCGGGGGGGGGCGGGGGGGACACACATTTGGGGGGGTCCCTGGGGGTCAGGGGGAGGGGAAGGACCCCCGGGGGGCGTCTGGGGGGGCGGCGGGGGGGCGCTCGGGGCTCTCGGGGTCCGGGCTGGCGGCGGAGCTGTGGGGAGGGATTAGGGGGCACCAGTATGGACCAGTATGGACCAGTATGGGCACCCCCTAACCAGTATGGACTCACATATACCCAGTATGGGCACCCCCACCCAGTATGGACCAGTATGGGCACCCCAAACCAGTATGGACTCACATATACCCAGTATGGGACCCCCCGCCAGTATGGACCAGTATGGGCACCCCCAAACCAGTATGGACTCCCACATACCCAGTATGGGCTCCCCCACCCAGTATGGACCAGTTGGACCAGTATAAGCACCCCCACCCAGTATAGACCAGTATGGGCACCCCAAACCAGTATGGACTCACATATACCCAGTATGGGCACCCCCACCCAGTATGGACCAGTATGGGCACCCCAAACCAGTATGGACTCACATATACCCAGTATGGGCTCCCCCACCCAGTATCGGCTCCCCCACCCAGTATGGACCAGTATGGGCACCCCCAAACCAGTATGGACTCCCACATACCCAGTATGGGCTCCCCCACCCAGTATGGACCAGTTGGACCAGTATAAGCACCCCCACCCAGTATAGACCAGTATGGGCAACCCTAAACCAGTATGGACCAGTTGGACCAGTATGGGCACCCCCAAACCAGTATGGACTCCCATATACCCAGTGTGGTCCCCCACCCAGTATGGACCAGTTGGACCGGTATGAATCCCCACATACCCAGTATGGACCAGTATGGCCCTCCCCACCCAGTATAACTCCCCCTGCCCAGTATGACCCAGCCCTCCCAGTATGACCCCCACCCTCCCCACCAGTCTGCCCAGTGTGACATGCCCCCTCCTGCCCAGTCATCCCAGTGCCTCCCAGTCCCCTCCCAGTGGCCCAAGTCCACTCCAGTCCCCTCCCAGTCCCTCCCAGTCCCCTCAAGTCCCCCCCAGTCCCCTCCCAGTGCCCCCCAGTCCCTCCCAGTGCCCCCCAGACCCTCCCAGTGCCCTCCCAGTGATCCAAGTCCCCCCAGTCCCCTCCCAGTGCCTCCCAGTCCCCTCCCAGTGCCCCCCAGACCCTCCCAGTGCCCTCCCAGTGATCCAAGTCCCCTCCAGTGCCCTCCCAGTCCCTCCCAGTCCCCTCCCAGTGCCCCCCAGTCCCCTCCCAGTCCCCTCCCAGTGCCCCCCAGTCCCTCCCAGTCCCTCCCAGTGCCCTCCCAGTGACCCAAGTCCCCTCCCAGTCCCCTCCCAGTGCCCTCCCAGTGCCCCCCAGTCCCTCCCAGTGCCTCCCAGTGACCCAAGTCCCCTCCAGTCCCCTTCCAGTACCCTCACAGTCCCCTCCAGTCCCCTCCCAGTCCCTCCCAGTCCCTCCCAGTGCCTCCCAGTCGCACCTGGCGCTGGGCCCCGTGTTGGACGAGGGGTGGAAGGAGGCGAACATGCGGATGGGGGCGCTGGGGGGGATCCCAGTGACCCCCAGTGTCCTCCCAGTCCTTCCCAGTGACTCCCAGTCCCCTCCCAGTGCCTCCCAGTCCCTCCCACTGACCCACCTGTGCCCCCCAGACCGCTCCCAGTGCCCCCCAGTCCCTCCCAGTGCCCCCCAGTCCCTCCCAGTGCCTCCCAGTTCCTCCCAGTGACTCCCAGTCCCCTCCCAGTGCCTCCCAGTCCCTCCCACTGACCCCCCAGTGCCCCCCAGACCGCTCCCAGCGATCCCCCAGTCCCTCCCAGTGCCCCCAGTCCCTCCCAGTCCCTCCCAGTCCCCCCCAGTCCCTCCCAGTCCCTCCCAGTGCCCCCCAGTCCCCTCCCAGTGCCCCCCAGTCCCCCCCAGTCCCTCCCAGTCCCTCCCAGTGCCCCCCAGTCCCTCCCAGTCCCTCCCAGTGCCCCCCAGTCCCTCCCAGTGCCCCCAGTTCCCCACACCTGGGGGGGCACCGAGCCTCCGTCCTCCGGAAGTTGTAGGAGCCTCCGGGGGGCCCTGTGGGGGGGTGTGAGGTTTTGGGGTGCCCCCAAAAGGGAGGGAACTGGGAGGGGCTGGGGAGGGCACTGGGGGGAGTGGGAGGGACTGGGAGGCTGGGGGGTTTGCAGGAGAACTGGGAGGGTTTGGGGGGCACTGGGGGGACTGGGAGGTACTGGGTGGGCACTGGGTGGGAACTGGGAGGGACTGGGGCGAACTGTGGGGGGCACTGGGAGGGCACTGGGAGCACTGGGAGGGACTGGGAGAGCACTGGGAGGGTTTGGCAGGGCACTGGGGGGGACTGGGAGGATTTGGGGGTGAACTGGGAAGTACTGGGAGGGACTGGGGGGGTTTTGGGGGAGAGGGATTGGGAGGCACTGGGAGGCACTGGGGGAGCACTGGGAGGGACTGGGGGGCACTGGGAGGGACTGGGGGGTTTTGGGGGAGATTGGGGGGCACTGGGAGGCACTGGGAGGGACTGGGGAGACTGTGGGGGTTTGGGGGGAGACTGGGAGGCAAACTGGGGGGGCTGATTTTTGGGGTGCCCTCCCTCCTTACCTTGTCTCTCCGGGGGGGGGTGCGGCGCCGGGACCCCCCCTCCCCTGCGGCACTGGGGGGCGCTGGAAGAGACCCCCCCTCCTTATGGGACCCCCCAAAACCCGGGGGGGGCTATAGGATTGGGGACCCCCCCCAAAACCAAGGGGGGTTAAAGGATGGGGGCCCCCCCAAAACCCAAGGGGGGGCTGTAGGATTGGGGACCCCCCCCAAAACCCAAGGGGGGCTATAGGATTGGGGACCCCCCCCAAAACCCAAGGGGGGTATAGGATTGAGGGGACCCCCCCAAAACCCAAGGGGGGCTGTAGGATGGGGGGACCCCCCCAAAACCCAAGGGGGGTTAAAGGATGGGGCCCCCCCCCCCAAATTCATCCCCCCCCCTCCCCTCCCTGTTACCTAGCGAGTCACCTGGTGGGGGTGGGGGGAGGGCGCGGGGGGGTGTGAGGGGGTTTTGGGGGTGCCCCCCCCGGAGAAGTGGGGGGGCAGCGGGGGGGGCGCCCGCGCCTGCAGCCCGAACAGCCCCTGGCGCTTCTTCATCTCCCGGCCCGAGATGAACCTGGGGGGGGGGAGAGGGTTTTGGGGGGCTCAGGGGGGTACAGGGGGGTTTGGGGGGGCTGGGGGGGGAGAGAGGTTTTGGGGGGCTGGGGGGGTTGGGATGGGGGGATTTGGGGGGTACAGGGGGGTTTGGGGGGCTGGGGGGGCAGAGAGGTTTTGGGGGGGTTGGGGGGTTGGGATGGGGGGATTTGGGGGGTACAGGGGGATTTCGGGGGGTCTGGGGGGGGTGCAGAGAGGTTTGGGGGGCTGGGGTGGGGTTGGGATGGGGGGGTTTGGGGGGTACAGGGATGTTTGGGGGTACAGCCGGGTTTGGGGGGCTGGGGGTGCAGAGAGGTTTGGGGGGGCTGGGGGGTTTGGATGGGGGGATTTGGGGGGTACAGGGGGGTTTGGGGGGCTGGGGGGGTTGGGATGGGGGGATTTGGGGGGTACAGGGAGTTTGGGGGGACTGGGGGGAATTGGGGTATGGGGGGTTTGGGGGTACAGGGGGTTTGGGGGTTGCAGAGAGGTTGGGGGGGCTGGGGGTTGGGATGGGGGGATTTGGGGGGTACAGGGGGGTTCGGGGGGCTGGGGGGGTTGGGGTATGAGTGGTTTGGGGGGCTGGGGGGTACAGGGGGTCTGGAGCAGATTTGGGGGGGCTGGGGGGCAGAGAGGTTTGGGGGGCTGGTGGGTACAGGGGGTACAAGGGGTTTGGGGGTACAGGGGGTTTGAGGGGGCTGAGGGGGGTTTGGGGTACAGGGGGGTTGAGGGGGCTGGAGGATTGGGGGGCTGGTCTGGGGGTACAGGGGTTTTTGGGGGGCTGAGGGGTCAGAGTGGTTTGGGGGGGGCTGGTGGGTACAAGGGGGTACAGAGGTTTTTGGGGGGACTGGGGGGGTTGGGGCTATGGAGGGGTTTGGGGGTACAGGAGGTTTTGGGGGGCTGTGGGGGTTGAGGCTATGGGGGCTTTTGGGGTACAGGGGGGTTTGGGGAGCTCTGGGGTTATTGGGGGGTCTCAGGGTTATGGGGGGCTCAGGGGTATTGGGGGTTCCCAGGGTATTTTGGGGGGGGTCTCAGGGTTATGGGGGTCCCAGGGTATTTGGGGGGGGGGGGCACCCACCTGTCCTTGTGGGCGCTCAGCACCCCCAGCAGCTGCCGGCGCCGCTCCCCTCGGGGGGTGTCCGCGAGCTGGGGGGAGGGGGTGTCAAGGGAGACCCCTTGACACCCCCCCGGGTTATATTGGGGTGTCCCCCCCAAAACCTGTCCTAACAGCCCCCCAGTTATTGGAGTCCCCCCACCTGCCCCAGCAGCCCCCCTCAGTTACATTTTGGGGTACACCCCCACCTGCCCCAGCAGCCACCCCAGGGTATATTTTGGGGTGCCCCCCTCACCTGGCCCAGCAGCAGACCCCCCCAATGGGCGTTGGCGAAGGGCAGGGTCCCAGCAGCCCCCCGGGGGGGTTTTGGGGTGCCCCCCTCACCTGGCCCAGCAGCAGCCCCCCCCAATGGGCGTTGGCGAAGGGCAGGGTCCCAGCAGCCCCCCGGGGGGGTTTTGGGGTGCCCCCCTCACCTGGCCCAGCAGCAGACCCCCCCAATGGGCGTTGGCGAAGGGCAGGGTCCCAGCAGCCCCCCGGGGGGGTTTTGGGGTGCCCCCCTCACCTGGCCCAGCAGCAGACCCCCCCAATGGGCGTTGGCGAAGGGCAGGGTCCCAGCAGCCCCCCGGGGGGGTTTTGGGGTGCCCCCCTCACCTGGCCCAGCAGCAGACCCCCCCAATGGGCGTTGGCGAAGGGCAGGGTCCCAGCAGCCCCCCGGGGGGGTTTTGGGGTGCCCCCCTCACCTGGCCCAGCAGCAGACCCCCCCAATGGGCGTTGGCGAAGGGCAGGGTCCCAGCAGCCCCCCGGGGGGGTTTTGGGGTGCCCCCCTCACCTGGCCCAGCAGCAGACCCCCCCAATGGGCGTTGGCGAAGGGCAGGATCTCCCGCTCCAGGTCGAAGTATTTCTTACGGCACCGGATGCTCAGGTGGTACAGCAGGAGGTGTGCCAGGTCTACCCTGGGGGGAGGGCAAGGGGGGCACCAGGGTTATGGGGATACAGCGGGAGGTGTGCCCGGTCAACCCTGGGGGGGGCAAGGGGGGGCACAGGAGTTAGGGGGGCAAGGTGGGGGACCCAGGGCTATGGGGGGCCCAGGGCTATGGGGGTACAGCAGAAGGTGGGCCAGGTCTACCCCGGGGGAAGGCAAGGGGGGGACACCAGAATTGGGGGAGCCCGGTGTTAGGGGGTGGTACAGCGGGAGGTGTGTCAGGTCTACCCTGGGGTGGGCAAAGGGGGGCACCGGAATTGGGGGGCAAGGGTGGGGCACGAGGGTTATTGGGGTACAGCAGGAGGTGTGCCAGGTCTACCCTGGGAGTGGCAATTGGGAGGGGCAAAGGTCATTGGGGTACAGGAGGTGTGCGAGGTCTACCCTTGGGAGGGATTGGGGGGCAAGGGGCTTATGGAGGAGGCACTAGGATTATTGGGGTACAGTGGGACGTGTGCCAGGTCCACCCTGGGGGAGAAATGGGGGGGTAAGGGGAGCAAGGGGGGATGCTGGGGTTATGGGGGTACAGGAGGAGGTGTGTCAGGTCTACCCTGGGGGGCAAGGGGGAGCAGGAGGGGGCACTGGAATTGAGGGGGGCAGGGTTCTTGGGGTACAGCAGGAAGTTCACCAGGTCTACCCTGGGGGGCATTGAGGGGGCATCGGGGTTATTGGGGTACAGGAGGAGGTGGGCAAGGTCCACCTTAGGGGGGGCAAGGGGGGCACTGGAATTGGGGGGGTAAGGCGGGGCACCAGGGTTATTGGGGTACAGCAGGAGGTGTGCCAGGTCTACCCTGGTGGGCAAAGAAGGGGGGCAAGGGAGGGATTAGGGTGGTACTGGGTGGCCATTTGGGTTATGGGGGTACAGGAGGAGGTGAGCGAGGTCAACCCTGGAGGGGACAAGGGGGGGCAATGGGATTGGAGGGGGCACTGAGATTGAGGGGGGGCACTGGGGATATTGGGGGGCACTGGGATCATCCAATGGGGTATTGGGGGGGGTGGCAATTTGAGGGGAGTATTTGTGGGTGTGCCTAATTTTGGGGGGGTATTTCATTTGGGGGGGGGGGCGGTTTAATTTTTGGGGGCTGTTTCAATTTGAGGAGGGGGTGATATTAATTATTTGGGGGGGGGTCCACACCCCCCCCCCACCCTCACCATCTTAGGGGCAGCCTGCGGATCCTCTCCACTCCCCCCGCACAAACGCAGCACTCGAAGGCGTAAAACCTGCCAAGGCCTCCAGTTTAGAGGAGGGGGGCACACAGAGACACCCCCCTTCATATTTTTTGGGGGGGGGTCCCTAGCCCCCCTCACCTGTCCCCGTAGAGCAGGGGTTTGCTGAGGCACTGTGTGCAGGCCTCATGGAACCACTGCCCGCAGCCACCGCACTGCAGCATCTTCACGTTCCACCTGAGGGGAAGGGGGGGCACATAAAATAAAGGGGGGGCACCCCAAAAAAGGCCTGTTTTAAAAAGGGGGGTCCTTCACTTACTGCCCAGGACCCCCACAGTAGCAGTAGCACTGCTGGAGGTTGGTGAGGTGGGGGGGTCCCAGTCCAGGGATGTCAGGGGGTAGGGCAGCACGGCCTTCATGCTCAGCATCGCCTGGGCCTGGGGGCCCTTTTAGGGCCCCCCGCGCTGGGAAAGGAAGAATGCGGTTAATAATGAATCTTTACACCCCTCCCCACTAATTAAAGCTAATTAATTAAGCGATTAGTGTCCATACCTTGGTGGCCAGGGCGAAAACACAGCGGCGACACATCCAGGGGCCTGAGGGGGGGCTGGGGGAGGTGGCACTGCTGGTGGTAGGCTGGGGGGGGGGGTAGTTAATTAGGGGGGTAATTAATTACGGGGGGAATTCATTGAGGGGGGTTATTAATTGAGGGGGTTATTAATTGAAGGGGTAATTAATTGAGGGGGTAATTGAGGGGGTAATTAATGGGGGGCCTGGGGGGGGCCAGGGGGAGGTGGCACTGCTGGTAGTAGGCTAGGGGGCAATTAATTAGGGGGTTATTAATTGAGGGGGTTATTAATTGAGGGGGTTATTAAGGGGGAGGGCCGGGGGAGGTGGCATTGCTGGTGGTAGGCCAGGGGGTAATTAATTAGGGGGGTAATTAATTAGGGGGGTAATTAACTGAGGGGGGTTAATATGGGGTGAAAAATATTGGGGGATGATTGGGGGGTAAAAAATATTGGGGGGGTAATTTGGGGGGGTAATTTGGGGTAAGTATGAATTTGGGGGGAATATTTGGGGGGTAAGAATTTGGGGGGTAAATTTGGGGGAAATGGGGTAATTTGGGGGCTAATTTGGGGGGAATAAATTTGGGGGGGGAATTTGGGGCTAATTTGTGGGGGTGATAATTTGGGGTGGTAAATTTGGGGGGAAATGGGGATGATTAAGGGGGGAATAATTTGGGGGGGGTGGAAATAAATTTGGGGAGAAATTGGGCTAATTTTGGGGGGCTGATTTGGGGGGGTTAAGAATTTGGGGGGTTAATTTGGGGGGGCTATAATTTGGGGGGGTGGAGAATTTGAGGGGAGTAAATTGGGGGGATAATTTGGGGGGGCAAAAATAATTTAGGAGGATTTTGGGGGGTGGAAATAATTTGGGGGGTGAGAATTTGGGGGGAAGAAATTTGGGGGGGAAATGGGGGGATAATTTGGGGGGAAATAATTTGGGGGAGTAAATTTGGGGGGGATAAAGTTAATGGGGGAGGGAATTGTGGGGGGGATTGTTTTCCTTGGGGGATATTTTTGGGGTGAATAAAATTGGGGGGTTGTTATTTTTTGTGGGGGACAGGTTAATTGGGGGGGCTGGTTATTTTGGGGGTGCTGATTAATTGGGGGGTCCAAGTTAATTTGGGGGGATTCTTTTTGGGGGGGTATTTTGAGGGGTGAATAAAATTGGAGGGGCTGATATTTTTGGGGGGGGGCTGGTAATTTTTTGGAGGAGCTGTTTAATTTTGGGGGGGCTGATTAATTTGGGGGGGCCAAGTTAATTTAGGGGGGATTTTTTTAGGGGGGATCATTTTTTTTGGGGGGGGTATTTTTTGGGGGTGAAAAATGAGGGTTTTTTGGGGGGAAAAAAGGAGGTTTTTGAGGGGGTAAATTTTGGGGGGTAAAAAAATTTGGGGGGGGTGTTAAAAAATAGGTGGGGGGGGGGATTTTTTTTTGGGGGGGGGGTCACTCACCATGGCCACACTTGCGGCAGCGGATCAGGAGGTTCTGGGGGTGGGGGGCTTGGCCGGAGCAGACGCAGCAGGTGGGTTCATCCCCTGGGACAGCGGCTGGGGGGGGGGGTTAATTAATGAATGAGGGGGTTAATTAATTAAAGGGGGGGTTAATTAATGGGGGGGGGGGGGGGCACCTACCAGGGCTGATGTCTTTCCAGAGGACGAGGAACTGGGAGTTGTCTTCAAACTGGACGAGGCAGCTGCGGCGACTGGGATCCACCTGGGGGGGGGGGGCAAGAAATTGGGGGGGGGGGGGATAAAATGGGGAGGGGGGGATTTTTGAGGTGGGGGGTTGTTTTAAAAAGGGGGGGTCCCCACCTTTTTGATGGTGCCCAGGTAGAGGAGCCCATCGGTCCAACGTGCCAGGACGTCCTGACCCTCCTGAAAGCCGGGGGGGGCACGGGGGGGTCCAGGGGGGGTCCGGGGGGGTCGTCATGGTTTTGGGGGGTGGGCTGGAAGAGAATATAGGGACCCCCCCTTATTTAACGTTGGGTCCCCATGTTAATAGATGGGGAGGGGGTATCTCCCCCCCACTGGGTTGTGATGGGGGGGACTCTTTATGGGGGGGTCCTGGGGGGTGGGACACATTTGGGGGGGTCATATTTTGGGGGACACACACACACACGTTGGGGGGGTCCCAGGATATTTTTTTGGGGGGGGGGTGTCCTGGTTTGGGGGGGGTCCCAGATAAAAGGGGGGGTGTGTTTGGTTGGGGGGCGAATTTGGGGGGGGGTCCCAGGTTTGGGGGGGGGGGTCTCGGTTAAAGACGCCGGTTTGGGGGGGGGGGCGCGTTTGGGGGTCCCAGGGTTTTTTTTTTTGGGGGGCACTGTTTGGGGGGGGTGCTGGTTCAAGGGGGGTTATGATTGGGGGGGGCATGTTTGAGGGGGGGCCAGGATTTTTTTGGGGGGGGGTCCCGGTTTGGGGGGGGGTCCCGGTTCAATCAGAGGTGGGAGGGGTGTCTGGTTGGGGGGGTCGCGTTTAGGGGGTGTCCCAGGTTTTGGGGGGAGGGGGCAGGTTTTGGTGGGGGGTCCCAGGTTTGGGGTGGGGGGGCAGGTTTTTGGGGGCGTCCCAGGGTTATTTGGGGGGGGGGGTGTCCCAGGTTTTGGGGGGGGTGTCTCAGTTAAAGGGGTGTGTCTGGTTGGGGGGGTCGCGTTTTGGGGGGGGGTGTCCTATTTTTTGGGGGGGGGTGGCACGATTTTGGGGGGGGGTCCCGCTTTGGGGGGAGGGGGAAGGTTTTAGGGGGTGTCGCAGTTTCGGGGGGAGGGGTCGCGTTGGGGGGGGGGGGTGTCACAGTTTGGGGGTGGGGGGGGCGTGTCCCCGGGGGGGGGGCGGGGGGGTCCCGCAGGCAGCGCGAGCCCCGGGGTGGGGGGGTGTATGTGGGGGTGGGGGGGAGGGCAGGTCCCGGTTGAGGGGGGGGGCAGGGGGGCGGGGGGGGTGTCCCCAGGCCCCTGTCCCCCTCCCCCCCCCCCGCCTTACCGAGCGGCCGGGCCGGCGGCAGCAGCGCGGGGCCGTGACGCAGCAGCGGTGGCGGAGCCGGGGGGGCCCGGGGGGGGGCGCGGAGGGACGGCGGCACCGGGAATCCCCCCCCTCCCATCCCCCGCCACTTCCCAACACACCCCCCCCCCCCCAACCCCCCCCCAACCCCCCCCCCAGGCCCTGGGGATCCCCCGTGGGGGGAGGGGGCCGGGCACGCGAGGGGCTCCCCCTGCCCCTCCCCCCTTGGGGCTGCCCCCCCACCCCCCCCCCAACTGCGCCAGGTCCGTGTGCCCCCCTCCCCCCACCCCGTGCTGCCCCCCAACCCGGCTAAGCCACGCCCCCTAGCTAAAGCCACGCCCCCTCCTCAGAAAGCCACGCCCCCTCACCAGGCTCGGTAAACAGCGAGCCCCTGCCAAAGCCACGCCCCCTTCAGGAAAAGGCCCCGCCCATCCCTAAGCCCCGCCCCCTCAAGCGATATACCTTCTCCAAGCCCCGCCCCGTCATCAAACCCCGCCCCCATAAGCCCCGCCCCACACAACAAGCCCTGTACGCCCTAAGCCCCGCCCACCCCAAGCCCCGCCCCGATAGAAACACCGCATCTCACAAAAGCCACGCCCCCTTCTTTAAGCCACACCCACATCCCCATCCCTGTATAAGGCCACGCCCCCTTCTAAGCCACGCCCCTACCCCCTCGCCCAGCACAAGCTTCCGTCAAGCCACGCCCCCAGAGAAAGCCACGCCCCCTCAAGCAACACCACTCGGTCCCGCCCCCTTTTCTAAGCCACGCCTCCATCGCCGAAGCCCCCCACCAATGCCCGCTGCTTCAAACCCCGCCCCGCCTCTGGCCCCGCCCCCTCTCCCCAGGCCCCACCCCCTCCCAAACCACGCCCCCTAACATAAACCACGCCCCCATCATCACCAAAAAGCCACGCCCCCTCCCTCAACCTCCCGCTGGGCTCGGAGCGGACGAGGCAGCCAATGGGAGCGCGGGGCGCGGCGCGGCGATTGGCTGAGAGAGGAGAGCGGGGCGGGCCCCGGGAGGCCGGCGCGGCGATTGGTGGGCAAGGCGCGGGCGGCGGGCGCGCGGCGCGGTTTGAACGCGGGCGGGAAGCGGCTCAAGATGGCGGCGGTCGGTCCCCCCGCGTCGCGGCTGCCGCTGCCCGGGACCCGCCTCAAGCGCCCGGCGGCGGCCGCACCGGCGGCGGGGACGGCGGCAGAGCGGCTCCCGAGGGGTTCCAGCCCCGCTGTCCCCGCGAGGAAACGGCCCCGGCCCGGCCCGGCCTCTCCCGCAGCGACCAGGCCCGGTCGGGGGGCCGCGCCCCGCTTAAAGCGCTCACGGTGGCGGCGGCGCCTGGGCCGGGTACCGGGGGGAGCGGGGGGGGCTGAGGGGGCCGGGGGACCGGAGCCGGGGGGATCCAGGGGGGCTGGGACCGGGGAGACAGGAGCCTAGGGGGTGGGGGGGGATAGGTACCGGGGGAACCGGGGGGGGGGACTGAGGGGGCCCGGAGGACAGGAGCCTGGGGGGATCCAGGGGGGCGGGGACCGGGGGGGACACACACATGACCCTGGGGGGGCCGGGTACCGGGGGAACGGGGGGGGCTGAGGGGGCCGGGGGACAGGAGCCTGGGGGGATCGAGGGGGGCGGGGGCCCGGGGGACAGGGGACACAGGACCCTGGGGGGGGACCGGGGAACGGGGGGGGGGGGGCGCTGAGGGGGCCGGGGGACAGGAGCCTGGGGGGATCGAGGGGGCGGGGACCGGGGGGACACACACAGGACCCTGGGGGGGGCGGGTACCGGGGGAACCGGGGGGGTGCTGAGGGACAGGAGCCTGGGGGTCGGGGGGGGGATAGGTACTGGGAGAACCGGGGTGGGGCTGAGGGGGCCGGGGGACCGGAGCCTGGGGGGATCGAGGGGGGCGGGGACCGGGGGGGACACACACAGGACCCTGGGGGGGGCGGGTACCGGGGGAACCGGGGGGTGCTGAGGGACAGGAGCCTGGGGGGTCGGGGGGGGATAGGTACTGGGAGAACCGGGGTGGGGCTGAGGGGGCCGGGGGACCGGAGCCTGGGGGGATCGAGGGGGGCGGGGGCCCGGGGGGACAGGAGCCTTGGGGGACGGGGAGGGGGAGATGGGTACCGGGGGGGGGGGGGGGCGGCACTACACACGACAGGACCCTGGGGGAGTTGGGGACCGGGGGGGTGCTGAGGGGGCCGGGAGGCAGGAGCCTGGGGGGATCGAGGGGAGCGGGGACCGGGGAGGGGGGACACAGAGGACCCTGGAGGGGGGGCCGGGTACCGGGGGAACCAGGGGGAGGCTGAGGGGGCCGGGGGACAGGAGCCTGGGGGACGAGGAGGGGGAGATGGGTACCGGGGGAGGGGGCGGCACTACACACGACAGGACCCTGGGGGGAGTAGGGGACCGGGGGTGGTGCTGAGGGAGCCGGGGGACAGGAGCCTGGGGGGGGCTGAGGGGGGCCAGGACCCCAGGGGGGCCATGGACTGGGGGGACCAGAGGACCGGGGGACAGGAGCCCTGGGGGGACCAGGGGGCTGGATACTGGGGGGATTGGGACTGGGGGGTGGGGGGGTTGGATACTGGGGGAACCAGGACCTGGGGGGGGTCAGGGCCTGGGGGTGTGTGTGGGGGAGGGGTGATGGGAGTCCTGGAGGGTGATAGATTGGGGGCTTGGGGGAGTGACAGGAGCCTGAGCGGGGGGAGGGGGACAGGAGCTGGGGGGGTGACAGGAGGATGGGAGCCCTGGGTGGGGAGAACCAGAGCCCCAGGGTGGGTGGGGGGGTGCACACTGGAGCTGGGGGGTACCAGAGCCCTGGGGGGACACAAGGTGCTGGAGCTGGGGGGTACTGGGGGGCTGGGGAGGGGGTGACCAGAGCCCAGGGAGGTGACAGGACCCTTGGGGGGGCTGATGGGACCCTGGGGGTTCCAGAGCTGGGCGAGGGGGTGTCCTAAGAATTTGGGGGGGGGGGTGACAGGAGCCCGGGAGGGGAGTCCCTGGAGTGGGGGGGATGCAGGAGCCCAGGAGGGGGGTCCCTGGAGTGGGGGAGGGATGCAGGAGCCTGGGAGGGGGGTCCCTGGAGTGGGGGAGGGATGCAGGAGCCTGGGAGGGGGGTCCCTGGAGTGGGGGAGGGATGCAGGAGCCTGGGAGGGGGTCCCTGGAGTGGGGGGGGATGTCAGTCTGTCTCACCCCCCCCCAACCTCTCCCTCAGCCACCCGAGCAGCCAAACCAGCGGCGGCAGCACCGCAGGGGGGTGAGTACCCCCTCCCCCCCCGCCTCAGTACCCCAACCCCCCCCTCCCGTTATCCCGGGGTACCCACCCCTCTCTCTGTCCCCTCCCCCTCCCCCCAGGAGCCGCCCCTCCCCCCAGCAAGCGCCCGGCCTGGGACCTGCGGGGCCAAGTGAGCGACCTGCGGGCGCTGCTGGGGCAGAGCCAGGAGCGGGCGCGGGGCCTGGCCGGGGACAACCGCGACCTGCGCCGCCAGCTGGAGGCGCTGCGGGGCTGCCAGGAGCGGGAGGGGCAGCTCAGCCAGCGCCTGGGGTGAGCATCACCCTCACACCCCGTTTCCCCCCGTTTCCACCCCGTTTCCACCCCATTTCCCCCCCGTTTCCCCCTCATTTCCCCCGTTTTCCCTCCTCTCCCCACCATTTCCTCCTCATTTCCTTCCCCTTCTCTTTGTTTCCCCCTATTTTCCTATCATTTCCCCGTTGCCTTCCTCCTTCCCCCTCGTTTCCCCTCCATTTCCCCCTCGTTTCCCCTCCATTTCCCCCTCGTTTCCCCTCCATTTCCCCCTCGTTTCCCCTCCATTTCCCCCTCGTTTCCCCCATTTCCTTCCCCTTCTCCTTGTTTCCCCCCAATTTCCTATCATTTCCTTTCCCTTCCCCCCGTTTCCCCCCTTTCCCCCTTGTTTCCCCCGTTTCCCTTCCCCTCCCCACCATTTCCTCCCCATTTCCTTCCCCTTCTCCTTGTTTCCCCCTAATTTCCTATCATTTCCCCATTGCCTTCCCCCTTCCCCTATTCCCCTTCCCCCTATTCCCCTTCCCCCTATTCCCCTTCCCCCTATTCCCCTTCCCCCTATTCCCCTTCCCCCCGCCCCCCTCCCCTTCTTCCCCTCTAGTTTCCTATCATTTCCTTTTCCCGTTTCCCCCTCCCCGTTTCTCCCCCATTTCCCCCCCGTTTCCTTCCCCTCCCCACCATTTCCTCCCCATTTCCTCCCCCTTCTCCTTGTTTCCCCCTAATTTCCTATCATTTCCCTGTTTCCTTCCTCCCCCCCCCCATTTCCTTCCCCTCCCCCCCCCCGTTTCCTTCCCCTCCCCCCCCCCGTTTCCTTCCCCTCCCCCCCCCGTTTCCTTCCCCTCCCCCCCCCGTTTCCTTCCCCTCCCCCCCCGTTTCCTTCCCCTCCCCCCCCGTTTCCTTCCCCTCCCCCCGTTTCCTTCCCCTCCCCCCCCCCGTTTCCTTCCCCTCCCCCCCCGTTTCCTTCCCCCTCCCCCCCGTTTCCTTCCCCTCCCCCCCCGTTTCCTTCCCCTCCCCCCCCCCGTTTCCTTCCCCTCCCCCCCCCCGTTTCCTTCCCCTCCCCCTCCCCGTCTCTCCCTTCCCCTCCCCCTCCCCGTTTCCTTCCCCTCCCCCTCCCCGTTTCCTTCCCCTCCCCCCCCATTTCCTTCCCCTCCCCCCTTCCCCTTGTTTCCCCCTAATTTCCTACCATTTCCCTTCCCCTTCCCCCATTCCCCCCCATTTCCTTCCCCCCCTCCGTTTCCCCTTCCCCCCCCCATTGTGGGCGTGTGCCCCTCTAAGCCCCGCCCCCTCCCCTAGAGCCCTGACCACGGGATTGGCCACCTGCCAAGAGGAGCGAGACCGCTTTGAGCGGGAAGCGCAGGGATTGGCTGAGGAGAACCGACGCCTGGCCCAGGAGCTGCGGGAACTCCGAGCCGGATTGGACGAGAAGGAGGTGAAAGGGGGCGGGGCTTCCAACCGATTGACTGATCATTAAAAGGGGGTGTGGCTTCCATAACCACACCCCCCACACCCATATATGGCAATGTGGGTGTGGTTTACCCACTGGGGGCGGGGTGCTGCTCCTCCCTGCCCCTAATGGGGGTCGGGGGGGTTTAACCTCTGTGTCCCCCTCCCCAGGCACAGCTGGCGGAGGCGCGGGGCCGGGCGGCCGAGCTGGGGGCGCAGGCGGCGGCGCTGGGGGCGCGGGCGGCGGCGCAGGAGCAGCGCCTGGGCCAGCAGCAGCTGGAGCTGCAGCAGCTGGAGCTGGAGCGGCGTCGCCTCCACAACCTCATCCAGGAGCTCAAGGTGGGTGGGGAGGGGCTTTTGGGGGGCAAAATCCTGGGGGTTTGGGGAAAAATAACCCAAAACCCAGAGGTTTGGAAGGGTTTATTGGGAACTCGGGGGGGGTGGGGAGGGTTTGGGGGGAACAAGGAGGTTTGGGGAGATTTGGAGGGGGGGATGAGGTTTGGGGGGGTTTTGGGGGGAAAATAAGGAGGTTTGGGGAAATTTTTGGGGGGAAAAAGATGAGGTTTGGGGGTAAAAGATGAGGTTTTGGGAAGACTTGGGTGTAAAAAGATGAGATTTGGGGGTAAGAAGATGAGGTTTTGGGGGTAAAAAGGTGAGATTTGGGGAAACTTGGGGGTAAAAAGGTGAGATTAAGGAAAACTTGTGGGTAAAAAGATGAGATTTTGGGGGAAAAAGATGAGATTTGGGGAAATTTGGGGGTAAAAAGGTGAGATTTGGGGGTAAAAAGGTGAGATTTGGGGGTAAAAAGATGAGATTTTGTGGAAATTTGGGGGTAAAATGAGATTTTGGGGGTATAAAGATGAGATTAAGGAAAATTTGGGGGTAAAAAGGTGAGATTTGGGGAAATTTGTGGGTGAAAAGGTGAGATTTGGGGGTAAAAAAAGGAGATTAAGGAAAATTTGGGGGTAGAAAGATGAAATATGTGGGTAAAAACATGAGATTTGGGGAAATTTGGGGGTAGAAAGATGAGATTTGGTGGTAAAGAGATGAGATTAAGGAAAACGGGGGTAAAAAGATGAGATTTGGGGGTAAAAAGATGAGATTTTGGGGAAATTTGGGGGTAAAGTGATGAGATTAAAGAAAATTTGTGGGTAAAAGTGAGATTTTGGGGGTAAAAAGATGAGATTTGAGGGTAAAACGGTGAGATTTGGGGAAATTTGGGGGAAAAAGATGAGATTTGGGGGTAAAATGATGAGATTTGGGGAAACTTGGGGGTAAAAAGGTGAGATTTGGGGGTAAAAAGATGAGATTTTGGGGGAAAAAGATGAGATTTGGGGAGATTTGGGGGTAAAAAGATGAGATTTTGTGGAAATTTGGGGGTAAAAAGGTGAGATTTGAGGGTAAAAAGGTGAGATTTGGGGAAATTTGTGGGTGAAAAGATGAGATTTGGGGGTAAAATGATGAGATTTGGGGGTAAAAAAGGAGATTAAGGAAAATTTGGGGGTAGAAAGATGAAATTTGGGGGTAAAAAGATGAGATTAAGGAAAATTTGGGGGTAAAAAGATGAGATTTGGGGAAATTTGGGGGTAAAAAGGTGAGATTTGAGGGTAAAAAGGTGAGATTTGGGGAAATTTGGGGGTAAAAAGATGAAATTTGGGGGTAAAAAGATGAGATTTGGGAAAATTTGGGAGTAAAAATCCCATGTTGGAATTCCATGGAATTTTTTCTACCCCCCCCCCTAAATTTTCCCTCTTCACCCCCCAAAATGACCTCCCACCCCCCAAATTCTCTCTTCTCCCCCTCCCTCCCAGGGCAACATCCGCGTGTTCTGCCGCGTGCGGCCGCTGCTGCCGGCGGAGGAGCAGCGCCAGCCCCGCCTGGAGCACATCCGCTTCCCCCCAGGACAACACCAGCCTCCTGCTCTGCCGCCCTGAGGAGGTGAGGGGGGGGTCTTTTTTTGGGGTGCCCCCCACCCCCCCTTAAAATTCAGGGTGGGGGTAGCAGCACACAGAGCGACCTCTGATACCCCCCACCCCACCCCAGCTCCCACCCCTAAGGGAGGAACCCCAGCACTCCTCTGATGGGCTGAAGGGGGGTGAGGTGGTGCCCCCCCCCCCCAATTAACCCTCTACCCCCTTGTCCCCCCCCCAAAACAGGCGCAGAGGGGGCGGGAGCGGCGCGGGGACGCCCGCTACGACTTCACCTTCGACCGCGTCTTCCCGCCGGGCGCCACCCAGCACGACGTCTTCCAGGAGATCGCCACCTTGGTCCAGGTGCTGACCCCCCCCCAAACCCCAAAACCCCCCCAGATGGGACCCCCCAGCACCCCAACCCCCCTCTATGATCCCACCCCCACCCCGTGATCCCACACCCTCCTCCCATGGCACCCAACCCCCTCTGAATCCTCCAAACACCCCCAAAAACTCAATGCCCCCCCTAAATCCCCTGAGCCTCCCCCCCAGAATTCCCCCCCTCCAAATATCTCCAGGCCCCCAAATCCCCCCCCCCCAATTCTTCAAGCATCCCCCCCAAATCCCCTGAGACTCCCCCCAAATCCCTTTCCCCCCCAAATATCTCCAGGCCCCCAAATTCCCCCACCAATTCTTCAAGCATCCCCCCAACCCAAACCCCAACCCCCCCAGATGGACCCCCCAGCACCCCAACCCCCCTCTATGATCCCACATCCCCCGTGATTCCCCCCCTCCACCATGGCACCCAACTCCCTCTGAATCCTCCAAACACCCCCAAAAACACAATGTCCCTCCCCAAAATCCCCTAAATGTCCCTGACCCCCCCAAAATGTCCCTGACCCCCCCAAAAGGCCTCACCCCCCCTCTCCCCCCGCAGTCGGCGCTGGACGGGTACCACGTGTGCATCTTCGCCTACGGCCAGACCGGCAGCGGGAAGACCTACACCATGGAGGGGCCCCCCGGGGGGAGACACCCCAAATCCCCCTGGGGACCCCCCCATGGATGGGGACACCCCCCTGGGAGGGGATAACCCCCCCAATACCCAGTGACGACCCCCCAGCGCTGGGATGATCCCCCGAGCCGTGCGGCACGTGTTCCAGGGAGCCCGAGCGCTGGAGCTGAAGGGGTGGAAGGTGGGGGGGGACACACCCCAAAAATGGGGGGGAGGGAGGGGGAGGGATGGAGGATGAATGGATGGATGGATGGATGGATGGATGATGGATGATGGATGGATGGATGGATGATGGATGGATGGATGGATGATGGATGGAGGATGGATGGATGGATGGATGATGGATGGATGGATGATGGATGGATGGATGGATGATGGATGGATGGATGGATGGATGGATGGATGGATGGATGGAGGGATGGATGGATGGATGGATGGATGATGGATGGATGGATGATGGATGATGGATGGATGGATGGATGATGGATGATGGATGGATGGATGGATGATGGATGGATGATGGATGGATGGAGGGATGGATGGAGGATGGATGGAGGATGGATGGATGATGGATGATGGATGGATGGATGGATGGATGATGGATGGATGGATGGATGGATGGATGGATGATGGATGGAGGGATGGATGGAGGATGGATGGAGGATGGATGGATGATGGATGATGGATGGATGGATGATGGATGATGGATGGATGGATGGATGATGGATGGATGGATGGATGGATGATGGATGGAGGGATGGATGGAGGATGGATGGAGGATGGATGGAGGATGGATGGAGGATGGATGGATGATGGATGATGGATGGATGGATGGATGATGGATGATGGATGGATGGATGGATGATGGATGATGGACAGCCAGCTGGATGACTGACAGCTGCCCCTGTCCCTGTCCCAGTACGAGTTCAGCGCCAGCTTCCTGGAGATCTACAACGAGTCCGTCCGGGACCTGCTGGGGGGGGCGGGGGGGCGCTGCCCATCCGGCGCCTCCGGGCGTCCAGCCCCGAGCTGCACGTGCCCAACCTGCGCTGCGTCCCCGTCACCAGCGAGGGGCAGGTGACACCCCGGGGCACCTGGGGGTTGGGGGGCATTTTGGGGGGGTTAAGGGTGGTTTGGGGGCTGTTTGAGGGGGTTGATGGAGGTTTGGGGGAGGTTTTGGGGGGTCGATGGGGGGATCTGGGGGGGTTGAGGGCAGTTTTGGAGGGGTTTTGGGGGGTTAAGGGTGGTTTGGGGGCTGTTTAGGGGGGTTGGAGGTAGTTTTGGGGGGTTGGGGCAGTTTTGGGGGGTAAGGATGGTTTGGAGGCTGTTTGGGGGGTGGGAGGTAGTTTGGGGGGGTTGGGGGCAGTATTGGAGGGGTTTTGGGAAGACTGGGGGTGGTTTTGGGGGGTTAAGGGTGGTTTGGGGCATTTTGGGGGGGGGTTGATGGAGGTTTGGGAGGGGTTGGGGGTGGTTATGGGGGGATCTGGGGGTTGAGGGCAGTTTTGGGGGGGTTGGGGGCAGTTTTGGAGGGGTTTGGGGCAGTTTTGGAGGGGTTTTGGGAAGGTTGGGGGGGTTTTGGGGGTGTTCGGGGGTGGTTTTGGGGGGTTGGGGGCATTTTGGGGGGGTTAAGGGTGGCTTGGGGGCTGTTTGGGGGGATTGATGGAAGTTTGGGGGGGTTTGGGGGGATTGATGGGGGGATCTGGGGGGTTGAGGGCAGTTTTGGGGGGGTTAAGGGTGGTTTGGGGGCTGTTTGGGGGGGTTGATGGAGGTTTGGGGGGTTGGGGGTAGTTTTGGGGGGTTATGGGGGGATTGGGGGTGTTTAGGGGGTTGGGGGCATTTTGGGGGGGTTGGGGTTTTGGGGGTGGTTTTGGGGGGATTAGGATTTTGGGGGGGTTGAGGGGTGTTTCGTGGGGGTTAGGGGTGTTTTGGGGGTGTTTTTGGGATGTTGTGGTTTGGGGGGGTTGGTGTGGGGGGGGGGCTGGGGATATTTTGGGGGGGTTTGATGGGTGGTTTTGGGGGGGTGCTGAGGCCGTTTGCCCCCCCAGGTGCTGTCCCTGCTGCGGGATGTTTTTGGGGGGGTGGTTGATGGGTACTTTGGGGTGCTGGGGGTATTTTGGGGTGCTGCTGTCTGTCCTGGGGGGTGCTGAGGCCGTTTGCCCCCCAGGTGCTGTCCCTGCTGCGGGATGTTTTGGGGGGCACTGCTGCATATTTTGGGGTGCTGCTGGGTACTTTGGGGGGGGTTGATGGGTATTTTGGGGTGCTGGGGGTATTTTGGGGGGTGCTGAGGCCGTTTGCCCCCCCAGGTGCTGTCCCTGCTGTGGGATGTTTTTGGGGGGTGGTTGATGGGTATTTTGGGGGGCACTGCTGCATATTTTGGGGTGCTGCTGGGTGTTTTGGGGTGCTGGGGGTATTTTGGGGGGTGCTGGAGGTATTTTGGGGGGTGCTGAGGCCCTTTTGCCCCCCAGGTGCTGTCCCTGCTGCGGGAGGCCGCGGGGCAGCGGGCGGTGGCGCAGACGGGGCCCAACGACCGCTCATCGCGCTCGCACGGGGTGTTCCAGCTGCGCATCCGCGGGGAGCACCCGGCCCAGGGGCTGCGCTGCCACTGTGAGCGGCTGGGGGGGCTTGGGGGGGGGGTCCTGGGGCTTTGAGGGGGGTTTAGGGGGGCTGGGAGGGGTTTTGAGGGGGTTTAGGGGGGCTGGGAGGGGTTTTGGGGGGGCTCATGGGGTTTTGAGGGGGGTTTCGGGGGCTGGGATGGGTTTTTAGGGGGGTTGGGGGGGCTCCTGTGGTTTTGAGGGGGGTCTAGGGGGGCTGGGGGGATTTTTGTGGGGGATCCTGGGGTTTTGAGGGGGGTTTAGGGGGCTGGGGGGATTTTGGGGGGGCTCATGGGGTTTTGAGGGGGATTTAGAGGGGTTGGGAGGGATTTTGAGGGGGGGTTCGGGGGCTAGGAGGATTTTGAGAGGGCTTTAGGGGGGCTGGGATGGGTTTTGAGGGGGGGTTGGGGGGGCTAGGAGGATTTTGAGGGGGGTTTAGGGGTGCTGGGGAGATTTTGAGGGGGGTTGGGGGGGCTCATGGGGTTTTGAGGGGGGTTATGGGGGGCTGGGGGGATTTTGGGGGGGCTCCTGGTGTTTTGAGGGGGGTTTAGGGGGCTGGGATGGGTTTTGAGGGGGTTTAGAGGGGGTTGGGGGGGCTCCTGGGGTTTTGAGGGGGGTTTAGGGGGGCTGGGAGGGTTTTGAGGGGGGTTAGGGGGCTGGGGTGGGGGTTGAGGGGCTGTGGGCGATTTTGGGGGCTGGGGGGGCTTTTTTTGGGGAGGGGGGCTGAGGGGCTTGGAGCTTTGGGGGAGGGGTTTGGGGGGCAGCATGTTTTTTGGGGGAGGACAGAAGCCCCCCCCCCCAAAACTACTTGACCCCCCCTCCTAAAATTCCTCCCCCTCCCCACAGTGGTCTCATTTCCCCCCCAAATTTTTTGGGGAGAAAAGCCTCTAACCCCTTTCTTTTCCTTTCCCCCTCCCCCAAATTTTGTGTCCCCCCCCAATTGCCCCCCAGCGGTGCTGAGCCTGGTAGACCTGGCAGCCAGCGAGCAGCTGGGCCCCTCGGGGGGACTGGGGTCTCCTGCAGCCGCTCCCCCTGGCCCCCCCAGTCCTCAGCACCCCCCCCCAAACTACTCACCCCCCCCCAAAAGACACTTGACCCCCCCAAACTATTTGACCCCCCCAAAATACTCCCCCTCCCCTTGTTTGGGGGGATATTATTTAGGGTTTGAGTGTGGGGGGGGTGTCCTCTCCCCCCAATTGCCCCCGCCCCAGCGGTGCTGAGCCTGGTAGACCTGGCAGCCAGCAAGCGGCTGGGCCCCTTGGGGGGGCTGGGGTCTCCTGCAGCCGCTCCCCCCGGCCCCCCAGTCCTCAGCACCCCCCCAAAACTACTTGACCCCCCTCCCTCAACTTCTTGACCCCCCCAGTACTCAGCCCCCCCCCAAAGTACTTGACCCCCCTCCCAAAATTCCTCCCTCCAAGTTCTGCCCCCCTCCAAGTTCTGCCCCCCTAGTCTCTGCCCCCCCCCCCAAGTGGTCTCCTTACCCCCCCCCCCCAATTTTTGGGGGAGAAAAGCCTCTAACCCCTTTCTTTTCCTTCCCCCCCCCAAATTTGCCCCCCACCCCGCCCCCAGCGGTGCTGAGCCTGGTAGACCTGGCGGGCAGCGAGCGGCTGGGCCCCTCGGGGGGGCCGGGGGGAGCGGCTGCGGGAGACTCAGGCCATCAACTCCAGCCTGGCCGCCCTGGGACTCGTCATCACCGCCCTCTGCAACAAGGTTTGGGGACCCCCCACCCCCAATTTACCCGGGGAGGGGCTCTAAGGGGGGGTTATCCCTCCTAACCCCCCCCACTAATCCCCCCCCCCAGGAGCCGCACGTCCCGTATCGGAACAGCAAGCTCACCTACCTGCTGCAGAACTACCTGGGGGGGTCGGCCAAGCTGTGAGTGGGGAGGGGGGTTTGGGGGGGTTTTGGGGGGTTGGGGGCTTTTTGGGGAGCTGGGGGGGGCTTTAGAGGGGATTTGGGGAGGCTCTGGGGTTTTGGGGGGCTGTTTGGGGCAGCTGGAGGGGGGCTGTTTGGGGAGTCGGGGGGGTTCTTGAGGGGGGCTGGGGGGGCTGTTTGGGGAGTCGGGGGGCTTTTGAGGGGGGCTGGGGGGATGTGGGGGCTGAGGGGGGCTGTTTGGGGAGTCGGGGGGCTTTTGAGAGGCTGGGAGGATTTGGGGGGACTGATGGGGGGGTTGGGGGGTGCTCTGGGTTTTTTTTGGGGGGGTGGGGGTCTGTTTGGGGGGGGTCACTGCTTTTTTGGGGAGAGGGGGTGGTTTGGGAGAGGGGGTGGTTTGGGGGGTGGGGGGGTATTTTTGGGGGTGGGGTTGATATTTTGGGGTGCCCCCTTGTTAAATCCCCCCTTGCCCCCCTGCCCCCCTCTTTGCCCCCCCCAGGTTGATGTTTGTCAACGTCTCCCCCCTGGAAGAAAACTTCTCCGAGTCGCTCAACTCCCTGCGCTTCGCCAGCAAGGTGGGGGGGGGGGGGCTTGTTGGGGGGCTGGGGGGGTTATGGGGGGGGTCAGGGGTTGGGGGGGTTGGGAGGGGTCAGTGGTTTGGGGGGAGTCAGGGTTTGGGGGGGTTGGGAGGGGTCAGGGGTAGTTTGGGGGGGTCAGTGGGGATGGGGGAGGCTGGGGGGTCAGGGTGTGGGGGGGTTGGGATGGGTCAGGGGTAGTTTGGGGGGGTCAGTGGGGATGGGGGGGCTGGGGGGCGTTGGGGGGGTCAGTGGTTTGGGGGGGTCAGGGGTTGGGGGGGTTATGGGGGGGTCAAGGGTAGTTTGGGGGGGTCAGTAGGGATGGGATGGGGGGCTGGGGGGTGTTGGGAGGGGTCAGTGGTTTGGGGGGATCAGGGGTTGGGGGGGTCAGGGGTTGGGGGGGTTATGGGGGGGTTGGGAGGGGTCAGGAGTAGTCTGGGGGTATTATGGGGGGGGGTTAGGGTTTGGGGGGGTGGGGTCAAGGTTTGGGGGTGCCTCTAACACCCACCCCCACCCCCCCCCAGGTGACCGAGTGCACGCTGGGCCCCACCCGGGCCAACAGGAAGTAGCCTCAGCAAGCCCCGCCCCCTACCCAAGCCCTGCCCCCTCCAGAAAGCCCCGCCCTTTCCTCGGCCCCGCCCCATCCCAGGCCCCGCCCCTCGGCTCTATCGCGATAACCAATAAAGGATTCTCCAGAGTCTGGCTGGAGTGGGGGTGGGACTGGGAGGGGACTGGGGGGGACTGGGAGGGGCCTGGAGGGACTGGAGGGGGAGTGGGGAGGGACTGGAGGGGGACTGGGAAGGGACTGGAGAGGGACTGGGAGCGGACTGGAGGGGGACTGGGAAGGGACTGGGAAGGGACTGGGGAGAGACTGGAGGGGGACTGGGAAGGGACTGGAGGGGAACTGGGAGGGGACTGGAGGGGGACTAGGGAGGACTAGGAGGGACTGGGGAGGGGACTGGAGGGGAACTGGGAGGGGACTGGAGGGGAACTGGGAGGGGACTGGAGGGGGACTAGGGAGGACTAGGAGGGACTGGGGAGGGGACTGGAGGGGGACTAGGGAGGGGACTGGGAAGGGACTGGAGGGGGACTGGGGAGGGGGATTGGAGGGACTGGGGAGGGACTGGAGGGGGAACAAGGGGGATTGGAGGGACTGGGGGGGACTAGGGGGACTGGGAGGGGGGTCCCACCATGGCTGCACCCGCACAGAGGGGTTCCCATGCGGGAAGGGGGGCTCTGCCTCAGCCTCCTCTTCCTCCTGCATCTTCCTCTTCCTCTTCCTCAGCAACCCCTCCCCTTCAACCTTCCCCCTTTCCCCTTCCTCCCTCCCGCTCCCCTCCCCTCCCATTCTCCCCCTCCTCCCCCTGTTTTCTCCCTCCCCTTTCCCCCCCCATTATTCCCCCTCTTCAGCCCCCCTTTTCACCCCCCTTCTCCCCCCCCCCCCATTTCTCCCTCTCCTCCCCCTTCCTCCCCACTACTCTCCCCCCTTTTGGCCCCCCCTTCTCTCCCCTCCCCCCATTTCTTCCCCCTTCCACCCCCTCCCCCTTCTTCCTCCCCTCCTCCCTCTCCCCCTCCTCTCCTCCCCCCTCCTCCCCCCTTCCTTCCCCCCTTCCCCTTTCCCCCCTCTCCTCCCCCATTCCCTTCCCCCCCCCCCCGTCCCCCCCTGTCCTCCCCCTCCCCCCTCCGCTTCCCCCTTCCCCCTCCCCTTCCCCCTTCCTCCTCCCCCTCCCCCATTTCCCCCTCTCCTTCCCCCTTCCCCTTCCCCTCTTGCCCACCCCTCCCCCCTTCCCCCACTTCCCCCCCTCCCTCCTCCCCCCTTCCCCCTCCCCTCCCCCTCTCCCCTTCTCCCACTCTCCCCTTCCCCCTTCCTCCCCTCCCCCCCCCCTCCCCCCCCCCCCCCCCTCCCCCCCTCCTCCCCCCGAGGCGTTTCCCCCTCCCCCCACACACCAGAACCCCCTCCCAACCCCCCCTTACCTCCTCCCCGCGCCTCACGCTCCATCCCGCGGCCAAACAAGGGCGGGAGAGGCGGTTACCGGCTCCCGCCGAGCCCCGGGGCCGCTCCCGGCCCCTCCCGGCTTCGAGCCCCATCATGGCGCCGGCGCCTCCGCCTCAGGCGCCAGCCCGCCCGGCGCCGCACTGCGCATGCGCGGCGAGGAGGGAAGGGAAAGGGGCGGGAACGACGCTGCGCATGCGCAAAGCTCGTGCCGCCGCCGCCATCTTGTCGGCCGCCTCCGCGCCTGCGCGTTGCGGCGCGGCCGGCCGGTCGCCGCACGGTGTCCGCGGCGGGGACGGGGCTTGATGATCCGGTACCGGGCGCGGCGGTTTCCGCCCCTCCCTCCTGCCGTTATATCCTCCGCATCCTTAGAGGGGAGGGTTGAGGGGCGGGGGAGAGGGGAGGGGGCGTGGCTCCGTCCCGCGCCGGGAGGGGGGAAACATGGCGGCGCCCACGACCCCAACCGGCCGCTCACTCCCGCCCCCCTCCCCCTACCCCCCCCCCCTTTTCCCGCCTTCACGGCAACATGGCGGCGCCGCCGCGATGTCCCGGATGACTAGCGTCTCTCTGATTGGTCCCCTCCTCTTCCTCCCTCCTTTCTCCCGCCCTCCCACTTGTACGGTGTCATGGCGGCGCCCGCTTCCCCGGCGCGGCCGGAGCCCACTTCCGGTCTTGCGCATTAGAGCGGCGGCCGCCGCTCGGTGTGGCGGCGCTCGGGCGCCGGAACGGGCCCAGGAGGCGGGTGAGCGGCGGGGCGGGGGCGGGGCGGGGGGCGGGGCCCAACCGGCACCGGCCGGGGGGGGGGGGAGGGGGGCACCGGGGCTGGGGGAGGGGAGGGGGCGGGGACCGGGAGGAGGGGGGTTGTAGGGGGGGGAGGGGCGGGAGGACCGGGGAGACCGGGAGGGGGGAGGGGCGGGGATGGGGGGGGGGAGGGGCGGGGGAGCGGAGGGGGGTGGGGGACACCGGGGGGGGGGGACACCGGGGGGGGGGTATTGGAGAGGGTGGGGGAGGGGGAAAGCGGAGGGGGGGAGGGGCGGGGATACCGGGGGGGGGGTGGAAGGGGGGAGGGGGGTAACGGGGAGGGGGGAGGGGTAACGGCCCGGGGGGGGGAGGGGACCAGGGGGGTGGGGGAGGGGACGCTGGGGGGGTACCGGAAGGGGGGGGAGGGGATATGGGGCTGTGGGGGAGGGGAAAGGGGGGAGGGGAGAGAAACCGGGGGGGGGCGGGGGGAGGGGGAATGGGGGGGGAGGGGCAGGGAGGGGGGAGATACCGGGGGGGAGGGGGGAATGGGGGAGGGGCAGGTGGGGGGAGGGGTGGAGGGGGGGGTTACCGGAAGGGGGGCGGATATGGGCTGTGGGGGGAGGGGAAAGAAGGGGGGAGGGGTGCGATAGAAGGAGGGGGAGGGGATAAGGTGGGGGAGGGGCGGTGGGGGAGGGGCCACAGCAGCTGACACCCCCCCCCCCTTTCCCCTCCCCCTCCCCCTTTCCCCAGGCCCCCCCCGAAGCCGCCGGTTGGGTGGGGGTTGGGTCAGGGGTGTCCCTGAGCCCCTCCCCCCTTCCCCCCCCCCCCAACGCCATGGCCGCCCCTCCCCCACCCGCCGGGGGGGTCATCGTGCTGGATGACGAAGAGGAACCGGGGGGTCACCCCAAAACCCCCCCGACCCCCCCCGCTGCTGCCAACGCCTCCCCAGGCCCCTCCCAACCCCCCACCCCCACCCCCCTCAGCCCAACGGGGGATCCCCCGAGGGGCCCCCCCAGGGTGGGGGAAGGGGGGCGGCTACAGGGAGGAGAACGAGCGGCTCTTCGGAGAGGTGAGACCCTCCCCCACCCCCACACCCCCCCCCGAGGGTCCCAAACCAACCCCCTCCCCCCCACCGGGGGTCCCCCAACTCTGGGTCAACCCCCCAGGTCACCCCCGGGTCACCCCTCCTCCCCCCATCATCCCTCCACCCCTGGGATCCCCTTCCCCCCGCCCCCCCCCCCCCCCCGAGTGTCACATCCCCACCCCCCACCCCCATCCAGGGGGTCACCCCCCCCCCAAGGGTGTCACCCCCCCACCCATGTCACCCCCCCAGGTCACCCCTCCCCCTATCATGCCCCACCTCTGGGTTCCCCCGCCCCCCATCCAGGGGGTCACACACCCCCCCCAAGGGGTCCCCAACCCTGGGTCACCCCCCCCAAGGTTGTCACCCACCCCCCAAGTCACCCCCCAGGTCACACCCCCCCACGCCATCCCCATCCAGGGGGTCACACCCCCCCCCCACATCACCCCCCCAAGTCACCCCCATGTCACACCCACACCCCTCCCCCTCCACCCAGGGGGTCCCCAACTGTGGGTCACCCCCACCCCCCCAAGGGTGTCACCCACCCCCCCAAGTCACCCCCCAGGTCACCCCCATGTCACACCCCCACACACCCCCCACACACCCACAGGGGGTCCCCAACTCTGGGTCACCCCGGGTCACCCCCCATCCTCCCCCACCCCTGGGTTCCCCTCCCCCCCCAGGTTGTCGTCACCCCCCTCCAGGGGGGTCACCCCCCCCAGGGGGTCCCCAACCCTGGGTCACCCCCCCAGGTCACCCCTGCCCCCTGTCGTCCCCCACCCCTGAGTTCCCCCCACCCCCCATCCAGGGGGTCACACCCCTCCTCCCAAGGGGTCCCCAACCCTGGGTCACCCTCCCAAGGGTGTCACCCCCCCACCCCCCAAGTCACCCCCCGACCCCTGTCACTCCCCACCCAGGGGGTCATCTCCCCCCCTTGTCACCCCCCCAAGTCACCCCCATGTCACACCCCCACACCTTCCCCCCCAGGGGGTCCCCAACTCTGGGTCACCCCCCTAGGGTGTCACCCACCCCTGTGTCACCCCCTAGGTCACCCCCAGGTCACCCCCCTACCCCCATCACCCTCCCCCCTCCAGGGGTCTCCCCCCCATGTCACCCCTGTCACCCCCCCCCAGGGTGTCCCCACCCCCATGTCACCTCCCCAGGGTGTCACCTCCCCAGTGCCACCCACACCCCAGTGTGTCACCTCCCCCAGGGTGTTGTCACCCCTGGGTCACACCCCCCGCCTCATCACCCCTCCAGGGGGTCCCCACACCCCAGGGTGTCCCCACCCCCACGTCACCCTCTGTGTCACACCCCTCCCCGCCCCCCCCCCCCCAGGGTGTCACCCCCCAGTGTCACTTCCTGGGGTCACCCACTCCCCATGTCACACACCCCCCCCCGGGTCACCCCTGTGTGTCCCCAGGGTGTCACCCCTCCCATGTCACCCACCCCCTGGGTCACCCGTGTACCCCACCCCCCCCCCCCCAGGGTGTCGTCACCCCCCCATCACCCACCCCCAAGGTGTCCCCACCCCCCAGGGTGTCACACCCCCCCCCAGTGTCACCCCCAACCGGTGTGTGTCCCCAGGGTGTCCCCACCCCCATGTCACCCCCCCCCCCAGTGTCACCCACCCCCCTGGATCACCCCCACAGGGTGTTACCCCCCCAGCGTCTCCCCCACCCCCAGGGTCACCCACTCCCCATGTCACCCCCCAGGGTGTCACCCACCCCTCTGGGTCACCTGTATCCCCCCCCCCCCATGTCACACACCCCCTCCCAGGGTGTCACCCCCCCCAGGGTGTCGTCACCCCCAGGTCACCCCCCCATCACCCACCCCCAAGGTGTCCCCACCCCCCAGTGTGTCACCCCCCTCCCCAGGTCACCTGTGTCCCCCCCCAAGGGTGTCCCCCACCCCCCTGGGTCACCCCCTCCAGTGTCACCCCCCCAGTGTCACCCCCCCGGGTGTCACCCTCCCACTGTGTCCCCCCCTCAGTGTCCCCCCCACCCCCAGGGTGTCACCCCCCCCCCCATGTCACCCTCTCTGGGGGGTCATTGTGGGGCTGGGACCCCCCTGGGGGGGTTGGGCGGGTGTCTGTGTCCCCCCCCCGCCGTGTCCCCTCTCTGCCCCCCTGTTTCTCCTCCCAGTCTCCCCAGTGCATCCCAGTGCCCCCTAGCCCACTCACAGTGCCCCCCAGTCCCACCCAGTCCCCTCTCAGTCCATCCTAGTCCATCCCAGTCCCCTCCCAATCCCCTCCCAGTGCCCCCCAGTCCCTCCCAGTCCCCTCTGAGTCCATCCCAGTCCCCTCCCAGTCCCCTCCCAGTGCCCCCCAGTCCATCCCGGTCCATCCCAGTCACCTCCCAATCCCCTCCCAGTGTATCCCAGTCCCCTCCTAATCCCCTCCCAGTCCCTTCCCAGTTCCCCCCAGTCCCTCCCAGTGCCCTCCAGTCGCCTCCCAGTGCCCCCCAGCCCATCCCAGTGTCTTCCAGTCTCTCCCAGTGTCTTCCCAGTCCATCCCAGTGCATCCCAGTCCCCTCCCAATCCATCCCAGTCCCCCACATTCAGTCCCTCCCAGTCCCCTCCCAGTGCCTCCCAGTGTCTCCCAGTCTCCTCCCAGTCTATCCCAGTGCATCCCAGTCCCTTCCCAGTCTATCCCAGTGCCTCTCTAGTTCCTCACAATTCCCTCCCAGTCCCTCCCAGTCCCCTCCCAGTACCTCCCAGTCCCCTCCCAATCCTCCACAGTCCCCTCCCAGTCCCTCCCAGGACCTCCCAGTCCATCCCAGTCCCCTCCCAGTCCATCCCAGTGCATCCCAGTCCCCTCCCAGTCTATCCCAGTGCCTCCCTAGTCCTTCACAATCCCTTTCCAGTTCCTCCCAGTCCATCCCAGTGCATCCTAGTCCCTTCCCAGTCCATCCCAGTGCCTCCCAGTCCCCTCCCAATCCCCCCCAGTCCCCTCCCAGTGCCCCCCAGTCCCCTCCCAGTCCATCCCAGTGCATCCCAGTCCCCTCCCAGTCCATCCCAGTCTCTTCCCAGTCTATCCCAGTCTCTTCCCAGTCCATCCCAGTCCATCCCAGTCCCCTCCCAGTCCATCCCAGTCTCTTCCCAGTCTATCCCAGTGCATCCCAGTCTCTTCCCAGTATATCCCAGTGCATCCCAGTCTCTTCCCAGTCCATCCCAGTGCATCCCATTCCCCTCCCAGTCTATCCCAGTGCCTTCCTAGTCCCTCACAATTCCCTCCCAGTCCATCCCAGTGCATCCCAGTCCCCTCCCAGTCTATCCCAGTCTCTTCCCAGTATATCCCAGTGCATCCCATTCTCTTCGCAGTCCATCCCAGTGCATCCCATTCCCCTCCCAGTCTATCCCAGTGCCTTCCAGTCCCTCCCAGTCCCCTCCCAGTCCTTCCCAGTCCATCCCAGTGCATCCCAGTCCCCTCCCAGTCCATCCCAGTGCATCCCAGTCCCCTCCCAGTCTATCCCAGTGCCTTTCTAGTCCCTCGCAATTCCCCTCCCAGTGCCTCCCAGTCCATCCCAGTGCCTCCCAGTCCCCTCCCAATCCCCCCCAGTCCCCTCCCAGTGCCTCCCAGTGTCTCCCAGTGCCCCTAACTACTTTTTCTCCCCCCCAGTTCCTGGAGCTGTGCTCCCAGCTGACCCAGGAGCACCCCGAGGTGCTGCCCTTCCTCTCCTCCCGCCTGCAGAAGAGCAGCCCCCAGTCCCTCCCAGTGCCCCCCAGTCCCCTCCCAGTCTATCCCAGTGCATCCCAGTCTCCTCCCAGTCTATCCCAGTCTCTTCCCAGTCCATCCCAGTCCCCTCCCAGTCTATCCCAGTCTCTTCCCAGTCTATCCCAGTGCATCTTTGTCCCTTCCCCAGTCCATCCCAGTGCATCCCAGTCCCCTCCCAGTCTATCCCAGTCTATCCCAGTCTCTTCCCCAGTCTATCTCAGTGCATCCCAGTCCCTTTCCAGTCCATCCCAGTGCATCCCAGTCCCCTCCCAGTCTATCCCAGTGCCTTCCTAGTACCTCCCAGTCTATCCCAGTGCATCCCAGTCCCTTCCCAGTCTATCCCAGTGCATCCTAGTCCCTTCCCAGTCCATCCCAGTACCTCCCAGTGTCCCTAACTACCCTCTCTCCCCCTCCCCAGTTCCTGGAGCTGTGCTCCCAGCTGACCCAGGAGCACCCGGAGGTGCTGCCCTTCCTCTCCCCCGCCTGCAGAAGAGCAGCCCCCAGTCCCTCCCAGTCCATCCCAGTGCCTCCCAGTCCCTCCCAGTGCCCCCAGTCCCCTCCCAGTCTATACCAGTGCATCCCAGTCCCTTCCCAGTCTATCCCAGTCTCTTCCTAGTCCCTTCCCAGTCCATCCCAGTGCATCCCAGTGCCTCCCAGTCCCCTCCCAATCCCCCCAGTCCCCTCCCAGTGCCTCCCAGTGTCTCCAAGTGCCCCTAACTACCCTCTCTCCCCCCAGTTCCTGGAGCTGTGCTCCCAGCTGACCCAGGAGCACCCGGAGGTGCTGCCCTTCCTCTCCTCCCGCCTGCAGAAGAGCAGCCCCCAGTTCCTGGGCTCGGCCGAGCTGCGCAACGTGCTGGGCCGCTGCCTGGGCCGGGTGCGAGCGCGGCGCGCCAAGGTCTACGTCTACATCAACGAGCTCTGCACCGTGCTCAAGGCCCACGGCGCCCGCCGCAAGCTGCCCCTGCTCCCCGCTCCTCCTCCCTCCTCCTCCTCCTCCTCCTCGCCTCCTCATCCTCCTCCTCATCCCGCTGCTGCTCCATCCTCATCCCCATCCTCCTCCTCGGCGGCTCCGTCCCGCGCGGCGGCGGCGGCGGCGGCTCCAAGCGCCAGATCCGGTACCTGGAGAACCTGCTGCGCGTCTACACGGGGGAGATCCGGCGCCTCCAGGAGAGGGAGCTGGACCTGGCCGAGCTGGACAGCGAGGACTCCACCTACCTCCAGGAGAGCCGGCTCAAGAGGAAGATGATGAGCATCTTCCAGCGGCTCTGCCAGCTCAAGGAGTGCAGCAGCCTGACCGGGCGCGTCATCGAGCAGCGCATCCCCTACCGCGGCACCCGCTACCCCGAGGTCAACCGGCGCATCGAGCGCTTCATCAACCGGCCCGAGGTGTTCCCGGACTACGGGGACATCCTGAAGGTGATCCAGAAGGCCAGCGCCCGCCACAGCCTGGGCCTGGCCAGGAGGCAGATGGAGAACATGGCTCAAGATGCTTTTCGGGAGGTGGGGAACCGGCTCCAGGAACGGCGGCACCTGGACCTGGTGTACAACTTCGGGAGCCACCTCACCGACCAGTATCGGCCCGGTGAGGGGGTTGGGGAGGGCTGGGAGAGGCTGGGAGAGCTTGGAGGGCGGGTGGGAGTCGTAGGGGGGTGGTGGAGCTCGTAGGGGAGGTTGTAGGGAGGTGGTGGAGCTCGTAGGAGGCTGGTGGAGCCCATAAGGATGTGGTGGAGCTCGTAGGGGAGGTTGTAGGGAGGTGGTGGGGCTTGTAAGAGGCTGGTGGAGCCCATAAGGATGTGGTGGAGCTCATAGAGGAGGTTGTGGAGAGGTGCTGGAGCTCATAGGGGAGGTTGTAGGGAGGTGGTGGAGCTCGTAGGAGGCTGGTGGAGCCCATAAGGATGTGGTGGAGCTTGTAGGGGAGGTTGTAGGGAGGTGGTGGAGCTCGTAGGGGAGGTTGTAGGGAGGTGGTGGAGCTCGTAGGGGAGGTTGTAGGGAGGTGGTGGAGCTCGTAGGAGGCTGGTGGAGCCCATAAGGATGTGGTGGAGCTCATAGGAGATGTTGTGGAGGCATGATGGAGCTTGTAGGGGAGGTTGTGGAGGGGTGGTGAAGCTCATAGGAGGCTGGTGGAGCCCATAAGGATGTGGTGGAGCTTGTAGGGGAGGTGGTGGAGCTCCTAGGGGTGGTTGGGGAGCTCATAGAAGGTTGGTGGAGCTCATAGTGGGGGTTGTAGGGAGGTGGTGGAGCTCGTAGGAGGCTGGTGGAGCCCATAAGGATGTGGTGGAGCTCATAGGAGAGGCTGTGGAGAGGTGGTGGAGCTCGTGGGAGGTTGGTGGAGCCCATAAGGAGGTGGTGGAGCTTGTAGGGGTGGTGATGGAGCTCCTAGGGGTGGTTGGGGGCGCTCATAGAAGGTTGGTGGAGCTTGTAGGGGTGTGATGGAGCTCGTAGGGGAGGTTGTAGGGAGGTGGTGGAGCTCGTAGGAGGCTGGTGGAGCCCATAAGGATGTGGTGAAGCTCACTGAGGAGGCCATAGGGATGTGGTGGAGCTCATAGAAGGTTGATGGGGCTCATAGAGGAGGTTGTGGAGAGATGCTGGAGCTCATAGGGGTGTGATGGAGCTCATAGGGAGGTTGTGGAGGGGTGCTGGAGCTCACAGGGACATGGTGGAACTCATAGGGGAGGTCACGGTGGGGTAGTGGAGCTCGTAGGGACGTGGTGGAGAAGTGCTGGAGCTTCTAGGAGGTTGATAGAGCCCATAGGGATGTGGTGGAGCTCATAGAGGAGCCCATAGGGGTTTGGTGGAGCTCATAGCAGGTTGATGGAGCTCATAGTAGAGGTCACTGGGCAGTAGTGGAGCTCGTAGGGGTGTGCTGGAGCTCATAGGGGAGGTTGTGGAGAGGTGGTGGAGCTCGTTGGGGCATAGTGGATCGTGTAGTAGGTTGGTGGAGCTTGTAGGAGCGTGATGGAGCTTGTAGGGGTGGTTAGTGGAGGCCCTAGGGACGTGGTGGAGCTCATGAGGGTGTGGTGGAGCTTGTAGAAGGTTGGTGGAACTCATGGGGGGTGGTTGAGCTCATAGAAGGGTGGTGGAGCCTGTATGGGTGTGGTGGAGCTTGTAGGGGAGGTCATGGAGGTGTGGTGGAGCTTGTAGGAGATTGGTGGAGCCCGTGGGGGTGTGGTGGAGCTTGGAGAAGGGTCATGGAGCTCATAGGGGTGTGGTGGAGCTCATAGGGGTGTGGTGGAGCTTGGAGAAGGGTGATGGAGCTCATAGGGGTGTGGTGGAGCTCATAGGGGTGTGGTGGAGCTTGGAGAAGGTCACTGGAGGTTGGAGAGGGTGGTGGAGCTTATGGGGGGGCAGTGGAGCTTGGAGAAGGGTGATGGAGCTCATAGGGGTGTGGTGGAGCTCATAGGGGTGTGGTGGAGCTTGGAGAAGGGTGATGGCGCTCATAGGGGTGTGGTGGAGCTTGGAGAAGGGTGATGGAGCTCATAGGGGTGTGGTGGAGCTCATAGGGGTGTGGTGGAGCTTGGAGAAGGGTGATGGCGCTCATAGGGGTGTGGTGGAGCTTGGAGAAGGGTGATGGAGCTCATAGGGGTGTGGTGGAGCTCATAGGGGTGTGGTGGAGCTTGGAGAAGGGTGATGGCGCTCATAGGGGTGTGGTGGAGCTTGGAGAAGGGTGATGGAGCTCATAGGGGTGTGGTGGAGCTCATAGGGGTGTGGTGGAGCTTGGAGAAGGTCACTGGAGATTGGAGAGGGTGGTGGAGCTTATGGGGGGCAGTGGAGCTTGTGGAGGGGTGGTAGAGGTCGTGGGGGTGTGATGGAGCTTTTAGGAGGTTGGTGGAGCCCGTGGGGGATGGTGGAGACCATGGAGGGGTGCTGGAGCTCATAGAAGGTCACTGGAGAGCAGAGAGGGTGGTGGAGCTTGTGGAGGTTTGATGGAGCTCGTGGAGGGGTGGTGGAGCTTGTTGAAGGTTGTTGGGGCCCACAGGGGTGTGGTTGAGCATGAAGAAGGTCACTGGAGACCAGAGAGGGTGCTGGAGCTCCTGGGGAGGTGCTGGAGCTCCTAGGGGGTGCTGGAGCTCCTGGGGGGGGGTGCTGGAGCTCCTGGGGAGGTGCTGGAGCTCCTAGGGGGGTGATGGAGCTCCTGGGGAGGTTCTGGAGCTCCTAGGGGGTGCTGGAGCTCCTGGTGGGGGTGCTGGAGGTTGTAGAAGGTCTCTGAAAATTGGAGGCGGTGATGGAGCTCGTAGGGGGGAGTGGAGCTCATGTGGGGCTGGAGCTCATGGAGAGGTGATGGAGCTCCTGGAGGGGGTGATGGAGCCTGTGTGAGGTCATTGGATATCATGGAGGGGGTGGAGCTCCTTGGGGGTCACTGGAGCTCCTGGAAGGTGGATGGAGCCCATGGGGGGGTGTGGGGGATGGAGCCTGGAGGAGGTTGATGGAGCCCATAAGACACTGATGGAGCTTGTTGGGGTTGTGGAGCTCCCTGGGGGGTCACTGGAGCTCCTGAAAGGTTGATGGAGCCCATGAGGGGGTGATGGAGCCCATAGGCTGTTGATGGAGCCTGTAGAATACTGAGGGAGCTCACAGGGGGTTGTAGAGCTTTTGGGGGTCACTGGGGCTTCTGGAAGGTTGATGGAGCCCACAGGAGGTTGATGGAGCTCGTTGGGGGTCACTGGAGCTTCTGGAAGGATGATGGAGCCCATAGGAGGCTGGTGGAGCTTGTTGGGGGTCACTGGAGCTTGTTGGGGTCCCTGGAGCTCGTTGGGGTCCCTGGAGCTTGTTGGGGTCCCTGGAGCTCGTTGGGGTCACTGGAGCTTGTTGGGGTCCCTGGAGCTCCTGGGAGGATGATAGAGCCCATGAGGGGTGGTGGAGCCCCAAGGACGTTGATGAGGCTCCTTGGGGGTCACTGAGGTTCCTGGAAGGTTGATGGAGCCCGGGGGGTGTGATGGAGCCTGTAGGATGTTGATGGAGCTCGTTAGTGGTCCCTGGAGCTCACTAAGGGTTCCTGGAGCTCGTTAGGGGCTATAGAACTCATTAAGGGTCTCTGGAGCTCGTTAGGGGTTGTAGAGCTCGTTAAGGGTCCCTGGAGTTTGTTGGGGTCACTGGGGCTCCTGGAAAGTTGATGGAGCCCATGAGGGGGTGATGGAGCTCGTTAAGGGTCCCTGGAGCTCATTAGGGGTTGTAGAGTTCATTAAGGGTCCTTGGAGCTCATTAGGGGTTGCAGAGCTCGTGGGGGGTCCCTGAAGCTCGTTAGGGGTTGTAGAGCTCATTAGGGGTCTCTGGAGCTCATTAAGGGTCACTGGGGCTCGTTAGGGGTCCCTGGGGCTCATTAAGGGTCCCTGGAGTATGTTAGGGGTCCCTGGGGCTCCTTGGGGGTCCCTGGAGCTCATTAAGGGTCCCTGGAGCTCATTAAGGGTCCCTGGGGCTTGTTAGGGGTCCCTGGGGCTCATTAAGGGTCTCTGGAGATCATTAAGGGTCACTGGAGCTCATTGGGGGTCCCTGGGGCTCATTAAGGGTCCCTGGGGCTCGTTAGGGGTCCCTGGGGCTCATTGGGGGTCCCTGGGGCTCATTAAGGGTCCCTGGGGCTCATTGGGGGTCCCTGGAGCTCGTTAAGGGTCCCTGGGGCTCGTTAGGGGTCCCTGGGGCTCATTAAGGGTCTCTGGAGATCATTAAGGGTCCCTGGAGCTCATTGGGGGTCCCTGGGGCTCATTAAGGGTCCCTGGGGCTCGTTAGGGGTCCCTGGATCTCGTTACGGGTCCCTGGGGCTCATTGGGGGTCCCTGGAGCTCGTTAGGGGTCCCTGGGGCTCATTAGGGGTCCCTGGGGCTCATTGGGGCTCCCTGGAGTTTGTTGGGGGTCCCTGGGACTCATTAAGGGTCCCTGGGGCTCGTTAGGGGTCCCTGGGGCTCCTTGGGGGTCCCTGGAGCTCGTCAAGGGTCCCTGGAGCTCATTAAGGGTCCCTGGGGCTCATTAAGGGTCCCTGGGGATCGTTAGGGGTCCCTGGAGCTCATTAGGGGTCCCTGGAGCTCATTAAGGGTCCCTGGAGTTTGTTGGGGGTCCCTGGGGCTCATTAGGGGTCCCTGGGGCTCGTTAAGGGTCCCTGGGGCTCATTAGGGGTCCCTGGGGCTCGTTAGGGGTCCCTGTTGCTTGTTAGGGGTCCCTGGGGCTCATTAGGGGTCCCTGGAGCTCATAGGGGGTCCCTGGGGCTCGTTAGGGGTCCCTGTTGCTCGTTAAGGGTCCCTGCGGCTCATTAAGGGTCCCTGGAGCTCATTAATTGTCCCTGGGGATCGTTAGGGGTCCCTGGGGCTCGTTAAGGGTCCCTGGAGCTCGTTAGGGGTCCCTGTTGCTCGTTAGGGGTCCCTGGGGCTCGTTAAGGGGTCCCTGGGTCTCCTTGGGGGTGACTCGTTGCCCCTCCCAGGGTGTCTCAGCACTGACCCCTCCCCCAATTGCCCCCCCCAGGGATGGACCCCGCGCTGGGCGACCCGGAGCTGGCCAAGCGTCTGCGGAAGAACCGGGCGGTGGCGCTGACGCGGCTGGATGACGTCATCTCGCACTACGCCCAGCTGCAGGACGAGAGCGAGGAGGAGGAGCGCGGGCGCAAGCGGGCGGCGCGGCGGCGGCAGGCGGGGGGCGGAGGGGACCCCAACACCCCCCCGGCACCCCCAGAAACCCCCCCCGCCACGGGTGAGGAGCTGGGGAGAAAAATGGGGGGGGGGGGGGGGGGAGGGGAGGGGAGGGGGGAGATTTGGGGTGGTGATGACGTCATGGCGATGATGTCATGGCGATGACATCATGGCGATGATGTCATGGCAACGAGAAAGTGGGGAGGAAGGGGGGGGGTTGGTGGTGATGACATCATGGTGATGACGTCATGGCAACGAGGAAGTGGGGAGAAAAGGGTGGGGGTTTTGGTGGTGATGACGTCACGGTGATGACATCACGACAACGATGGAGTGGGGAGAAAGGGGCAGGGTTTCTTGTGGTGATGACGTCACGGCGATGATGTCATGGCAACGAGGAAGTGGGGAGAAAGGGGCGGGGTTTTTTGTGGTGATGACGTCACGGCGATGACGTCACGGCAACGAGGAAGTGGGGAGAAAGGGGCGGGGTTTTTGGTGGTGGTGACGTCATGGCGATGATGTCATGGCAACGAGGAAGTGGGGAGAAAGGGGCGGGGTTTGTGGTGATGACGTCACGGCGATGAGGAATGGGGGAGAAAGGGGGTTCGGTGGTGATGACATCACGGTGATGACATCATGGCAATGACATCATTACAGTGATGTCATGGCAATGAGGAATTAGGGAGGAAGGGAGGGTTTGGGTGGTGATGACATCACTGTGATGACATCATCGCGATGACGTCATGACAATGCCATCGTGTCTATGACGTCACGGCAATGAGGAATTGGGGAGAAAGGGGGATTTTTGGGTGATGATGACGTCACGGCGATGACATCACAGCAACGAGGAAGTGGGGAGAAAGGGAGATTGGTGGTGATGACGTCACAGTGATGACATCATTCCGGTGATGTCATGGCAATGAAGAATTAGGGAATAAGGGAAGGAGTTTGGGGTGATGACATCACTGTGATGACATCATCGCGATGACGTCATGACAATGCCATCGTGTCTATGACGTCACGGCAATGAGGAATTGGGGAGAAAGGGGGATTTTTGGGTGATGATGACGTCACGGTGATGACGTCATAGTGATGACGTCACATCAATGAGGAATTGGGGAAAGGGATTTTTTGGGTGGTGATGACATCACGGCAATGACATCATCACGGCGGTGACATCACGACAATGAGGAATTGGGGAGACGGGGGGATTTGGGGCAGCGGTGACGTCACGGTGATGACATCGTCATGGCGATGACGTCACGGTGATGAGGAATCACTGAGAAAGGGGCTGTTGGGTCATCACCATGATGATGTCATCACGGTGGCGACATCATCATGGTGATGACGTCACAACAAAGAACCGGGGGAATGTTTTGGCCGGTGGTGAGGTCACAACGATGACGTCATCGTGGTGATGATGTCATGGCAATGAGGAACTGGGGGGAAGAGTTCGGGTAG